>OY482673.1:1800000-2340000 GCA_960531455.1 Urophora cardui
CAGCTGACACGTTTTCACGGAAAAAATCAAAACGATTTTGATTTCCACGTACCGTTTTACGTAAACGAGGAAATTCAATGTCGGTGAGTTTGCGTTTACATGACATTGCCATAAGGTAGATCGTGTCAGCTGAAACGGTCTACGGGCTGCCGTCGGTGAGTGTTTCAAATATACAAACATTTAAGAAGAACAAGAAAGAGAAATGTCAAATTGAATCACGATTAGCCACGTGGAGACGGGTTAGAGCGCTTTCACATTACTCGGTGCGGTATCGGATCGACATTTTTGGTTTTTACCGAAAGTATACCGAAACCTTACTGACCACATGTATTTCAATTGGCACTTTCACATTACTCGCTGGTTATAATAGCCGTAACGCAACGGATGGAGCTGTCACTTTTATATCTATTGTATGTGAAAGGCATGTGATTGATTACAATGAACGGTAGAAAACGGCGAGAACCGTAAGCATCTGTTGATTTTAGATTTCTTCCGTATTCTTACGGCAATTTGACAGTTCTCTTTGCTGTGACAAACAGACGGTATGTTATCAAACAATTTATTTAAACATTTTATAAAATAAAAAAGACCGAATTCGAGGAAAGACTTAATAACGGCGTGCGTCGTCATGAAATCACCAACAAATTGAAAGTTTTCTGTTTTAAATTGGTAAATAAAGCACAATATTTACAGCTGTGGCAAATGTCAAAGACGGCAGTTAACGCATTATTATAACTGCCTTAAGTTTGTCACCGTTCTATATCGGTACGGCTTCCGTCCCGTCCCGGCTATTATAACCAGCGCTTTAGTGTTGCATACATGAAATCGGAGCGGATTAATTTCGGTATACCGCAACGCGGTAAGACCGGTCAGTAAAATTTGAGGAATTACTGCATACATTTTTGCGGCGTGATAAAAGAAGAAGAACAAAGTCAGTAAAAAACTCGTTTCGGTAATAAATGTAGCAAGTTATAATGTCTTCGTCTTCGCTAGAAGACATTATTGTTATTATTGAGTGATTTGTTGAAGTTAAAAATTTTGTTTTGCAAATTTCGATGTTTGTTTTCCTATTTTCTGCCGATTACGCACCGAAAGTATTCCCACAAGTGTGAAAAACACAGCAACGCGGAATCGTTTCGGTATGCTGAAAATACCGAGCAAAAAATGTCGATCCGATGTCGTACCGAGTAATGTGAAAGGGCCCTTATTGAGCAAGATGTTTTGCTACATGTTTCTCTGGTGAATCAAGTTATGTGGAGACGGGCTTTAAACCTGATTTTTGGTAAAATATTTGGGGAATTTGCTTTTTTCTGCTTATTCGAATGTTATTTTTTACTTTTCTCTGTTCACTTCTCACGAAATTGAGCGAAATCGCTAAAATAAGTGTAGATATACAAACACACACACACACAAGGGGAGATGTTTGTCAAAGTGTAAAAAAGTTGAAACATGGCTAACTTTTTTACATTGCTTTACTCGCTTCACCTCAATTGTGAACATGTCCCTTTGAAAAGCACATGAAACTGTCAAAGCAAAACTCTGAAGCAAAGCGAGGTAGAAGTCAATTGTGCACGGGCTCTTATTGACGTAGGCAGCCATCTTATAGGGGCGTCAGAATGAATACTTTTCCGTCAATCCAGCAATCCGTTTAACTGACAGCAGAGTGGAATTACATGTATTTGAATGAAGATCGACACAATCAGTACTTCAACTTTGCCGTAAAAAATATATGAAATTGAAGTATGTGTCAGTTAAACGTTAATTTATTTTCAAAAAAGCAATTGCTTCGAAAGCTGTGTGATTTGTGCAAAATAAATAAATAAATAAATTTACTTTCATACGCGTAATTTGTGAAAAAATATTTGAAAAATGACCTGCCTCTGCAGGGGATGCGAAAATACCGTGCACTTTTGCAGCGGTGAAGTTTTTTAGGTTTCCAGCAATTCCGTTTATAAGAAATAAATGGCTTCAAGCGTACCAAATAGAGGAAGTTGATATTAGTAGCACAAACAACAAAACGTTATTATCGAAATGTGCAGTGCCAAGTTATAATGCGAATTCAAAATATAGACGCAATAATTAAAATGTGCATAAATCTTAATAAATATGTATTTTTTAGAGCGCAATTAGTGGAAAACTTTGTGAACAAAAATCTCGAGGCTGTAGATACGTAAGTGCTTTATAAACAAACATTTAATTGAAAATATCTGATTTCACTTGTATATCTCGAAGAGATGAAAAAAAAAAAAGATAAAAAAAAAAAAAAAATGAAAAAAATTACAACTTAAATGAGTTTAATAAAGAACTTTAAAATATACCTTCTTGTTTCATTTAATCTGAATTCTGCATTTCTGTTCCACCAAATTTTTGCTTTTATTGTACTCCTTCTCTTCCCTTTCTGTAAGATAGAAGTGAAAAATAACGAGCAAAATGTAAACAAAAAATTTGTTCAGACATAACGATGACTCCAGCCTTACTTCTTCGTTAAATGCTATGGGCCGTAGTCATAGTCGTTCACTAAAATCGGTTTTAGTTAAAATCGGTATTAAATTGAGAATGACGTTTAAAAAACTGGTGGTGGACCAGTTAGAACAACGTTTTTGCTAAAATGAAACGGAACAGGGTCACCCATATAAAATAATAAGAATCGCTCTGTAATTTTAAGAAATTTCGAGTGTTTTAAAAGTTCACCCTGTGTCAACTTTTAAATTGAAAAGTTCACCCCGTGTCAACTTTTAAATTGAAAAGAAAAAAGTAAGCGCATCTATCTATTCGACTTTTGATGTTTGCGTATTTTAACTAACACTGCTATTCCGAGCGTTACCGGAAAATTACTTTACTGGTAATTTATGTTGCTGAAAATTGTTACCGTGTTTTCAATTGGTATTCTGGCACAAATGGTAACGCTGTCAAAGCATTTCCATACGAACGGAATGGAATCGGGCTGAAAATGGTAACAAAATGTTACCACGTATTGAGGTGGTAACTTAATTTTCTGCTGCCAGAATACGAAAAGAGTGTTTAAAGTACCAGATTCTTCAATTAAGCAGTAAAGTAAATTATGTTACCACACCGGAATAAGGCCGATAATCGTATATTTAAAATACGCTAAAAAACAACTAAAAGTGAGTTAAATTTTGAGATAAAACTACACACTTCATATAAATCAAAATGAACTTGTGATTTTAGTGAACAACAACGTCTCGTGCACCGAACTGGAGCGCAGGAGAAAAAGCTTGTCTGCGGAAATCATTGAGTGCCACCTGCATATTTATTAAAATGTCTTCTTTATACGTTTTATTTATTTATTTTTTATTGTATTCACGTACTCCCTTTCTATTTTTATAGTTTTCATGACGAATTCCCAGCTTAGAACAATATTTTAAGATTTTAAAATGGCATTCACCTCATTTTAAAGTTAGAAAGCTGTTTTAGTGATAACACCGATTTTAAGTCGACTATGACAGAGATAAAATGACGTTTATGCTAGCATCATTCTAAGTGTGTTAAAACACTGTTTTAAATCGACTATGACTACGGCCCTATGTCTGTTGTATTGCGTAAGGCCTTGTATTAAATATTCGAGCCAAATACTTCCCACTTTTCACATCCCTTATAATAATATATGACTTTCTTTGATAATTTCTGGGCTTTCTTCAACTATAACTAAAATTACCAAAATTTTCTTAAAAAATCTCCATTATTATATTTGTCCAATATGGCCTCACTCATAATGAAAAAAGATACTTCAGAAAAATTCAATAGCCGTCAAAAAGTTTTAAGTGAAATTACCTTCTGAATTTTTATACCATGATTTCACCATATAGTGAGCGAGTTTCTAAAACAGAGCTGTTGTACAACAAATCGTTACGTGGGCTTGTTGTACAAGTTGGACAAACGGTTAAATGAAGAACAACGATTTTGATATTTTGTCGCGTTGTACAACAAATTGGAAGTTTAGCGGATATGTTTCACAAACTTCATTATTTTTTTCTCGCTGAAGCGAAAGCATCGCGCGCATCGCGTTGAAAATAAGAAATAAAAGTGGTAAAATTTAATAAATTGGTACAAAAATATCTCTGGTTAATTTAATCGCTGGTTATTTTGACGTCAATTGTATGGCGAACTGTCAAATAAATTGCTTAACCGGGCAAAAATCTCTGGTTAAGTGCTTAACCGGAGATGGTGAAACCGGCCCTTAACAATTATATTTTCATAATACAAAAATTAGCATTTTTTTCAATTATTACACGTAGAACCAGCACAATCCGTATGCAGAGTGGAATTACATGTATTTGAATGACGATCGACACATTCAGTTCATTGAAGTAGTATGTGTTAGTTAAACGGAGCTGGATTGTCGGAAAAGTTTTCATACTGACGGGCCCATAAGACGTAGCTGTTTAACTCAACTGTTGAGCTCAACATTTGGGGAGCAGCCATGATCCAATTAAAAGGTCATGTCAGTTCGCTGGCCGCCATATTTCTTTCGGTTTTGGAAAAAAGTTTCAGGTCCTCATACGTCATTTCCTTTTGCAATGGGCACAGCTGTTTGTTTGGTTGTTCGCGGCTTTATTGGTCTTGTGACGTAAGCAGTATTTGACATTTCCGCCTACTGGCATTACCGTCTCAATATATATACCGTGGGGAGCAGCTTTGTCTTAAGTTGGAAACACTCACCGACGTACGTTTCCGTGTTCCATTCGTAGAGAATTCACGAAAAAGTCAAACCCGTAGAAACGCTGCTCATAATCATAGAAACGCTGCAAACAATTTGTTTATTTTAGCCTAAGGCCTGCGTTGCTATGGCTTTATAGTTAAATTACAATTTAACATTGTAATTTAATTTTTGAATAAAATAAATAAATAAAATAATTTGTTTATTTTGTTTGTTTACATGTATACAATGTTGCCATTTTGTCGTCATTTCACTTTCGTTAGCAAACTTTTATTATTCCATTACATATTTTTTTTTAAATTTGTTAACAAAACTAGAAGTAAACAACTGACCATAGTTCACCTCTCCACAATCAATAATTTTCTTTTAATATTTTTTTTTTTTTTTTTTTAAGAATAATTTTATATTTACAAAATAAAAATATATCATTGATACAAAAGGCTCAGACTGCAATGCTAACTTCAAGGAGACTAGTCAGCTGACACGTTTTCACGGAAAAAATCAAAACGATTTTGATTTCCACGTACCGTTTTACGTAAACGAGGAAATTCAATGTCGGTGAGTTTGCGTTTACATGACATTGCCATAAGGTAGATCGTGTCAGCTGAAACGGTCTACGGGCTGCCGTCGGTGAGTGTTTCAAATATACAAACATTTAAGAAGAACAAGAAAGAGAAATGTCAAATTGAATCACGATTAGCCACGTGGAGACGGGTTAGAGCGCTTTCACATTACTCGGTGCGGTATCGGATCGACATTTTTGGTTTTTACCGAAAGTATACCGAAACCTTACTGACCACATGTATTTCAATTGGCACTTTCACATTACTCGCTGGTTATAATAGCCGTAACGCAACGGATGGAGCTGTCACTTTTATATCTATTGTATGTGAAAGGCATGTGATTGATTACAATGAACGGTAGAAAACGGCGAGAACCGTAAGCATCTGTTGATTTTAGATTTCTTCCGTATTCTTACGGCAATTTGACAGTTCTCTTTGCTGTGACAAACAGACGGTATGTTATCAAACAATTTATTTAAACATTTTATAAAATAAAAAAGACCGAATTCGAGGAAAGACTTAATAACGGCGTGCGTCGTCATGAAATCACCAACAAATTGAAAGTTTTCTGTTTTAAATTGGTAAATAAAGCACAATATTTACAGCTGTGGCAAATGTCAAAGACGGCAGTTAACGCATTATTATAACTGCCTTAAGTTTGTCACCGTTCTATATCGGTACGGCTTCCGTCCCGTCCCGGCTATTATAACCAGCGCTTTAGTGTTGCATACATGAAATCGGAGCGGATTAATTTCGGTATACCGCAACGCGGTAAGACCGGTCAGTAAAATTTGAGGAATTACTGCATACATTTTTGCGGCGTGATAAAAGAAGAAGAACAAAGTCAGTAAAAAACTCGTTTCGGTAATAAATGTAGCAAGTTATAATGTCTTCGTCTTCGCTAGAAGACATTATTGTTATTATTGAGTGATTTGTTGAAGTTAAAAATTTTGTTTTGCAAATTTCGATGTTTGTTTTCCTATTTTCTGCCGATTACGCACCGAAAGTATTCCCACAAGTGTGAAAAACACAGCAACGCGGAATCGTTTCGGTATGCTGAAAATACCGAGCAAAAAATGTCGATCCGATGTCGTACCGAGTAATGTGAAAGGGCCCTTATTGAGCGAGATGTTTTGCTACATGTTTCTCTGGTGAATCAAGTTATGTGGAGACGGGCTTTAAACCTGATTTTTGGTAAAATATTTGGGGAATTTGCTTTTTTCTGCTTATTCGAATGTTATTTTTTACTTTTCTCTGTTCACTTCTCACGAAATTGAGCGAAATCGCTAAAATAAGTGTAGATATACAAACACACACACACACAAGGGGAGATGTTTGTCAAAGTGTAAAAAAGTTGAAACATGGCTAACTTTTTTACATTGCTTTACTCGCTTCACCTCAATTGTGAACATGTCCCTTTGAAAAGCACATGAAACTGTCAAAGCAAAACTCTGAAGCAAAGCGAGGTAGAAGTCAATTGTGCACGGGCTCTTATTGACGTAGGCAGCCATCTTATAGGGGCGTCAGAATGAATACTTTTCCGTCAATCCAGCAATCCGTTTAACTGACAGCAGAGTGGAATTACATGTATTTGAATGAAGATCGACACAATCAGTACTTCAACTTTGCCGTAAAAAATATATGAAATTGAAGTATGTGTCAGTTAAACGCTGCTGGATTGCCGGAAAAGTATTCATTCTGACGGGCCCATTAGCCATTTGACTTTTATTGAATTTATGACATTACATTAAAATCATGCTACCAGAGTAAACAGAAGCAAATGTTTTTTTGGGCCGAAATCTGAAGTTTGTGAAAATAAATTAATTTATTTTCAAAAAAGCAATTGCTTCGAAAGCTGTGTGATTTGTGCAAAATAAATAAATAAATAAATTTACTTTCATACGCGTAATTTGTGAAAAAATATTTGAAAAATGACCTGCCTCTGCAGGGGATGCGAAAATACCGTGCACTTTTGCAGCGGTGAAGTTTTTTAGGTTTCCAGCAATTCCGTTTATAAGAAATAAATGGCTTCAAGCGTACCAAATAGAGGAAGTTGATATTAGTAGCACAAACAACAAAACGTTATTATCGAAATGTGCAGTGCCAAGTTATAATGCGAATTCAAAATATAGACGCAATAATTAAAATGTGCATAAATCTTAATAAATATGTATTTTTTAGAGCGCAATTAGTGGAAAACTTTGTGAACAAAAATCTCGAGGCTGTAGATACGTAAGTGCTTTATAAACAAACATTTAATTGAAAATATCTGATTTCACTTGTATATCTCGAAGAGATGAAAAAAAAAAAGATAAAAAAAAAAAAAAAATGAAAAAAATTACAACTTAAATGAGTTTAATAAAGAACTTTAAAATATACCTTCTTGTTTCATTTAATCTGAATTCTGCATTTCTGTTCCACCAAATTTTTGCTTTTATTGTACTCCTTCTCTTCCCTTTCTGTAAGATAGAAGTGAAAAATAACGAGCAAAATGTAAACAAAAAATTTGTTCAGACATAACGATGACTCCAGCCTTACTTCTTCGTTAAATGCTATGGGCCGTAGTCATAGTCGTTCACTAAAATCGGTTTTAGTTAAAATCGGTATTAAATTGAGAATGACGTTTAAAAAACTGGTGGTGGACCAGTTAGAACAACGTTTTTGCTAAAATGAAACGGAACAGGGTCACCCATATAAAATAATAAGAATCGCTCTGTAATTTTAAGAAATTTCGAGTGTTTTAAAAGTTCACCCTGTGTCAACTTTTAAATTGAAAAGTTCACCCCGTGTCAACTTTTAAATTGAAAAGAAAAAAGTAAGCGCATCTATCTATTCGACTTTTGATGTTTGCGTATTTTAACTAACACTGCTATTCCGAGCGTTACCGGAAAATTACTTTACTGGTAATTTATGTTGCTGAAAATTGTTACCGTGTTTTCAATTGGTATTCTGGCACAAATGGTAACGCTGTCAAAGCATTTCCATACGAACGGAATGGAATCGGGCTGAAAATGGTAACAAAATGTTACCACGTATTGAGGTGGTAACTTAATTTTCTGCTGCCAGAATACGAAAAGAGTGTTTAAAGTACCAGATTCTTCAATTAAGCAGTAAAGTAAATTATGTTACCACACCGGAATAAGGCCGATAATCGTATATTTAAAATACGCTAAAAAACAACTAAAAGTGAGTTAAATTTTGAGATAAAACTACACACTTCATATAAATCAAAATGAACTTGTGATTTTAGTGAACAACAACGTCTCGTGCACCGAACTGGAGCGCAGGAGAAAAAGCTTGTCTGCGGAAATCATTGAGTGCCACCTGCATATTTATTAAAATGTCTTCTTTATACGTTT
This sequence comes from Urophora cardui, assembly GCA_960531455.1. NCBI lineage: Eukaryota > Metazoa > Arthropoda > Insecta > Diptera > Tephritidae > Urophora > Urophora cardui. Next base: position 1,808,601 of record OY482673.1, read on the forward strand.
TATTTATTTATTTTTTATTGTATTCACGTACTCCCTTTCTATTTTTATAGTTTTCATGACGAATTCCCAGCTTAGAACAATATTTTAAGATTTTAAAATGGCATTCACCTCATTTTAAAGTTAGAAAGCTGTTTTAGTGATAACACCGATTTTAAGTCGACTATGACAGAGATAAAATGACGTTTATGCTAGCATCATTCTAAGTGTGTTAAAACACTGTTTTAAATCGACTATGACTACGGCCCTATGTCTGTTGTATTGCGTAAGGCCTTGTATTAAATATTCGAGCCAAATACTTCCCACTTTTCACATCCCTTATAATAATATATGACTTTCTTTGATAATTTCTGGGCTTTCTTCAACTATAACTAAAATTACCAAAATTTTCTTAAAAAATCTCCATTATTATATTTGTCCAATATGGCCTCACTCATAATGAAAAAAGATACTTCAGAAAAATTCAATAGCCGTCAAAAAGTTTTAAGTGAAATTACCTTCTGAATTTTTATACCATGATTTCACCATATAGTGAGCGAGTTTCTAAAACAGAGCTGTTGTACAACAAATCGTTACGTGGGCTTGTTGTACAAGTTGGACAAACGGTTAAATGAAGAACAACGATTTTGATATTTTGTCGCGTTGTACAACAAATTGGAAGTTTAGCGGATATGTTTCACAAACTTCATTATTTTTTTCTCGCTGAAGCGAAAGCATCGCGCGCATCGCGTTGAAAATAAGAAATAAAAGTGGTAAAATTTAATAAATTGGTACAAAAATATCTCTGGTTAATTTAATCGCTGGTTATTTTGACGTCAATTGTATGGCGAACTGTCAAATAAATTGCTTAACCGGGCAAAAATCTCTGGTTAAGTGCTTAACCGGAGATGGTGAAACCGGCCCTTAACAATTATATTTTCATAATACAAAAATTAGCATTTTTTTCAATTATTACACGTAGAACCAGCACAATCCGTATGCAGAGTGGAATTACATGTATTTGAATGACGATCGACACATTCAGTTCATTGAAGTAGTATGTGTTAGTTAAACGGAGCTGGATTGTCGGAAAAGTTTTCATACTGACGGGCCCATAAGACGTAGCTGTTTAACTCAACTGTTGAGCTCAACATTTGGGGAGCAGCCATGATCCAATTAAAAGGTCATGTCAGTTCGCTGGCCGCCATATTTCTTTCGGTTTTGGAAAAAAGTTTCAGGTCCTCATACGTCATTTCCTTTTGCAATGGGCACAGCTGTTTGTTTGGTTGTTCGCGGCTTTATTGGTCTTGTGACGTAAGCAGTATTTGACATTTCCGCCTACTGGCATTACCGTCTCAATATATATACCGTGGGGAGCAGCTTTGTCTTAAGTTGGAAACACTCACCGACGTACGTTTCCGTGTTCCATTCGTAGAGAATTCACGAAAAAGTCAAACCCGTAGAAACGCTGCTCATAATCATAGAAACGCTGCAAACAATTTGTTTATTTTAGCCTAAGGCCTGCGTTGCTATGGCTTTATAGTTAAATTACAATTTAACATTGTAATTTAATTTTTGAATAAAATAAATAAATAAAATAATTTGTTTATTTTGTTTGTTTACATGTATACAATGTTGCCATTTTGTCGTCATTTCACTTTCGTTAGCAAACTTTTATTATTCCATTACATATTTTTTTTTAAATTTGTTAACAAAACTAGAAGTAAACAACTGACCATAGTTCACCTCTCCACAATCAATAATTTTCTTTTCATATTTTTTTTTTTTTTTTTTTAAGAATAATTTTATATTTACAAAATAAAAATATATCATTGATACAAAAGGCTCAGACTGCAATGCTAACTTCAAGGAGACTAGTCAGCTGACACGTTTTCACGGAAAAAATCAAAACGATTTTGATTTCCACGTACCGTTTTACGTAAACGAGGAAATTCAATGTCGGTGAGTTTGCGTTTACATGACATTGCCATAAGGTAGATCGTGTCAGCTGAAACGGTCTACGGGCTGCCGTCGGTGAGTGTTTCAAATATACAAACATTTAAGAAGAACAAGAAAGAGAAATGTCAAATTGAATCACGATTAGCCACGTGGAGACGGGTTAGAGCGCTTTCACATTACTCGGTGCGGTATCGGATCGACATTTTTGGTTTTTACCGAAAGTATACCGAAACCTTACTGACCACATGTATTTCAATTGGCACTTTCACATTACTCGCTGGTTATAATAGCCGTAACGCAACGGATGGAGCTGTCACTTTTATATCTATTGTATGTGAAAGGCATGTGATTGATTACAATGAACGGTAGAAAACGGCGAGAACCGTAAGCATCTGTTGATTTTAGATTTCTTCCGTATTCTTACGGCAATTTGACAGTTCTCTTTGCTGTGACAAACAGACGGTATGTTATCAAACAATTTATTTAAACATTTTATAAAATAAAAAAGACCGAATTCGAGGAAAGACTTAATAACGGCGTGCGTCGTCATGAAATCACCAACAAATTGAAAGTTTTCTGTTTTAAATTGGTAAATAAAGCACAATATTTACAGCTGTGGCAAATGTCAAAGACGGCAGTTAACGCATTATTATAACTGCCTTAAGTTTGTCACCGTTCTATATCGGTACGGCTTCCGTCCCGTCCCGGCTATTATAACCAGCGCTTTAGTGTTGCATACATGAAATCGGAGCGGATTAATTTCGGTATACCGCAACGCGGTAAGACCGGTCAGTAAAATTTGAGGAATTACTGCATACATTTTTGCGGCGTGATAAAAGAAGAAGAACAAAGTCAGTAAAAAACTCGTTTCGGTAATAAATGTAGCAAGTTATAATGTCTTCGTCTTCGCTAGAAGACATTATTGTTATTATTGAGTGATTTGTTGAAGTTAAAAATTTTGTTTTGCAAATTTCGATGTTTGTTTTCCTATTTTCTGCCGATTACGCACCGAAAGTATTCCCACAAGTGTGAAAAACACAGCAACGCGGAATCGTTTCGGTATGCTGAAAATACCGAGCAAAAAATGTCGATCCGATGTCGTACCGAGTAATGTGAAAGGGCCCTTATTGAGCGAGATGTTTTGCTACATGTTTCTCTGGTGAATCAAGTTATGTGGAGACGGGCTTTAAACCTGATTTTTGGTAAAATATTTGGGGAATTTGCTTTTTTCTGCTTATTCGAATGTTATTTTTTACTTTTCTCTGTTCACTTCTCACGAAATTGAGCGAAATCGCTAAAATAAGTGTAGATATACAAACACACACACACACAAGGGGAGATGTTTGTCAAAGTGTAAAAAAGTTGAAACATGGCTAACTTTTTTACATTGCTTTACTCGCTTCACCTCAATTGTGAACATGTCCCTTTGAAAAGCACATGAAACTGTCAAAGCAAAACTCTGAAGCAAAGCGAGGTAGAAGTCAATTGTGCACGGGCTCTTATTGACGTAGGCAGCCATCTTATAGGGGCGTCAGAATGAATACTTTTCCGTCAATCCAGCAATCCGTTTAACTGACAGCAGAGTGGAATTACATGTATTTGAATGAAGATCGACACAATCAGTACTTCAACTTTGCCGTAAAAAATATATGAAATTGAAGTATGTGTCAGTTAAACGCTGCTGGATTGCCGGAAAAGTATTCATTCTGACGGGCCCATTAGCCATTTGACTTTTATTGAATTTATGACATTACATTAAAATCATGCTACCAGAGTAAACAGAAGCAAATGTTTTTTTGGGCCGAAATCTGAAGTTTGTGAAAATAAATTAATTTATTTTCAAAAAAGCAATTGCTTCGAAAGCTGTGTGATTTGTGCAAAATAAATAAATAAATAAATTTACTTTCATACGCGTAATTTGTGAAAAAATATTTGAAAAATGACCTGCCTCTGCAGGGGATGCGAAAATACCGTGCACTTTTGCAGCGGTGAAGTTTTTTAGGTTTCCAGCAATTCCGTTTATAAGAAATAAATGGCTTCAAGCGTACCAAATAGAGGAAGTTGATATTAGTAGCACAAACAACAAAACGTTATTATCGAAATGTGCAGTGCCAAGTTATAATGCGAATTCAAAATATAGACGCAATAATTAAAATGTGCATAAATCTTAATAAATATGTATTTTTTAGAGCGCAATTAGTGGAAAACTTTGTGAACAAAAATCTCGAGGCTGTAGATACGTAAGTGCTTTATAAACAAACATTTAATTGAAAATATCTGATTTCACTTGTATATCTCGAAGAGATGAAAAAAAAAAAAGATAAAAAAAAAAAAAAAAATGAAAAAAATTACAACTTAAATGAGTTTAATAAAGAACTTTAAAATATACCTTCTTGTTTCATTTAATCTGAATTCTGCATTTCTGTTCCACCAAATTTTTGCTTTTATTGTACTCCTTCTCTTCCCTTTCTGTAAGATAGAAGTGAAAAATAACGAGCAAAATGTAAACAAAAAATTTGTTCAGACATAACGATGACTCCAGCCTTACTTCTTCGTTAAATGCTATGGGCCGTAGTCATAGTCGTTCACTAAAATCGGTTTTAGTTAAAATCGGTATTAAATTGAGAATGACGTTTAAAAAACTGGTGGTGGACCAGTTAGAACAACGTTTTTGCTAAAATGAAACGGAACAGGGTCACCCATATAAAATAATAAGAATCGCTCTGTAATTTTAAGAAATTTCGAGTGTTTTAAAAGTTCACCCTGTGTCAACTTTTAAATTGAAAAGTTCACCCCGTGTCAACTTTTAAATTGAAAAGAAAAAAGTAAGCGCATCTATCTATTCGACTTTTGATGTTTGCGTATTTTAACTAACACTGCTATTCCGAGCGTTACCGGAAAATTACTTTACTGGTAATTTATGTTGCTGAAAATTGTTACCGTGTTTTCAATTGGTATTCTGGCACAAATGGTAACGCTGTCAAAGCATTTCCATACGAACGGAATGGAATCGGGCTGAAAATGGTAACAAAATGTTACCACGTATTGAGGTGGTAACTTAATTTTCTGCTGCCAGAATACGAAAAGAGTGTTTAAAGTACCAGATTCTTCAATTAAGCAGTAAAGTAAATTATGTTACCACACCGGAATAAGGCCGATAATCGTATATTTAAAATACGCTAAAAAACAACTAAAAGTGAGTTAAATTTTGAGATAAAACTACACACTTCATATAAATCAAAATGAACTTGTGATTTTAGTGAACAACAACGTCTCGTGCACCGAACTGGAGCGCAGGAGAAAAAGCTTGTCTGCGGAAATCATTGAGTGCCACCTGCATATTTATTAAAATGTCTTCTTTATACGTTTTATTTATTTATTTTTTATTGTATTCACGTACTCCCTTTCTATTTTTATAGTTTTCATGACGAATTCCCAGCTTAGAACAATATTTTAAGATTTTAAAATGGCATTCACCTCATTTTAAAGTTAGAAAGCTGTTTTAGTGATAACACCGATTTTAAGTCGACTATGACAGAGATAAAATGACGTTTATGCTAGCATCATTCTAAGTGTGTTAAAACACTGTTTTAAATCGACTATGACTACGGCCCTATGTCTGTTGTATTGCGTAAGGCCTTGTATTAAATATTCGAGCCAAATACTTCCCACTTTTCACATCCCTTATAATAATATATGACTTTCTTTGATAATTTCTGGGCTTTCTTCAACTATAACTAAAATTAGCAAAATTTTCTTAAAAAATCTCCATTATTATATTTGTCCAATATGGCCTCACTCATAATGAAAAAAGATACTTCAGAAAAATTCAATAGCCGTCAAAAAGTTTTAAGTGAAATTACCTTCTGAATTTTTATACCATGATTTCACCATATAGTGAGCGAGTTTCTAAAACAGAGCTGTTGTACAACAAATCGTTACGTGGGCTTGTTGTACAAGTTGGACAAACGGTTAAATGAAGAACAACGATTTTGATATTTTGTCGCGTTGTACAACAAATTGGAAGTTTAGCGGATATGTTTCACAAACTTCATTATTTTTTTCTCGCTGAAGCGAAAGCATCGCGCGCATCGCGTTGAAAATAAGAAATAAAAGTGGTAAAATTTAATAAATTGGTACAAAAATATCTCTGGTTAATTTAATCGCTGGTTATTTTGACGTCAATTGTATGGCGAACTGTCAAATAAATTGCTTAACCGGGCAAAAATCTCTGGTTAAGTGCTTAACCGGAGATGGTGAAACCGGCCCTTAACAATTATATTTTCATAATACAAAAATTAGCATTTTTTTCAATTATTACACGTAGAACCAGCACAATCCGTATGCAGAGTGGAATTACATGTATTTGAATGACGATCGACACATTCAGTTCATTGAAGTAGTATGTGTTAGTTAAACGGAGCTGGATTGTCGGAAAAGTTTTCATACTGACGGGCCCATAAGACGTAGCTGTTTAACTCAACTGTTGAGCTCAACATTTGGGGAGCAGCCATGATCCAATTAAAAGGTCATGTCAGTTCGCTGGCCGCCATATTTCTTTCGGTTTTGGAAAAAAGTTTCAGGTCCTCATACGTCATTTCCTTTTGCAATGGGCACAGCTGTTTGTTTGGTTGTTCGCGGCTTTATTGGTCTTGTGACGTAAGCAGTATTTGACATTTCCGCCTACTGGCATTACCGTCTCAATATATATACCGTGGGGAGCAGCTTTGTCTTAAGTTGGAAACACTCACCGACGTACGTTTCCGTGTTCCATTCGTAGAGAATTCACGAAAAAGTCAAACCCGTAGAAACGCTGCTCATAATCATAGAAACGCTGCAAACAATTTGTTTATTTTAGCCTAAGGCCTGCGTTGCTATGGCTTTATAGTTAAATTACAATTTAACATTGTAATTTAATTTTTGAATAAAATAAATAAATAAAATAATTTGTTTATTTTGTTTGTTTACATGTATACAATGTTGCCATTTTGTCGTCATTTCACTTTCGTTAGCAAACTTTTATTATTCCATTACATATTTTTTTTTAAATTTGTTAACAAAACTAGAAGTAAACAACTGACCATAGTTCACCTCTCCACAATCAATAATTTTCTTTTAATATTTTTTTTTTTTTTTTTTAAGAATAATTTTATATTTACAAAATAAAAATATATCATTGATACAAAAGGCTCAGACTGCAATGCTAACTTCAAGGAGACTAGTCAGCTGACACGTTTTCACGGAAAAAATCAAAACGATTTTGATTTCCACGTACCGTTTTACGTAAACGAGGAAATTCAATGTCGGTGAGTTTGCGTTTACATGACATTGCCATAAGGTAGATCGTGTCAGCTGAAACGGTCTACGGGCTGCCGTCGGTGAGTGTTTCCACCTTTAGAAACCCACCCGTTATATTGTGGCGAATATAATCGGTTCAACTCACATAACTAAATCACTGAACACATCTCTAAGGAAACTGCCAGAACTAGAACAAAGACCAGATAATTTCCAGGTCCTTTTTAGTCGTGAAATAAAGCGGTGTGAATTAAGAAGTAAATAAAGACTTTTATTTAACAATTTAGCGATACGAACCCGATAGAAATAATCAAGCTATCGACAAATACGTAACAATTGGTGTCAGAAGTGGGATTGTTAAATAAATTCCAGGACCAAGGATAACGAAGCAAGGATAACGAAATAAGGATAACGGCAAAGTTAAACGAACTGAAAATCCACGAGCTTAAAAGAGAGTTAGAAAAGAGAAACCTGAGTACAACCCCCAATAAAATTGAACTACAGGCAAGGTTAAGAGTAGCTATGGAACCATATAACATTAATGTAGATGAGTTTGATTTCAACGATGATGTGGAAGAGGTCCAGCGGGAATAAACTCAGAAGGAAGATGCTCCACAGTCAGTAGCAAACGTAGACATGAACTCAATATTGGCTGTACTGACACAAATATCGGCAAAAATGGGAGATCAACAGGCACAGATGTCGACAAAAATGGAAGAACAATAGGCACAGATAACGTCCAAAATGGAATTGCAACAGTCAGTACTTTCATCACAGGTATCCGGCATTTCGGCTCAGTTGGAGGCACAAGAAGAACGCATGCCCTTACAATTCAAGGCACAGGATGCAAAAATTATACAAGTTAAAGAGGTCCTTGAAGAAAGACAAGAAAAATTAGAGGACGATGTAAAAGCATTGAAAGCCCGTCTTCAGGATATTCAACTAAGTCGTCCAGTCGCTTCAACTGCTACACAGAAGATAAAACCTCCGTTGTTTGATGGAAGTGGTCCATTTCAAGTATTCAAGCTACAATTTGAGAAAACGGCAGTTGTAAATAATTGGAGTGCGGAGGACAAAGTCGCTGCCCTGTTCGTAGCATTGAAAGGACCAGCTGCAGAAATATTACAGACTGTTAGCGAGGGCGAAAGGAACAGCTATGACGCAATTATGGGTGGCATTGAAAGACGTTATGGCAGCGTTGCGTGATTCGAATCAATTTTGATTTTAAATCAACTTTCAAATAAAGAATCAACTTGATTCGTGATTCAAACTATTTTCAAATAAAAGATAATTTTTATTTGTGATTCATTTCTCAAAAGAATCAAAAATACCCTTTGATTCGTGATTCAAACCATTTTCAAATCAAAGATAATTTTTATTTGTGATTCGTTTCAAAAAAGAATCAAAAATACCCTTTGATTCGTGATTGAAACCATTTTCAAATCAAAGATAAATTTGATTTGTGATTCATTTCTCAAAAGAATCAAAAATTTGATTCGAATCAAAAATTTATTACGAATCTTGATTCAAAATATATTTTTGATTCGAATCAAAAATTTGATTCGAATCAAAAATTTTATTCGAATCAAAAATTTTATTCGAATAAAAAATTTATTTAGAATCAAAAATACTGTAGCTAATATCAGAATTATTCAAGTACCTTCTCGGTAACTTAAAACACAAAAATGTATAAAATGCACCAAAAGTGCAACAACAGCCAAATTGTATGCTGACGCCAAATATGTATATGTGTATGTGTGTATGTACATATATACATATTTCTGACTGTCGTATTTACGTTTGTGCTACGCCGTACGTACATACATACATATGTATGTATGTGCATAGGCCCTGTAAAAATCATAGGATTATATGATCCATTTTGCGGTAGGTAGGAGTACTTTCAAAGTGATCATAAACATAGACCCAAGCGAGCGACTTGTTTATCTGCATCGGCTCGTAGTTAGCCGAACATTGCTACGAAAACGAAATGTATGTACATATATAGCGATAACGACGAAGCAAGTGCATACATTTGTATGTATGTATGTATGTACATATGCATGCTCGTTTGAACGTGCACGATTCAGTAATAAAGGGTAGGAATGCAAATTTTGAGGACCAACATCGATACATCGATGTTCGATGTATCGAAAAAATTACGCGACACAAAAAATGCTGGTGATTGCGCTAGAAAAATTTTAATATTTTATTTTAACTAAAGAAAAGCTTACTTATGAATGTATGTAAATTGAATTGGCAGTCTTTCAAAACTGTTCAGAGATTATTAAATTTCATTAATTTTAGTACCTACTCCGTAAATTAATCCCATGTGGGTAATCCTTGGATTACTCGGGTGTCATGCGGAAATGGGAGTATGTGATCCCTGCCTGGGACATCGCAATGTTAAATGGACCATATTTTTTATATGAAATGTGGCAGGTTGAGGAGTACTCGGTTGGTCCATAGCGAGTACTCTATACAAGCGTGCATGGAGTACTCGGCTTTTTTGCAGGGGGCACTTGGGTGCATATGCATACATACATATGTATGTATATACCCTATAACACAGTGATAGTCATTTGATATATCATTTGAGGTGCACGTTTGATGGAAATTTCTGTCACACACTGCCTACAAGTTTCCATCATTTTTATATGGACGGTATGAAAAATGTGATGAATGTGTTCTCCAAATGATGTATCAAATGACTAGCACTGCTATATGTGTTAGTGTTTGCTGAGAATGTGTTGGACCCAGTTGGAAAGGTGGTCAGGCATGACTTTGCGGACGCATGAAAAGATGTACGAAAAATTTACATTATAGTATGTATTCCAAAAAAAGCTATGATTTCATCTAAACTCTATGTTGTGTGGCTGCCAACTTATAGGAAATCGGATACACTCTAGAATGCAACCCAAGGTAAGCGAAGAGGTCAGTCATCGGCTCTCAGCTTTAACTTCCAACTTATAGGAAATCGGATACATTCCAGATTGCAACCCAAGGTAAGCGAAGAGGTCAGTCATCGGCTCTCAGCTATACCTTCCAACTTATAGGAAATCGGATACATTCCAGAATGCAACCCAAGGTAAGCGAGAGGTCAGTCATCGGCTCTCAGCTATAACATTGAATCTAGCAAAAAAAAAACAATTAGGAGAATCAGGTTTTCTCTAGTTTTGCTTTTTTACAATGACGACAACAATTCACAGAGTCTATTTTAACAAACGGACGCATAAAAGCGGCACTAAAGATCAATATAATGTTGAATGTCCCACATGGGTGAAGTAGTGAAGGGGAAGATGGTGCGACAATGAGAGAAGCAGAGGAGAACAAGCTGGAGTGAAGTTACATATTTCTAGTTGGAAATCGGATGGAGAGAGAATGAAAAGAAAAATGCAAAAAAAAAGTATTATTTTTTATTTTTAAGTGAGAAAATAAACCGACACTGAGATCACGGCAAGAGCGACTCTCATTCAAACATTCCTTTTTGCCTTACCTTGGCAGGGAAAAGTGGATGCATGACTTCCCTAGGACATCACAATGAAAAAAATCATGCATTCTGGAATGTATAGATCCTATGGCCTTTATATGCATTTATAGATGACCATACATTACCTTTTCCAACTGGGGAGTTTCCATCATTCCTGTCTTACAGGGTATGTACATATGTATGTACATATCTCCATAGAAGTAAGAATTAGAGTAGATATATGTACATGTATTATAGTAAATAAGTAGTACATAAGAAATTTTGTGTATAGGTAAATAAGAATCAATTTTACCAATAAATTCACTGATTGAATTGCTGTTCGTAAAGCAACACAACAAACCACTTTCGTTTAATTTGAACGGGTTTAAAATATGCATATGTATGTACCTATAGTGAATCCAAAATATATGTATTTCAAGTAAAAGATACTTTTAGTACGAGATCATTTTGGGTAAATGCATTATTATTATTTATTTTTAAATTCTGTTATTTTATTCTTTTTTTGGGTTCATTCAATGTATGTAAAATATATAAAATATAAGTACATAAGTAAGTACATGTGTGTGGATATGTATAAGAGAAATTTACATATGTATGTATATTCATTTACATATTCCCAATAAACACAACGGATTTGCCTCGAATTCGAGACGAGTTCGCTTCTCTGATTATATTATCGCGGCGATAGTTCGCGACGATAGATCGGCGAATCCGAATTCCCAGTTGAGTCACCTCTCATTAGCGATTCGCGCATTTTTATATTCTCGGATCGTTGGCAATTCGAGATTTGGGATCATTGGCGAATACATTCTAGAAAATCTTCTTCTGCGAATCCGCCTCGAATTCCCCACGATATCATCCGAACTTTTAAATTTCTCGAGTGGAGTTTTAAAGAGTAAATTAAAGCCCAACAGGGAATTTCTTCGTGTAAAGCAAGATCCAACAAAATTAATAAATGCTATTGTGATAATTGATTTTTCTCGAGTCCATCTCGAACTCGATACGAATCCGAAAAATAACATTCACCTCCGCGAATTCATCTCGAGTTTGCCACGATACCATCCTCGCTTTTGTGTTTATTGGGTTAAGGGGTAAGTACATATGTACATACATCATATATATGTAAGTATGTACATATGTATGTGTTAGATTACATCTGTGTTTTATATGGAAATGAAGTCAGGAGGTAAGTGTTGGTCCCCATGCGAAAAAAAAGTTATAAAAGTCTCCCCTAAATTTTAAGCTAATGTTGAGAGGGTTAAGAAACAAAAAAACGAATGGGAGTTGTTTTTAATATTTTCGTTTTTCAACAAAACCACAACAACGAAATCAAACTCTTATATACATGCATTATTAAAAGTCGTTTAAGTAACAATGAAAAAGAATGTAAAGAGATAAATTTAAAACCACTGGTTGAATTTAAAAGTATATGGGTTACTATGCTTAAAACAATTCTACATACCTAGTAAACTTCAATCGAAAATGGGCAAGCTCGAAATTGATATTAGAGGCATGCTCTAGAACACATTTTTCATAGAATTTAATGCAGAATCCGATTTTTCTACGAACAGTATGGCTTAGAAAATTGACCCAGCCTAACGTATGCACATACATATTTACATATCGAAACCACTCTTTGTATGCATACACCTAACCATAATTCATTCATCCTTTCATTCATTTATTCGTTATATACCTACATATATGTATGTAAGTATATACATACATATATATGCACAAATGCTTGGCTAAGCAACTGCGAAAATCTGCTTGCATTTCCTCCCATACAACGTAGACGTTTGTTGAAATTTTAGATTTTTTGCATTTCAACTCGCGGGGGTGGTGGGATCACGTACTAAGTATTTTTTTATTTGAAATAAAGTTTTGATTCAAAATAATTTTTTGATTCGAATCAAAAGTTTGATTCGAATCAAAAATTTTATTCGAATCAAATATTTGATTCGAATCAAAAATTTTATTCGAATCAAAAATTTGATTCGAATCAAAAATTTTATTCGAATCAAAAATTTGATTCGAATCAAAAATTTATTAAGAATCTTGATTCGAAATCAAGTTTGAATCAAGAATCAAAAAAGATTTTTGATTCTTTTAAGAAATGAATCACAAATCAATTTTATCTTTGATTTGAAAATAGTTTGAATCACGAATCAAAGGGTATTTCTGATTCTTTTTTGAAACGAATCACAAATAAAATTTATCTTTGATTTGAAAATAGTTTGAATCACGAATCAAAGGGTATTTCTGATTCTTTTTTGAAACGAATCACAAATAAAAATTATCTTTGATTTGAAAATATTTTAAATCAAGAATCAGAAAATATTTTTGATTAGTGATTCAGTCAAATCAAAATCACGCAACCCTGCGTTATGGTAGCGAGCACAGAAAGCAGATATATCAAATGGAGTTGCAGAATCGCTTCCAGAAACCAAATAATGAGACGTTATAAGAATTTTCTTCTGAGATTGAGAGGCTAGCTCATTTGGCAAACGCAGGAGCACCTCAAGAATTCATCGAAAGAATGAAAATTCAAAGTTTCATCAAACTTCGAAACAAATATGAAATAAGTGCTGATGCGGGAATAAATGCCAGACAGTCTAACAACGTTCTGGAAGAGGAAATGAGAGAAATACACGAAACTGTGAGACAGCGAACAAAGATCATGAGTGACAAGATGAAGGCCAGATACGACAAGGCGATGAACTCAGAAGGATTTGTTGAGGGAGATTAGTTTTGCTATACAACCCGCAGCGAAAGAAAGGTTTGTCCCCGAAATTGCAGTGTACATGGGAATGGCCCTACAAAGTGATTAAACGGCTCAACGATGTTGTGTATCGCATAAAAACGATTGGAAGACCGAGGAATAAAATGAAAGTGGTTTATCTGGAAAGGCTAGCAGCATTTGGAACGAGTAATGTGTCAGATCGGGACGATCAGACTTAGGTGGAGGGCAGTGTGGCGAATATAATCGGTTCAACTCAAAATTGCTCGATTTTTAATAAATCTGGAATCGTGAAAAGGTTACATCTCGCAGTTTATAAAATACAAAACATGAAACTCCTTGTTATAGCTGTAATTTTAATGTGGTGTTGTTTTTGAAATATACATATGTGCATATATATACTTCCTGACTGTTATAATTTGTAATTGCATCAAGCTAATCAAACTTTGTGCACCAGAAAGTTCACATTTGTCTTTGCGAAATTTTAGTTTATTCCATATTCCCTATTTTTTCAGCTAATTTACTGATAAGTGCAATTATACTTTATTTTCTCGTTTTAATATTTTATTTCACTTAGTATTATATTACTATTATCCTTACTTTCTTTTGCTTTACTTTTTGTTAGCCTTTTCAACGGGTTTAATTATATTTATAAGAGAATGATAATAATATAAATAACACGTTCTCAGATTGGCGAGAAGACGTTAAAGTGATGGCGACTTTTACAGCAGCGATGAAAACGTTGAAAATTTTACTTCCATTTTATTATTTTTTTTTCGGTAACTTTGATGACGACAGCAACTTCAGGGCAACACTAGTAGCAGTAGCGACAGCGGCAGAAGCAGCAGCAGCGGTGGTAACGTCAACGGCAGCGGCCACAGCAGCAAGAGTAGCGGCAACTGTTGCTAAATAGTCATTGTTGATTACATTTGTAATTAATAAACGGTGACCAACTAAAAAACGCTGCCTTCTGGGGGTTGCGCCAGCTTAAGATTCTCTTTACAAGTCATAATTCTACGTATTTCTTGGAGCATAGACTTTATAGTGTATTCCCGGTTCCATCTGGCTAACATCGGTACCAATCTATGGTCGACCTAAATATAAAAGAAATAAAATGCAAATTAATTTTAAATTTCAACACACTCTCTAATTAATGGTACTGCACACTTCACTCATTTTTTTACTCCCTTCTAATGTTTCTGAACTGTGATCGGTTAGACAGACCGACAAATTTTAAAGAAGTTGTTATCCAGAAATACGCCTATAGTTTTTTATATACTGAAAAATCTGGAGCCCCTTTATTCAAATTGGTTCTAGTTTTTGAGATATTCATGCTCAATACTGATAAAAATTATTATGCTTTTAATGTGAATGTGTAGTTTTAAATGAAAGTAAATTCTTATGAAGATATCGAGTCGAGAATATACCCGAAAAACGCGTATAAATAAATAAATAAAAATTAACATATACGCCGTGCATATTTATTTATTTATTTCAGCCAATGAATACAAATACTGTTCTTATACCTCAGTGAAATAGTTATATGTGCATGGAATAATATTTTATAAAAATTATAAAAAAACTAGTTATATTTTTTTAAATATTATTTTTTACATATATGACTAGATATGAACTAATATAATAGCAAATCAATTTGTCTTTATTTACTGGTGATTTTAGTTTAATTTTTATTTAGGGCCTTATTTTGCAAAACGCAACGCGACGCAACGAGTCACCCAGAGTCACTTATTGTCGTGTTTGTATTTTGTATCTCTTTAGGTGACTGCAAGTGACTGTAAGTGACTCGAAGTGAATGGGTTACGTTTTTTGGTGAGTATGTTACGTTTTTGGTATTTTATAAAACGCAAAGTGACGAAAACGGTCACTTTAACTGTCAAAAGAGTCACTTTCTTTTGTTCGAGTGAGCATTCGATATTGGTTAATTTGCAACGGCTAAAATTAGCCAATTTAAAAAAAACGGGATATCAATCGACGCGTTTCAATCTCGCGAACCCGAATATGATGCTGAACAAATTTTTTCTTTGATTTAAATTAAACAGTTATTAATAAAAACGTTTTAACTTTACACACACACGAACACACAAATGCATCTTATTTTTTAACATTGAATAACACGTACATATGTATATTTATATTAACACACACATTTTTTTAATATGTTGCATATAAATTTTTTATTCAAAAAACCAAACTAAACAAAACACGTACATATGTACATATGTATTTACACATAATGTCAACAAATATTTTTTTTATTTTTGTTGACTTCCCATTAAACACTGAAAAAGAAATTCTCAAACGTTGAGAAAATATTGTTTCTAAATTTGAGAATCAGCTTATAGTAAGTTGAAAATAAACATATTTTCATGTGTTCATCAAACATTGTTTATCAATTTTAGAATAACTTACAACACATTTGAAAAAAAAAAAACTTGTTTCACATTTTGTATCATTTCACGAATTTCATCATGTAAAGGTTTCAAGGAACGAAGAAATTTTGTATGTTTGCAAATTTCAATCAGCGTTCGTTGTTTTACTTCAGCAGTTGCGGTTGAAATGATGATGGTTGAAAATGATTGTGTGTAATAATGATTCTATATTTCTTACTCTTATTTTATTTGTTTGTTGCTTTTTGTGAAGTTACACAAACTTTATTAAAAACAGAGTTTGTTTCTCATATGTATGTATGTATGCATATTAAAAAAGATATGTAATAATATACTCATGTGACTGTACAAAAGGCACCGGCGAAATTCACCCGCACGGGTAAATGAAAAACATCACATCAGAGTACATATTATGTAATACATATGTACATACTAGAGCTCTCGATTTTTTTTGAACATTTTCGAGTAGCCCGAACAATTGTTGTTCAAATGCTCGAACAGTTGTTTGTTTGTTTATTACCCGTATGTTTGTACGGGCATTTGAAAAATTCGGGTATTTTGAAGTTTGTTTTTTTCTTTTGTTTATTATTTTTTTTTTTTTATATGTAGTTTTTTATTTTTGTTTTTCCGATACACATTTTTTTTGTTTGTAAGCTCGAATGCTCGAATGTTTGTACGGGCATTTGAACAACAAACGGGCTTGAAACAAAAACGATTAGATCGAATTGCTCGATACCCCGGTATCTAGGGCTCTAGTACATACATCTATTTATTCCTTTCCATTTCTGCGCTCATAACACAAAATCTCTCACTATCCCTCAATTTTTCTGTACTCTATAGTACAAATATGTAATACATACATACATCTATTGATTGCATTCCCTTTCGTACCTTTGAAATTGGAGAAAATGAAATCTATGAAATTGAGAATCAGCCCGAAATCCCAAACTAAAAATGTGCCTCAAATGAACCTCAAATTGAAAATGAAGAAAAATGTTTATTGGGTTGCAAGCTGCCAATTTTCCAGGGTTAACCACTCAATAAAACAGTTCAATAAAAAAAAAACACACCAAAAATTACTAAGGAAATGAAGAAAATCAGAAAAGTGGTAAATAGGCTACGTAAAGCGTTTGACAATCGTCGTGACTACGCAGCAGAGCGAACGAGAAAACGTAAAAGCTTATAAAATACTAGGCATGGGTAACACTGCGCTGCGCCGCGCAATTGCGCTGGCGCCAACCCTGGTGTTATTGCGCTAACTCCGATTTGGAAAATGCGCCAACTCAATATAGCGCCAACTCAATGTAGCGCCAACTCAGTATAGCGCCAACTCAATGTAGCGCCAACTCAATGATGCGCTATTGCAATATAACACTGACTCAATTTCGTGCGCTAACACCAGCACCAATATAGCGCTAATGTAAAATGGCACCACCACAAAGCCAATAACAGCACAGCGTATATGACACCGTCACAATTATGTATGCTAACGCCAATACCGAACCATCGCTAATACGAAAGGGTATTGATATTTTACTTTCACAAATAAAGAAGAAAAAATTGAATAGGAGAGAAAAATATAATACAAAATAAATTAAATAAAATATTTATTAGCATATAGTATATTTTTGTTACGCATGGTAAATGGTAAGGGAAAATTTCGATATAATGCGCCCGGACCCGGAATCTTTCTTTTTAATAGGGTGGAGCCGACACTCGTATTTCATTATGAAGATGCCGAAAAACGAGATGCCAGCATATTTTCACAAATATACGCAAATTATTTTTAAAATTAAATTTAATTGTGGCACAATTATTCTGCAAGCGTGTATGTAAGCAGAATTGCGCCAAAAGAAATAAAACGGGTATAGTAGACAGTAAGAAGCGAACAAGTGTTATTTATCGATTATTCCATGGCAATTGCGCTAAAGGTGTTATTGCGCCAGAACCGTGCGCGGCGCCACGGTTGGCGCTGGTGTTATTGTATCAGCGCCAAAAAAATTGCGCCATTACCCATGGCTATAAAATACCAACTTTTAGGTGAAGGTGAAAGTAAGTGAATGTGAGTGATTGCGACGCAACGAGTCACGGCGTTTTGTAAAATAAGGGCGATAATTTTCCCTTAAGCATAGTACTGAGTTCGAGTTTCACGTGAAACTGCTGTCAAAATCCATACAAAAAAAACTGGTTGTGAAACATTTGTGAAATTTCACAGATATTTCACGCCAAACTCGCTGGTTATAATAGCCGTAACGCAACGGATGGAGCTGTCACTTTTATATCTATTGTATGTGAAAGGCATGTGATTGATTACAATGAACGGTAGAAAACGGCGAGAACCGTAAGCATCTGTTGATTTTAGATTTCTTCCGTATTCTTACGGCAATTTGACAGTTCTCTTTGCTGTGACAAACAGACGGTATGTTATCAAACAATTTATTTAAACATTTTATAAAATAAAAATGACCGAATTCGAGGAAAGACTTAATAACGGCGTGCGTCGTCATGAAATCACCAACAAATTGAAAGTTTTCTGTTTTAAATTGGTAAATAAAGCACAATATTTACAGCTGTGGCAAATGTCAAAGACGGCAGTTAACGCATTATTATAACTGCCTTAATTTTGTCACCGTTCTATATCGGTACGGCTTCCGTCCCGTCCCGGCTATTATAACCAGCGCTAAAGTTGTACTGAGTTCCTGCCGTGAAAATGTTGCGCAACATGCTAGCAACATCATGCCAGAAACATTTTTTCACGACAATTAAAATATACAATGCTATTTATTTTCGGGTGAAAACTGACATTTGTTGAAATTGAAATTTATATTTTGTATAAAATTTTTTTATTGGTCAAAATTTGAAAGTTGGTTCTGAGGCGATGCTCCAAATTTTTTCTTTTTACATTTGCCCAGTCTTCATTTTGGCATTTATTCTCAATTGACAAAAACTTTTTTTGAAACATTTCACGGCAAAATAAATGCATGTTGCTGGCGAAATTTCACGGCAGTGAACTCAGTAATAGGCTTTAGGAAAAAATTATATGTGCGTCAAAGGATTTTTAACATGTATGTGCCTAGATAACAATATTTTATAAATTCTAATAATTTATATGCTTCCCTTTCTTCAACTGAACCTGGGTCAATCTCCTTGGCATGGACTCTACCAATTTTTGTAAGGTTTGGATGCTTATTTCGTCCCATTCCTTTACCAACGTTTCTTTAAGCTGCTTCATGGTCTGAAACTGTCTACCATTCTTATAAACCTTAGCCGAGAGTATTCCCCACAGGTCCTCAATGGGGTTGAGGTGAGGACTGATGGCTGGCCAAACCAACAAAGGGATGTTTCTGGACGATAAAAAATATTTTGTTGTACGAGCGGTGTGGATTGGGGTAGTGATGGGCGAGTCCGAGATGTTTTATTCGATTCTCTCGATTGTTGAAACATCTCGAATGCTCTCGATGGTTTTCATTCGTATTCGAGTCAAGTCGTAAATGGCCGTCAGTCGAAACAATCGCTAAAACATCTCGGACTCGCCAATGATTCCTCTCGTTTTCAAAGCAACCCTACATTTCGGACTCGCTGCAAAAAATTCATAACATTTGTTGTTGCCGCTTGAATATCAAAATTGCTTAAAAAAAGTATACAGTGGTACAAATCTATTGCCGTTGTTACTGCTCGTAAACTGAGGATCATCTCTCGATCTAACGCGGAAATGCCCACAAGCGATTGGAGGGTAGTACGTGTTGGTGACGTGAGGGAGATGCAACGCCAGGTTGGGCTGGTCATCAGCGAGGCGTCTCTCCCGTGGATTGAGAAGCGAGGTGGTACAATCGGCTACGGCCTTTTTACCATCACGCCGAAAATCCGAAGGGATGATCCCCAGAAGGAGGATGAATTGGTAGCCGACGAGGACAACCCTGGTCTTCCGAGCCTTGGGGCTGAGGGCAGCGCCTTGAGCGCACCCGATCCGCAGGGCTCTGGGGATGGGGGGTGTTCTACGAAAGCATCCGATTCCAATTCTGTGGAGGTAGGGGGCAACGCCATGACCGAACCCACTACCCCCTTAACTACTGACGTCCGGGCTCCATGCAACACCTTGAGTGGACATGGGGCCGCTAATGAACGGGCAGACAGCACTCTGGACTCCGAGAGCGATACGTTCTCGGTGTCTGAGTTGGTAGGCCCGTTCTACATGCTCGACGAATGCACGCTGCTGGATTCGGATCCGGAGGAGGCCGACTTTGACTCCACAGTCATTGAGGTCTCCGAAGGAGCGCGTACAGTAGCGGCGGACGTCGAGATGCATTCCGACGACCAAAATGATGCAGGTACTGCAAATTAACCTGCATCACTCCAAAGCAGCTTCGGCTGCACTACTCTTACGTCTCAGCAAGACTGCTGAGGCGATCGTTCTGGTCCAGGAGCCTTGGGTCGTTGGATCCAGGGTCTGTGGCCTCAAATCTGGGGACTACCATGTGGTGGCAGCACCTGCGACAGGTAGGAACAGATCATGTATTCTAATACACAAAACTCTTTCCTACTTTATGGTGTCTCTTTTCAGCGACGAAGATATGGTCTGCATCAGCCTCGAGCTGAAAGGCAAATCGATATGGATCGCCTCTGCCTATTTGGCGTATGACCGCCCCATTTCTGGGCAAGATCGGCTACTTGGTGCGGTTAGGGAAGCTGAACGCTTAGGGCTCCAACTGCTGATAGGGGCCGATGCCAATGCCCATCACACAACATGGGACTAATCGGACGTAAACGCGAGGGGTGAGTCTCTTTTTGATTTCATTATTTCTAATAATTTATCTATATGTAATTCTGGAGGCAAACCTACTTTTGTCACCGCAAACAGGAGTGAGGTACTTGATATCACTCTGGTCACAGGCCCGCTCTCTGACTATGTCAAGGAATGGCAGGTGTCCGGAGAAAACTCCTTCTCTGATCATATGTATATAACTTTTAATCTACTCTTGAGACCTCCACTTAGAGCGGGATACAGGAACAGGAGGCGTACGGATTGGGCTCTGTTTAGTCAGAAATTGTTTGCTACGCTCCTTGAGCACGCTTCTCTCGGTACGTCAAGCCTACCGTTAACAACTGATGAAGCGCCTATCTCCAAAACAGACGTTTCTCTCGGTGTGCTGGACACATCGTCAAAAATCGATGAAGCAGTTGACTTTGTTAAAAAATCCTGTAACGCTGCTTTCAAGAGTGCCTGCCCGGAGGTCAAAGTTCGGGGTAAAAAGAAACCTTATTGGTGGAACCCCGAGATCTCCAAGCTTCGGCTTAACAGCAGAAAGCTCTTCAACCAGGCGAAAATAACTGGCAACTGGCAAGCCTACAAGGATGCCTTAAAAATTTTCAAGAAGTCGATCCAAAGAGCTAAAAGAGACTCATTGAAAAACTTCGCTAGCGACATAGAAGAAATCTCTGAGGCCAATCGTCTACGAAAGGTCCTCTCTACTAACCCAGTTCCCCCAAGCTGTATCCGAATGCAAAATGGGGACTGGGCCACATCTAGTACTGATATTCTGAACACCCTGGTCACCACACACTTCCCAGGGTGCACCTCGGAACCTTATAGAACCTACTCTAACCCCAGGACATTTAATGACTTGGAGCACATAATTACTAATACAAGGGTAAAATGGGAAATTAAATCCTTCAAACCCTTCAAATCTCCGGGAATAGATGGGATCTTTCCTGCTTAATTACAGGCAGCAAGTGATACTCTAATCCCTCTTCTTGTTCCTATCTATAAAGCCTGCCTCAACCTGTCGTACATTCCTCTGGAATGGACCAAGGCGAAGGTGATCTTTATTCCTAAATGGGGCAAAGCCTCCTACAGCAGCCCAAAGGATTTCAGGCCGATAAGCCTGACCTCTTTTCTACTCAAAGTTCTTGAAAGATTGCTGGATGTCTATATCAGGCTCCGTGCGAATACTCTATCTCCTTTTCAACACGCTTATTCCAAAGGCAAGTCCGTAGAGACTGCTCTACACGCTATCACTTCCAAGATAGAAAAGGGGCTAGCCTTTAAGGAATTCACACTGGGCATCTTTTTCGACATAGAAGGAGCTTTCAACAATGTTCTCCCGGGAGCCGTTACCACCGCCCTACGGGACTTGGAGGTAGAGGAGGCTCTCGTGAGGTTTGTTGAACTTCTTCTTAGTAGAAGAGCCATTATTTCTGTAATGGGTAATTCATCGATAACTAGGTATGCCAACAGGGGAACACCCCAGGGTGGAGTTCTGTCTCCTTTGCTTTGGAACCTAACGGTGAACACCCTGCTCTCTAAACTTCAGCACACGGGCTGCCAGGTCATTGCGTACGCCGATGACATCGCCCTGACAGCGACTGGCAAGCATATACCGGTGCTGAGCGACCTTTTGCAAAATGCACTCAACATTGTAAAAACCTGGTCTCTGAAATGCGGGCTCAGTGTCAGCTCTGAGAAAACGGAAATGGTTCTGTTTACCCGCAAACATAAGATACCTGAATTCAAACCTCCGTCCATAAATGGGAAGGAGATTAAACTCTCTACCGAGGTTAAATACCTTGGTGTTATTCTAGACAGAAAACTAAACTGGAAACGGAACGTAGAAGTACGATCCCAAAAAGCCATGTTAGCACTTTACGCATGTAAATCAGCGATAGGCAAGAGATGGGGACTTAACCCCCAAATCGTCCATTGGCTGTACACAGCGGTAGTGCGACCTATTCTCTTCTATGCAGTCACCATATGGTGGCCAGCACTGGAACTCGAAACCAATAAGAGCAAATTAACTAGAGTGCAGCGAATGGCTTCCATGCTTATTAGCGGAGCCATTCCCAGATTCGGGCACGCTCAAATTCTTAGTAACGTCCCTGCCAATTTTCTAAAGCTGGACTATGCAATACCAGCCTTCTGTTGGGATAACAAATTCTCCACAAGAATCCCGGAGAGGAGCGAGTGGAAGAACTTGGGGGATCCCGACCCTAATACACTGCACCTTTACACGGACGGCTCTAAATTGAACAATAGAGTTGGAAGTGGGTTTTTCTGCGAAAAGCTTCATCTGAAAGTAAGTTTGCGCCTACCTGATCACTGCAGCGTCTATCAGGCTGAGCTCATAGCCATATGGGAAGCAGCTCGTCGCCTGACAGATCTGCCAGACATAAATTCTATCAAAATCTTCTCTGACAGCCAAGCTGCCATAAAATCCTTACAGAGTAACAATGCTACATCTATAGTTGCAATGAAATGTAGGGAGTCTTTGAACAAACTAGCCGAAAGGTGCGACCTGAACGTCATTTGGGTTCCAGGCCATAGCAACGTTCGGGGCAACTGCATTGCAGATGAGTTGGCAAGGGATGGCACAAGCTTGCAGGATATCACATCTGCGACGTGGGTTGGCCCCCCGCTTAACTCATGCAAGCACTGGTTGAGATCTCGCTCCATTGAACAGGCTAACGCTAGATGGGCCAGGGAGTCAACTTGTGTGATTTCTAGGCAAATCTGGCCTAGACTGGATGAGGCTAGGTCTGTATCGGTGCTGCATCTGAATCGGCTCTCTATAGGTCCGCTGGTGGGACTTCTAACAGGCCATTGTCTTATGGGCACTCACGCCTCTCGCATGGGCCTATATAAAAACGACTTCTGCCGCAGCTGCAGGGACGTGGAGGAAATAGAGAGTGTTGAGCACTATCTATGCCACTGCCCCGCACTGTCGCAATCCAGGTACCGCTTTCTCCATAAACACTTTTTCGAGTGCCTGGCGGAGATGGAAAATGCAAGGACACTAGATTTTCTGCGCTTCATGAAACAAACGCGCTGGTTTAGCTAGGGCTCCCGTGTGGTATCACAATGGGCCACCTCGGCCTAAGTGTGTCCCCGCTTTCATGAATTGCGGAGACAGACACCTCAACCTAACCTAACCTACTGCTCGTAAAATTAATTTGTTTCGTAAGCGTCTCACTTCAGAAAATTTATTAATGTATTAATGTTTAAATAATTAATTGTATTTATTAAGCACGACACTCTTTAATTGTGATTGCAAAAATGCAGCGTCTATATATAGCATATTTTTCAATTTGGTTCATTTATTTACATATGTATTTGCCTCACTTCCATTAACAATCCTACTTTCTTCATCAACAACACTCATTCAGTTTATTTTTATCAACTAAAACAAATCATCAAAACAACAGCCGGCCCGCCGACTCCGAACAGTCGCAAAAACATCTCGCTTGTGTAGTCGAGATGTCATCGAAACAATCTCCGACTCGCCGACTCGGAACAATCGCAAAAACATCTCGGTTGTGTAGTCGAGATGTCATCGAAACAACCTCCGACTCGCTGACTCGGAACAATCGCAAAAACATCTCGATTGTTTAGTCGAGGAGCGAGTCAACTTTTGACTCGATTGTGAATTTGCAACGATGGCGATTCTCTCGATTGTCTAAACATCTCGGACTCGCCCATCACTAGATTGGGGCGTTGTCCTGTTGAAATATCCACTCATTTCCATAAACTTCTTCTGCAAATTGAATAAGGACATTGTCCAATAACTCAATGTACATTTGGGAATTGGTTTTGCATGGGATGAAACAGAGTGGAGATTTTCCAGCATACCTAAAAGCCCCCCAAACCATTAACGAGCCGCCACCATGGTTTCGCTT
This sequence comes from Urophora cardui, assembly GCA_960531455.1. Taxonomy (NCBI): domain Eukaryota; kingdom Metazoa; phylum Arthropoda; class Insecta; order Diptera; family Tephritidae; genus Urophora; species Urophora cardui. The sequence goes on from OY482673.1 coordinate 1,833,136, forward strand.
AAGACGATTCTGCCTCGGGTGTCTTAAGTCGCGCCAATATTTTTGACAGCCATCGGGTCCTTTCAAATTAAACTTTTTCTCATCGCTGAATATAACTTTTTGGAACTCTGTATCCCAGAACTTATATTTATCGGCGAAGGCCAAACGGGATGTCATATGTCTTTTTAAAAGCATAGGTTGAGATACTCGCGCAGTATATGTGACATTTTTGTTTTGGGATAATATTTGGTGGACTCGTCTCCTTGTTACCTTAAGATTAAGATGGGCTTGAATTTCACTGCAACTCATACCTTTTTCAACAGCTAGACGCCGAATTGTTCGCTTATAACGTTCATCAATCTCTGATTTTCTGCCACTGCGTTTGGTAGTCCCATATTTTTCCGGGTTTTTTAGGAAATTAGTAATCGTATTTCTATGGCGTCCCAATTTCGTTGCAATTTCGACGAATGGCACACCACCATCCCTTTGTCCAATTATAAAACCGCGCTCTGTTTCTGTCAAGGTGGATCCGCGTGGCATTTTTTCTAAAAGTTGGAAATCACTCAATATCCGTTTGCAAAAAAATTTATATTTGCTTCACTTGCGATTTGTATGAATGAAGTTATTTTATCTTACTTATTGACATTTGAAGCAGGGAAAATGCGTTTTGCACATATAAATTTTTCCTAAGAAAGGTGGCATATACCACAAGTTTTTATATACCGTATACATTATCAGCGGATTAAAACTAATCATTATATATAAACGAATTACCAAATATGTAATATAATATTTACATGCTCAAAGATAACTAAATAGAGTCTTGAATTAGAGAGATAAATTGAATTAATGAAGTGCACATATAAATATTTCACTGAGGTAGGCTTAGCAAAAACAAATATATACATATATACAGTATTGTTCAAAATCTAAGCAACCAATTTTACTTAGATGCAGTATAGATGGTATTTTCTTAAAAAGTGGTTTTGCAAAGTTGAAATGACTAGATATTAGCCCTGTTTTTATATAAGCGCAGATGTATATCGGAAGTTTTTACCATTTATGACAATTTTGAAAAAAGAATTTTTAAAATCGGTCCAGTACTTTTTGAGTTTACCCGTTACAAACATTTTCCATATAATCTATATATATATATATATCAAGCCTATTTCTTTGTCGCCGGCTTCGCCGAAGCGCGCGGAGGGATCTTGGCCAAATTTACACACAAGTACCTTGCCCTAGATGGTTTATATGCATATTCTTTTCAAATCCGGAAGTCGGTTCCCTAGATATAGGCCCAAAGGACGATATTGGTATCAAATGAAAGGTATTGAGCAAGGAATTTACATAGAATAGTACTCATTGTGATTCCTAGGTCGGGTCTCCAGATATGGGTGAAAACGTGGACCTGGATGACCCTCGAATGTTTCTGAGCGATATTGGTATCAAATGAAGGGTGTCGAGCAGGGATTTTACATAGAGATGAACTCATTGTGATTCCTAGGTCGGGTCCCTAGATTTGGGTCAAACGTGGAACCCGATGACACCGGGATATTTCTCACTGATATTGGTATCAAATGAAGGGTGTTGGGCAGGGCTTTTATATGGAGCCGTACCCGTTATGATTCCTAGGTCATGTCCCCAGATATGGGTCAAAACGTGGACGGATGACCACGGATATTGGTATCAAATGAAGGGTGTTGAGCTGGGATTTTATACAGGTATCAACTCATTATTCCCAGGTCGGGTCCCCAGATGTGTGTCAATTCATGGACCTGGATGACTCCGGGATTCTGCTGAGCAATACTATAAAATGAAAGTGTTGACCAGGGCTGCTACATAGACCTCTTTTCATAGTGATTCTTAGGCCCGGTACTCAATTATGGGTAAAAGAGTGGACCCGGATGCCACGTAATCATCAAATCGGAAGCGGAATGTAGGGCTAAGTATGTTTGTAAAACGTCAAAGGTTTACGGTCCCCGGTTCCTTGGGGAAAGGGTAATGAGAATGGGAAAGGCAATGGCAAAGGTATGGAAAAGCAGGGAGAATATAATGAAAATGGAATGAAGAGGATGTGGAGAGAGATAATAAGACAGGGAATGAGAGAAATAAGAGGGGGAATGAAAGAGAGAAAGACAGAAAAGGAGAGGTAAGGCAGAGCGGTAGAGAAAGGGAAAAGGACGCGAAAATATGACGGGAAAACAAAGAGAAGACGGAAGAGGAAATGAAAGGAAAGGGAAAGAGAAAGGGAATAGTAGAGGGAAAGGGAATGGGAGACTAATACGGAGAGAAAAGGACATTTTTCCTTCACTTTATTTTAAACTTATCTGAATTTTGCTGAGGTCGACAGCCCGAAGAAATTTCGGTTTCTAGATTCTTCCAACTTATTTAAAGTGTGCTGTTTTTCGCTTCTAATGCCTATAATAGGAAGTGGCCAAAGCAAAGCTTGGCCGGGTACAGCTAGTAAATTTTATATAATTAGTATAGATTTTGCTTAATTTTTGGATATATTTTGCATGCTTTTTGCATACTGAAATTTCATAAAAATCCGATCCCTAATGATAACAATTGCAAATTAACATTAATATGTATGACTAGCACGAAATTATAATTTTTTTATTTTAATTTTTATACTTTGAGATAAGCGGAGAAATCCAATTGGCTATGAAAGTGTTGAATAATCTTTGGCAGCTGACAGTTAGTGGGCGCTGTGTACAGTAGTTTTTATGTACAACAGCACAATTTATAATTTAACATTATGTACATATGTTAGTGTCTAGCACGAAATTATTATTTTTTAATTTTAATTTTTATACTTTGGGATAAGCGGAATTGCAAATTAAATTTATATTTCATTTTGTTTTTTACTTGGCCGTTTGACAAATGTTTTTTTTTTTCACTTACCACGCCATTACTCTGATTAATACAGTTTATATTAATTCTGGTTAAAAATCGTATTGCTGGCGGTTCATCTGGATATCTATCGCCACATTCAATTTTCAGTGAATACATTCTATTTTCGTAAGGGGTCTATTAGAAGAGAAGAAATGGATATTAACAAAGAATAAAACATTATTACGTGATTTTTATACTTACTCTAGGAGGGCCAATTATCATGCCAATCCAATGTGTCAGTGTCATGTCGTCGTCATTTTCGAGACCCCAGGAAATTGTACCATCACCAACACCTTTTTGACCTTGATCCAATTCTTCCAGCAAGCGGAAATTTCTCGGAACCACTATAAATGGAGAGTGATCTCTTTATAAATATGTACCATATATTTTATATATCCAAATAATATAAACATTTGAATTTTATTGCTTGAAGAACTTCTCCGTAACATGTATGCGATGAAAATCCTTTTGAAATGTCAGTACGTCTATTCTGCAAAAAGTATATCACGGCGAAAGCGCCACAGGAAAAAAAATCGCGTTGGATTAATGTCTGTAGACCGATCAACAGTGACGGTGCGCACGGTTGCCACAAGCAATTTTGATTTTGTACCAATTTTTAAATTGAAATGTACCAAAATGTACCAACCAATATAGTATCCATTATGTAAACCAACACTAAAATATACTTCGCTTATAAGCATATTTATTCCTCACATTTTTAACGAATACAATTCATATTGTACAATATCTTAAAAATGAGATTAATTTAACCATACATATATTATACATGAAAATAAATTGATAGAGTAGTAGTCTAATTTATTACAATTCATTTTTGTGCATCAAGTTTGAAAACAAAAATTTAATAAACATACTCTTACTTATATAGGAATTAAATTCTTTTTATTTGTATAAAAAAAATTAAAGTTACTTATTTGCATTATTCCGAAAATAATGGGCCGCATTAATAAAAACGAAGCAAATACTTTTACTCAAGATTTTAGAGATTTGACATCAATTTGTATGACCCAAATTTCAAAATTTGCGTAAAAGGTCTAAAATTTTAAGCAAAAGCAAATGCTCGGCTTTTATTAAAACGACCCAATGTTGGGCTGACCAAACACTATGGGCATTTGTTTGATTATTTAGTTCTTTCGCACGCATTATATTGTTAAGCGTTTTTATTTCAAGTTTATTTCTGAGTTTGGTTTTAATAAGGCTCAGATCAAAAAATTTTCTTTCCGCATCTGCAGAGCTATGAGGCAGTGACATTAAATCATTAACAAATTCAACGAGTTCCTTGAAACAGGATTCCCCATGGTCGTTCTTTACTGTAGAAACTTTTTTCCAGAATTCTGAAATGTCCATACTATCCTCTAAATCAAGTTTTTCGAGCCTAAGTTGGCTCCATTGTGTTGAAATAATATCAGGATCGCCTGGTACAAAATGTGAAAAATCATTCAGCAAAGGCTGAATTGTAATTTGGTGTTCGCAAAGAACTTTTCTAGGAGTAATTATACTTAAATTTTTAATATCATCTCTTCCAAAATCAAATCTCTTTTGAATTTGCTTTAAAAGTTCTACATAGATTTGGTGCATGCTCATTTTAATGTTTTGTCTATGCGCATCGGTAAATATATCAGTATTTAAAAAACTTTAAGCTTTAGAACCAATAAATATTTCGTCGATGGGTAAATAATTGGTTTCATTGCAAACGTTAAACTCTTTTAGAGTGGTTACCAATCTTACGTTTCTATTTTTTATAAAGTTACTTAGTATTAATTTAAAAAATGTTTCAAGTCTATCATATAGAGAAGGAAGCCTTACATTTTCGTATTGGAATTCCTTGTTAAGATTATTTATCATTTTTAAAACATAGGGCAAGAAAAGGATGTACAATTTAATATTAGGGTCTAACATAAGATTTGCAAGTTAAGTTTTAATTCATTTATCCTTTTTGGGCTATACGCGAAAAATTTATAAATGTCAGACAATGCCATATGTAGTTTTAAGTAAAATGTACCAAATTCTGAATCTATGCACCAATGTACCAAGAGGAAAAAAATGTACCAGTTTTGGTACAAATGTACCATGTTTGGTAACTGTGACGGTGCGTTGGTATAACACTAACAGTCCTATTCCGAGCGTTACCGGAAAATTACTTAACTGGTAATTTATGTTGCTTAAAATTGTTACACCATCTTTTCATGTGGTATTCTGGCACAAATGGTAACGCTGTCAAAGCATTTCCATATGAACGGAATTGAATCGGGCTGAAAATGGTAACAAAATGTTACCACGTATTGAGGTGGTAACTTAATTTTCTGCTGCCAGAATACGGAAAGGGTGTACGAGATTCTGAATTTCACCAGTGAAGTAAATTATGTTACCACGCCAGAATAGGGCCGTAACTAAAATCATATATATTATTTCTAATTGGCGTTTTTTTGCAATCCCTTTTTCTGCTCACATAATTTACCAAAATTAATAAGTAAGGCATCGTTTTATTTATTTATTTATTTATTTATTCATCTATGAAACAAGTTCTTACAGACTACTAAAAAAAACCTAAGTTACAAAGAATATATGTTTACAATTACATATGTTAATATAATTGAAAGGTAAGTATATTAGCGATAAGCTTGAATTAATACAGATTTAACACAATTTTTCCCAAGCCCAAAATCAATTTCATATTTCTTGGCAAGGCTATTAAATTCAGTTAACGCCCTGCTTATTGGCGAATTTAACGCATAATTAGTACGGCAAACTCCCATATTAAAAAGAGAAGAGTGTCTAAGCAATCTTGACGGTACATTAAAGTTAATTAAACCAAGCAGATACGGGCAATCGATAATTCCAACAATAATGTCAGTTATGAATGAAAGTGACAGTAACATTCTTCTATTCTCTAATGTTTTAAGATCAATGAGCATACAGCGGGATTCATAAGATGGGATGGGCTCATTAAATTTTAGGGTATGTAAAGCAAAGCGTATAAATGTCTTTTGAACACGCTCTAATCGATAAGAATGTATCGAGTATACTGGGTTCCAAATAACCGAAGCATACTCAAGCCTTGAACGAACTAAGCTGGTATATAGAGACTTAAAAGCGTAGGGATCAGTAAAGTTTGAGCTATTTCGACGAATAAAGGCTAGAAGTGAGTAAGCCTTCGGCAGTATGAAATTTACATGAGGTACGAAAGAAAATTTCGTATCAAAAATCACTCCCAAATCTTTTACTTCTTGCACAGAGTTAAGTCGTGAATTGGAGAGAAAGTAGGTTGTAGGTATAGGCGTATTCGATTTAGAAAAAGTTGCCACAGAGCATTTGTTAATATTCAAAAACAGAAGATTTCTTGTACACCAATTGTTAACAGAGTTGATATCATTTTGGAGTTTATCAACATCGTGCAAGTAACGTATTTTTAAAAATAATTTCATATCATCTGCAAATAAAAGGCAGTGGGCATGATGTATTTGAGATACGATATCGTTTATAAATAAAACAAAAAGGAGTGGCCCAAGCACACTGCCTTGTGGTACACCAGAAGTGGCAACAATAGGTCTAGAATGTGCTTCTTCAATGCTTACAAAACTTACAGCCCTATTCTGATAACCTCACAAAACTCACCGCACTCACTATTGTGACGTTTCTCACAGTTGTGAGGCTACGCTTATTCTGGCATAAATTCAAAAGCTCATAATTGTGAGAAAATTTGTGATGACTGAATATGCAGCTCACAATACAAAAACTGTTGAAAATATTTTGAAATTTTGTGCCGTAAAAATTGTTTTTTTTTTTTTTATGGAGGAATTGTTGCTCGTTGTTTTGACGACAGCTCTTGAGGAGCAGAAAGAAACAGTGGCGAGAAGAAGGCTTCTGAAAAGTCTCAGGGATAAAAGCGATCCATTTTTTCTGCGGGTTGCCCGGGTGGAATTTTTTTCGCTCCATCTCTGGGTGCTGCCTGCAGAAACGGATAAAGAATTTCAATTGCTCTTGTGTGGTTCTCTCATACTTGCTTCTGTAAAGGAAAATATTTATTTATGTATGTACATATGTATTTATAAATTTTAAAATTAAAAAAAAAAATTATAAATTACTCACATCTTTTGTTTTTCCATTTTTGTTCAAATTGAAATTTGACAGAAAAAAACTTCTCACCTCCTATGGTAAATTTTTTAAGCTTTTTTCTTGTGAGGTCTGGCACCGAATAGCCTCACAAATATACCTCACAAAATGTTGACGAATTTTTCCTCACATAAAAGTTGTGAGGTTTTTTAAGAATAGGGCTGTTAGTCTATTTTTAAGATAAGACTCTAACCAACGTAGTAAATTTGAGTGAATACCAAACTTCGATAATTTTTCAATAAGGAGGGAATGACAAACTTTGTCGAACGCCTTAGAAAAATCCGTGTATATAGCATCAACCTGGTAGCCTTCTTGAAATGATGAAATACAATATTCGGAGAAAATTGTTAGATTTGTAACTGTTGATCGGCCAGGCATAAAACCGTGCTGGAGGGGTGAAATACAATTTTTGACACTACGGAAAAGTTTATCTTTTACTATGGATTCGAAGAGCTTACTTATGGTTGTAATCTTTGAAATCGGACGGTAATTGCAGATATTACTTTTATTTCCTGATTTGAAAATTGGAGTAATAAAAGAGAGTTTCCATTCCTCGATAAAGATCCCGGATTTTAACGAATTATTAAAAATATATTGGAGCGGACTCGCAAGAGCATTACAACACTTTTTCAAAAGGAAAGCAGATAGGCCATCATTATCTGGTTTACGGGACATTTTTAATTTCGAGATGCCCAATTTAACATCATCTTCTGACACTGTGATAGAACTGATATTCGGTGTATACGTATACGTACTACACGATGTATCAATAATATTAGGCCCATTTACAAAATTAGATTCAAAAAAATCTGCAAATAAGTTTGCAGTTTCTAAAGAATTTGTTGAGGTTTTATTGTTTAAAAACATGGAATTCGGTATAATCGAGCTTTTACGTTTCGAGTTAATGTAACGCCAAAATTCTTTAGGATTATTTTTAATATTAATTTCAAACTTTTTGATATAATTTACATACAGAGCTTTGTCATATAGATTAAATTCGCGCATATAATGCCTATAATTAAGAAAGAAGTTAACATCATGTGTAGCCAGATATTTTTTATAAAACTTGTTTCGTAAGTTTTTTAACCTGACTAGGGCACGCGTATACCATGGTACTTTATAGGTAGGCTTGGCCTTAACTGGCATATGAACATTGCAAATATCAATTACCGTAGACTTGAACAACTTGAAAGAAGATTCTAAACTATGGTATTTGAACTGACATTCCCAATCAACATCTGAAATGTGTTTATTTAAAACAGGGCTGCTCACCTCATAGGCACTCAAAGCACAATTGTTTTTGTTTTGTACCGAATCATAGGCACATATACATATTTTCACTTCAAATATGAAAATAAAATTTTCTTTGCACTGCCATAAGCACTGAGATATAAAAAAATTTTATATGTATGTGCCTATGATTCATATTGAATGTGCAGAGCAAAGGCACTTTGTATAGGAGCTCGAGCACTGCCGTAAGAAATCGAAATTTACAATAACAAATGTGTAATGAAAAAAAAAATTCAAAAAATGAAAGCACTGTAAAAAATTAGTATTCAAAAAATTTTCATATAAAAAATAAAAAAATTGTATGTATGTGATACTACCATTTGAAAATAAATTCTAAAATAATATTTTATTGGAATTCATAAAAAAATTTGAATGAGCAAAAAAATTTTTCAGTGCATATACAAAATTTGTTGATGTATTGAGCTTTGTACTTTCAATACAAGAGCGTTGAGCAGCACTGATTTAAAATATCAAAATTGCAATTTTTGAAATCAAAGTTAAATTGATTATTTATAGTTCTGCTAGAAGGAAGAAATGAATAAACATTTAGATCGATAAGCAATGGCACATGATGCATGTCAGATGCCGACACACAGTGGGGGCACCTCCATACAAGCGCGGCCAAAAATAGTAATAATTGAGCTAGAAACTTTAAACTCGGAACTTAAGCTTTCTTGATTGAAGATAGTAAACTGTGAAAATTTGAACAAAATCGGCCCACAAATACACCCCCCTCCTATATAACGGTATTTTTGAAATTTCAATATTTTGTTAACTATTATAGCTAAAATGCTCAATTTTAATAAGAGCACACATTTTTTAAATATAAATAATATACAGTAATCATTTTGGAAAAAGCGCAAAGTATTCCATGGTTTTCAAATTAAAAATATATGCACTTTTGAGCATTTTATAAGCATTCATCATAAAATTTTCCTTCAAAAAAATCACATTTAAAAAAAATTTTATACCACAAATGAAACTATACTTTTCTAAAGGATTTCAGTGTGCTGAATCTGAATCTGAAGTCAGAATTTTCAAATTGGTTCTAGTTTTTGAGATATTCATGTCCAATTAGGCAAAAAAACACGTTTTTGACTATATTCCCTGCTTAATATCTTGTATGTAATATTTTTTTATTCAAAATCAAATACACCGTTAGAAAGCATAAACCATCCCCCTGAATATGGCGTTTAAATTTTTCAGATATCTTTATTAGAATTGGAGAAATTGTTGTTTAAGTTTCATTAACTTGGCAAATTTTCCCCATACAAAATTATTAATACTTTTTGAAGCATACTTTTGGGGATTTTGTATGGGAAAAATGTATGAAAACTTAGAAAAACTCACTCCATAAAAAAGTTCATAAAACAAAAAAGCGCAAACGAATTTTTAAGATTTCTTCACCTGTTTATAAAGCACGTTCACTAGCACCAAATATTAAAAATTTGGAGAGGTCATATTTTGTATTTTTTTTTTATTTCATGTTGAAATTTTCCAATTTTTACACAATTTTTTTTTCTGTTCGAAAAGAAAAAGGCTGCAAAAAAATAATGATAACGCTGATAAAAAAAATTCTTTCATAATTTGAAAGTGTGAACCATTGCCTACAACACGGTGAACAAACTATTCGATTAGTCGCCTAAGAATAAGATTTTTCATAATGTCAAAAGTAGCCTAATTATTGCGTTTTGAAAAAGGCACTTTTAGTCAAATGGGAAAAAGATTATTTAAGCGAAAAGCGCAGGTGGATTTCAAGAATTAAAATGCAGTTTGATTAAAAATATATCATTTCAAAACATATGAAAAAATTGGGGAGGTCATATTTTTTATTTTTTTTATTTTTTTGTTTAAAGTTGAGCAAAATTTTTTTTTTTACGACTTTTTTTGTCAATATTTGAAAGTTCATATAAATCTAAGAGTTACCGCTGGTTACAAAAGGCTTATTGTTTCTAAAAGGCCAAATCAATATCTATGTAATGATGTATCACTCGACTACATACGTTAATAATTGAATGAGTTACAGCATTTTGTATAAGGTGTAATTGTTGAGAAATAAAAGGACCTATTTTTTGCTCAGTTTTTAACACCCTGTACGGCTAAACAAAACGAGACTCAAAAAATTTTATATAAGCTTTTTTTTTACAAATTGTTATATCTGTCAATCACTTTCAAAAAAATTTGATTTGCTAATACTTTAATTTCGATTTTATTTTTGGCCGCTATCACCCAGTGTGCGACATTGGGAAAGCAGCCCTATTAATAATATAACTAAGACTATTACTAATATAGACTAAGTCTAAAAGCCTATTCAATTCATTAAAAAATCGATTGATTTGAATTAAATCTAGTAAAGAGAATGTATCAATTACATAAGATTCAATTTCATTGCAAGTATTTGATGGGGTAAGGAAAAATCATCACAAGCATAATGCCAATCTAACCTACAAAGATTAAAGTCCCCTAAAACACACATGTAGTGATTTGCTTTTGATTTAAATGATAAATGCTTAATATTATCTAAATGAAATTTGTACAGTTCAACCGAACTAGCCGGAGGAATATAAGACACGCATATAATAATACTCTCTTTAATACCTGGAACCAAAACACAGAGTTGATCCAGTAGGGAATCATTGTTTGGTAAATCGACAATACGTGCAGAAAAAATACGCTTAACAGCTATCAGTACGCCACCACCTCGTTTACGGCCAGTTTTAGCAGCATCGCGATCTTTTCGGAAAACATGAAAGAGGTTGAGGTCGAAAAATTCCTCATCATAAAACTGATCATTCAGCCAAGTTTCTGTAATCACTAGGGAAGCTAAAAATATGCACGAAAAATTTAAAAATATGCATGCTAGTATGCCCGAAAAATAACTGAAATATGCTCGTAAATATGCACGAAAAAATCTCATTATATGCATATATGCCTAAAAAATACCTGAAATATGCTAAAAATGTATGTATTTCATTTCAAGCTTACATTTTTATTTAACGAATTTTGCAAAATAATAATAATAGGTATAAGAACTGAAACGTACAATTTACATTTTCCCCATATAAAAAATTTGTTTTTAAATACTATAAAATACTTTAAATTAATTTTAGATTTGTATTTATGTAAATACATGAGCACAGCTATTCCGGATTACGATCCACTTTCATCGGAGGTGAATCGGATCAAATGGCATTCTGCAATTCGATTGACATCCGATGAACATCAGATTTTTTCGAAGTTCGGAAATCGGCATTCTGGTTCACGATGGATCGGATTTTTGACAGTTAATCGGCGCGATTTTTTCCGTCAGCCTTTGTGTGTCAGAGGCAATAGAAATTGTGATTTTTGGAAATGTTACCAATTTAATGTAATTAAACCATGATTTTTAAATTTATGCAACATTATTATACAAAACGGGCATGTTTTAGCTATGCTGCTGATCTTTTCTTTGCAAAACAGTGAACAAAAGGAATCTTCTTTGATCTCTCTACACAATATATTGAATCTTTTTTGGTCAATAGCTTTAATAACAGAAGAATAAACAAGTAAGGAAGCCTAAGTTCGAGTGGAATCGAACATTAGATACTCAGCTGTATGCTTTCATTGTCTGTTTGCGTTTGTTCGATATAGGGTGTATTTTATATGAAACGAGTGCTGCATAAACAGGGCGCAGCCACGCCCATTTTCAAAATTTGTATCAATCATCCAAATAAGCATATAAATATTATTGTTAGTGCAAAATTGCATCCCTCTATGACTTTTAATTACAAAACTTCACGTTACAAATTCCAAAAGGGTGTTCCAGAAATATCTTTGTTAAAAAGTAGGCGTGGTCATAAACCGATTTCAATACTTTTTGCGTGTCTATTAACACATGTTATAAAAGTGCATAAACCAAGTTTCGTCATAATATCTCAGTTATTTGTCGAGTAATAGGCTCGTAGATTTCTTTGTATAAAAAGAGGCGGTGCCACGCCCATTTTATAAACTTTTTATTTTTTGTTTCCGGTCTATTGTAGAACTCATGTCACAAAATTTCAATGAATTATCTTTATATTTCACAGAGATATCGCTAAAAATGATTTAATTAGGTCACTTTATAACACCCATATATAAAAGTGGGCGTGGTCGTCAACCGATTTTGGTAATTTTTCGTCCACACATTTGGCTAAGTAAATATATCACGTGGACCGAATTTCATCGATATATCTTCAACGGTTTCTGAGTTATGACATATAAAACGTTCAATGTTTCACCCTTAATAAGTGGGCGTGGCACCGCCCATTTTCCAAAATTTTTGTACTTTTTGTTTTATGTCCGTAGTTGGACTCCTGCCACAAAATTTCAGTGATAGATCTGTATATTTGACAGAGATATCGCTTAAAATGTTTTTATTAGGCCCCTTTATAGTTCCCTTATATAAAAGTGGGCGTGGCCGTCAACCGATTTTGATAATTTTTCGCCAAAACATTTGTCTAAGTAAGCAAATTACGCACACCAAATTTCATCGATATATCTTCAACGGTCTCTGAGTTATGACATATAAAACTTTCAATGTTTGACCCTTAATAAGTGGGCGTGGCACCGCCCATTTTCCAAAATTTTTGTACTTTTTGTTTTATGTCCGTAGTTGGACTCCTGCCACAAAATTTCAGTGATAGATCTTTATATTTGACAGAGATATAGCTTGAAATGTTTTTATTAGGTCACTTTATAATTCACATATATAAAAGTGGGCGTGGCGGTCAACCGATTTTGATAATTTTTCGTCAAAACATTTGTCTAAGTAAGCAAATTACGCATACCAAATTTCATCGATATATCTTCAACGGTTTCTGAGTTATGACATATAAAACTTTCAATGTTTGACCCTTAATAAGTGGGCGTGGCACCGCCCATTTTCCAAAACTTCATCAAATTTCTTCATAAGGGCCTGAGCTCAATACGTGGGTAAAATTTTATCACTCTAGCTATATTAGTGGCTGAGATACCAAATTTCCGAATTTTTCTATATAGGAAAAGTGGACGTGGTCATGGTCCAATTTCGCCCATTTTCAATACCAACCGTCCCAGTCTCGATACCAACTTGCATTTCAAATTTCATCAAAATATCTCAATTTTTACGCGAGTTATCGTGCGTACGGACGGACGGACGGACATGGCTCAATCGATTTCTCTTTTCACCCTGATCATTTTGATATATATAAGTCCATATCTATCTCGATTATTTCATTATGTTACAATCCACCGTTATGAAATCAAAATTATAATACTCTGTGTACTAGTACAGCTGAGTATAAAAAGAGAGAGCATGTGCTTGTGCCAGAAGGTGATAGGGAGTCACACGTACACAAAACTTTTGGGTACGTTTTTTGTTTCACTATTAAGAACGTTATTGCAAATGTAACTAGCAAATAGGGTACGCGTTGTCGTAACGCGGCTGGCTGGGTAGTGTGTGTCGTGGTGAATTTTTATAAGGGAAAATGCTCGGCCAGCTTAATATTTTTCGATATTGCTCGATTAAGTGCCAAAATAAGCACGAAATGCATTTTGACCGTAAATATGCATTTTGATGTATTGTGGAACGATTTTCCGTCATCCCTTGTCAAGTTTGGTTTGGAGACAAACCGGTTTCGGCTAATATGCGCCATCTTCAGTGTCTTCTTTCGTTCTCGAGAAGAAAGAAGACACTGAAGATGGCGCATATTAGCCGAAACCGGTTTGTCTCCAAACCAAACTTGACAAGGGATGACGGAAAATCGTTCCACAATACATCATATTCCTACCCTGTCGGAAAAACAAGCAACCAAAAAGTTATGCATTTTGTGTTTAAATATGCATTTGCATATTTTTAGCTTCCGTAGTAATCACCACAGCGTCATAATCCATTTGAGAAGAGTGTTGGAAAATAGACAGGGATTTCGTGCGTAGACCGGATACGTTTTGGTACAATATTCTGAAGCTTTTGTTTTTACCATCAATTAATTGTGACGATAAACTCAGGTTTTTCCTTCTGCTACACCCGGTTTTTGAAAAAACCTAAACGGACGAAGACTTACGTCAGCTGGCCACAACTCAGAGTTATACACTGTGCCATATAATGAGGATGGAATCCCAAGTTTAAAACTAATGCGTTTGGGTGTTTCAGGACCCGCACCATTTTGGTCTGGCTGCTTTTTTACCAGACGATAACACGCTATGGAATTAGAGTGGATACCTGTTTCGCTCGTTATGTACGACAGAATATCATCAACAGAAACCGTAGGCTTGAAATATGAGAGGTGTATCCATTTCATTTTATGAGCTACACCTAGATCTGCACTTTTTTTGGAGCCAACAATGTTTACTTTAGATTTACTGCCACCCGTTTGACTACCAGATTTGCTCGTAGAGGCGGTAGATTTATTGCCATGTGTTTTAGGGCCATTTTCACAGTGACGAGTTAACCTTTAGTTAACTTTAACTAAGATGTATCAGTTAACCAATGGTTAAATAAATTTCCGTTTCACAGTATGGAGTTAACTTTGAAAAATTGACAACATTAGTCAGCTGTTTCTTGTTATAAATTGTGGCAGCATTGTTTTTATATGAAAACAAATAAAAAATAAATAGAAAAATGAGTGACAAAAAGCGGGCAACAAATTTTTCAACTTTTGAAATTGAAAAATTATTAAATATTATTGAAACAAAAAAGTCTATAATAGGGTGCAAAAAAACCGACCGTATTAGCAGTGAATCTAAGGCAGGGGTCTTCGTTTCATAGCACTGAGGTGCAACGCTCAACTCACACAGATTGTTATACTCTCTCGTTTTGTCGTAGTAAGAGCGCAAAAGTTAGGTGACCATCTACGACCGTGCGACGATTCAGTTGCTTGCGGGCAAGCAAAAAGATAACAACGTACACGCATACTTCGTTTTCATACGCTTTTATACGACATCGCGCAAGCATTGGGCATCATAAAGTATTTTTCGTATTGCATTGTGCGACGTGGTATAGCAGCGCATAAAAGCGAAAAATATATGCGTGCACGTTGTTGTCTTTTTGCTTGCCCGCAAGCTACTGAACGATGCGACGGTAGTAGCTGGGCACTCAACTAGTCGTTTTTCACTAATACTGCTGCAGTTACTAACACTGCTGCAGTTAGAGTTTTGGGGATCTCTGATCTAAGGAAAAATGCTGGGACGAAATAACCAGCACATTCAATTCGGAGTTTGGCACGGGTCGATCAAAAAAAGTATTGAGAGATAAATACAACAATTTGAAAAAGTCTTTAAAAAAAACTAAAGCTGAATCTAGGAGAGCTTTATATTCTACTGGTGGAGGCCCACCCGCTAAAGATGTTTATTCGGCTACAGATGAACGTCTCTTGCGAATCGTGCATGAAACGCAAATTAGTGGCATGGATTCCAAGTATGATAGTGACCGCATTATAGAAGGTAATTGAACTAAAGCAAAAAAAAAAAGAAATTAATAACAGCGAATAAATAAATATGATTTGTCTATTTATGAATAGGTAACGATGTGGACGTAGACGAAATATTCCATGACGCCGATGAAATAACTGGGAATAAGGATAAAGCACCTCAAGGTTTTTAAAAGCAACAACAATGCGTAAATATAGTTGAATAAATATGATTTCTCTATTTATGAATAGGTAACGACGTGGACGTAAATGAAATATTGCGTGATGCCGAAGAAATAGCTGAGAATAGGGATAAAGGACCTGAAGGTTTTTAAAAGCAACAGCAATATGTACATACATATGTAGTTGATTTGTTAATTTTCAATACCTTCAGCAACCACTTCCAATTGGGGAAAATATACACCGGCTATGTTAAAAAGCAAGAAAAGCAAAGTTAATGCAAATCGAAACTCCAAATCGAACTGGGATGACTTAGCGCTTACAAAGAAAATTTGTGCAGAGAAGGATATGGAAATGCGAATCAAGGAGCATGAAAATTTGCTAAAAGAGCATGAGTTGCGTTTAAGGTGTGAGGAAGAGGGGCGTAATCAGCGGATAAGGGAGCATGAGCAGCGTATGGAATATACTAGAAAGGAGCACGAAATCAAAATGCAAATTTTAGAAGCAGAATTAAATGAAAAAATGAAGAAATAATGTGAAACAAAAACAATTTTTGGCATTTTTTATTTATAGCAAATTCAAGAAATGTTGGTTAATCAAATCACGTCTTAGCTGGTAGTTATTGCTAGTGCCTGCAGTATAGTTCCTGGTGGAAAAATCCAAGCTATTTCTTATTGCAGCTTCCACTTCCAGTGACAACGGAGGAGCCTCCAAATCTCTAATCGAACAACAAATATTATGTAAAACTGCCGTAGCTACAATTATGCTCTCCACTTTTTTTAAATTTAACCGTAATCCTAATGCTAATACCGGAAATCTACGCTTCCATACCCCATATGAGCGCTCAACGCAGTTTCTGGTTATTATTAATGACTCGTTATATAGATTTTCTTCTGGACGTTGGCACTGCAATAAAGGAGTTACTACCCAATTGGTATTTTCATAGCCACTATCAGCAACAACAATTCCATTTTGGAACTCTCCGTTTTCTAGGCGTGAACATATGCGTGAGTTACGAAATATAGTCGCGTCGTGTGCAGAACCTGGCCAACGTGCTACAATGTCCAAAATCTTTAAAGTGCTGTCACAAAGTGTTTGAACATTAATTGAAAACCATCCTTTACGGTTGCGATAAAGTTCCGCCTCATCTCCTCCTGGAACGAAATTCTAGGATGAACATTTCGTAACCAAGTTTGTTGTATTATTTTTACCAGGCGAACTTATTTTTATATGAGTGCAGTCCATTGCAGCTATTACTCGGGGAAATTTTGCTATAACATAAAATTGTTTTTGGGTCATCCGAAGCTCGTCATCAGTTGGAAAATCGATGAATTCTTTAGCAAGCAGTGCTAAATTGTGTGAAACAAGTTTAATTACACGGGAAGCTGTTGCTATCGATACTCCGCATAGATCTCCCACTGTTTGTAGGAAGCTTCCAGTTGCATAGAAGCGAAGAGTAAGTAGCAGCATAGTTTCAGAAGATAAAGCATCGTTCCTTTAAAATATCAAAATTTTTAATCACTATTGAACCACTATTCAAATAAACTGCTTACCATTTTGTTTTGTGTTCAATTTTGGATGCAATTTTACCTAATATAAACCAAGCTACTTCCTTGCCTATTCTGAATCTATAGCGAAACTCCTTTTCGTCATATTTAAAAAACAATGTTCTTTCACGAATAGTTTTATTTCTCCGAGCAATTAAGCCACGAACGACGCTAAAATTCTCCGCATCATCCGTATCCTGCATATCTTGAAAGAGCAAGTGATTCATTTTATTTTACAAAAAAAAAACTAACAATTTGATTTTAAATTCGTTTTTCTTTTTTTTTTATTTTCTTTTCTTTTTGTATTTCGATTTTTGATGTTTTAAAATCAGCTGATTTATACGTTAGTTAACTAGAGGTTAACTTTTGAATATTGGGCAGTTAACTTTAAGTTAACTCTCTACTATAAAATCAAAAATTGATAGTTAACTATCGAATGCCAGTTAACTCGTCACTGTGAAAACGGCCCTTAAAGGTATAAATTAGCTATGCATGCGAAACGGTGTTTTATTGGGCGTTGTACTTTTTTTAAATAGTATTTTGCAAAAATAAAATGTTTAAATTTAAACTAAAAGATTTACGCCTAAAACTATGCCTTCAGAATTATTTTATTCTAACAAGAGTGCAGATTTAAATACAAATTTCAAATGTAGATGTCGCTCCAGTTGAACAGTCGTGTATATTTTAAAACACTTTTATAACCTTCAGCTATATGTTTGTATGTAAACAATACATTATTTTAGGCGAACACGTGTGTATTCATACCTACGCTGAATGGGGGGTTTCAGTACAGGATGTGCTTATTTATACACAGCTGTACGTAGCACATTATGAATGTTTACTTTTCATCACATAATGGTTGTTGACCATAAAATAATTGAGATAGCTATGGACTTACATACATGTATACATATATACTAGCTGGCCCGGCAGACGTTGTTCTGCCTAAAATTTATTCCTATAAAGTTATAAAACCGTCAATTGTCTGAACAAAAGAGATATACATATATTCGCCGCGACAAACCTAATTTCCCCTATCCCTATCTCTATCTCTATCCCTATCCCCATTCCTATCCCTATCTCAAAATGTATGGGAAAATATTTTTTTTTTTTGCATTTTTCGGGAATTTTATTGGATATTCTCCTATTCTGGCCAGAGAACAATCTGAATTTGTCTCAA
Source organism: Urophora cardui (assembly GCA_960531455.1). Classification (NCBI taxonomy): domain Eukaryota; kingdom Metazoa; phylum Arthropoda; class Insecta; order Diptera; family Tephritidae; genus Urophora; species Urophora cardui. Next base: position 1,851,744 of record OY482673.1, read on the forward strand.
TCATCCAAATCGGTGCAGGCGTTCTTGAGTTATACGCGTTTGTACTAACGCCACTTCCTTTTATATATATAGATATACAAAATATATGGGAAAATATTTTTTTTTTGCATTTTTCGGGAATTTTATTGGATATTCTCCTATTCTGGCCAGAGAACAATCTGAATTTGTCTCAATCATCCAAATCGGTGCAGGCGTTCTTGAGTTATACGCGTTTGTACTAACGCCACTTCCTTTTATATATATAGATATACAAAATATATGGGAAAATATTTTTTTTTTTGCATTTTTCGGGAATTTTATTGGATATTCTCCTATTCTGCCCAGAGAACAATCTGAATTTGTCTCAATCATCCAAATCGGTGCAGGCTTTCTTGAGTTATACGCGTTTGTACTAACGCCACTTCCTTTTATATATATAGATATACAAAATATATGGGAAAATATTTTTTTTTTTTTTGCATTTTTCGGGAATTTTATTGGATATTCTCCTATTCTGGCCAGAGAACAATCTGAATTTGTCTCAATCATCCAAATCGGTGCAGGCGTTCTTGAGTTATACGCGTTTGTACTAACGCCACTTCCATTTATATATATAGATATACAAAATATATGGGAAAATATTTTTTTTTTGCATTTTTCGGGAATTTTATTGGATATTCTCCTATTCTGGCCAGAGAACAATCTGAATTGGTGTCAATCATCCAAATCGGTGCAGGCGTTCTTGAGATATATGCGTTTGTACTAACGCCACTTCCTTTTATATATATAGATATACAAAATGTATGGGAAAATAAATTTTTTTTTTGAATTTTTCGGGAATTTTATGGGATATTCTCCTATTCTGGCCAGAGAACAATCTAAATTGGTGTCAATCATCCAAATCGGTGCAGGCGTTCTTGAGTTATACGCGTTTGTACTAACGCCACTTCCTTTTATATATATAGATATACAAAATATATGGGAAAATATTTTTTTTTTTGCATTTTTCGGGAATTTTATTGGATATTCTCCTATTCTGGCCAGAGAACAATCTGAATTTGTCTCAATCATCCAAATCGGTGCAGGCGTTCTTGAGTTATACGCGTTTGTACTAACGCCACTTCCTTTTATATATATAGAATCTATATTATAGATATACAAAATATATGGGAAAAATTTTTTTTTATTTTTTTGCATTTTTCGGGAATTTTATTGGATATTCTCCTATTCTGGCCAGAGAACAATCTGAATTTGTCTCAATCATCCAAATCGGTGCAGGCGTTCTTGAGTTATACGCGTTTGTACTAACGCCACTTCCATTTATATATATAGATATACAAAATATATGGGAAAATATTTTTTTTTGCATTTTTCGGGAATTTTATTGGATATTCTCCTATTCTGGCCAGAGAACAATCTGAATTGGTGTCAATCATCCAAATCGGTGCAGGCGTTCTTGAGATATAGGCGTTTGTACTAACGCCACTTCCTTTTATATATATAGATATACAAAATGTATGGGAAAATAATTTTTTTTTGAATTTTTCGGGAATTTTATTGGATATTCTCCTATTCTGGCCAGAGAACAATCTGAATTGGTGTCAATCATCCAAATCGGTGCAGGCGTTCTTGAGATATAGGCGTTTGTACTAACGCCACTTCCTTTTATATATATAGATATACCAAATGTATGGGAAAATAAATTTTTTTTTTTGAATTTTTCGGGAATTTTATGGGATATTCTCCTATTCTGGCCAGAGAACAATCTAAATTGGTGTCAATCATCCAACTCGGTGCAGGCGTTCTTGAGTTATACGCGTTTGTACTAACGCCACTTCCTTTTATATATATAGATATACAAAATGTAAGGGAAAATACATTTTTTTTTTTATTTTTCGGGAATTTTATGGGATATTCTCCTATTCTGGCCAGAGAAAAATCTAAATTGGTGTCAATCATCCAAATCGGTGCAGGAGTTCTTGAGTTATACGCGTTTGTACTAACGCCACTTCCTTTTATATATATAGATATACAAAATGTATGGGAAAATAAATTTTTTTTTTTTAATTTTTCGGGAATTTTATGGGATATTCTCCTATTCTGGCCAGAGAACAATCTGAATTTGTCTCAATCATCCAAATCGGTGCAGGCTTTCTTGAGTTATACGCGTTTGTACTAACGCCACTTCCTTTTATATATATAGATATACAAAATATATGGGAAAATATTTTTTTTTTTTTTTGCATTTTTCGGGAATTTTATTGGATATTCTCCTATTCTGGCCAGAGAACAATCTGAATTTGTCTCAATCATCCAAATCGGTGCAGGCGTTCTTGAGTTATACGCGTTTGTACTAACGCCACTTCCATTTATATATATAGATATACAAAATATATGGGAAAATATTTTTTTTTTGCATTTTTCGGGAATTTTATTGGATATTCTCCTATTCTGGCCAGAGAACAATCTGAATTGGTGTCAATCATCCAAATCGGTGCAGGCGTTCTTGAGATATATGCGTTTGTACTAACGCCACTTCCTTTTATATATATAGATATACAAAATGTATGGGAAAAAAATTTTTTTTTTGAATTTTTCGGGAATTTTATGGGATATTCTCCTATTCTGGCCAGAGAACAATCTGAATTGGTGTCAATCATCCAAATCGGTGCAGGCGTTCTTGAGATATAGGCGTTTGTACTAACGCCACTTCCTTTTATATATATAGATATACAAAATGTATGGGAAAATAAATTTTTTTTTTTAATTTTATGGGATATTCTCCTATTCTGGCCAGAGAACAATCTGAATTGGTGTCAATCATCGGCATATGCTACATTATCAATATGAATCGCGATATTTGAATCGCGATTCATATTGATGGTTTGATGAATCGCAAACTGGTGCTACACGTTCAATATGAATATTGCGATATTTTTCTCGCTCTGAGATTCAAAATATTTTACTTCCGTCCTTTTCCCACTTTCACTTTCAATTCGTTTATTGCCAATATTGCGATCCAGATCACGGATTTCAAAATTTCTAAAAATACATCCATTTTGATGGACCGCAAAATTTTCATGCTATACAGTCAATCCGTATTGTCAATATTGCGATCCGGATCGCGGATTTCTAAATTTCTAAATATACACGCATTTTGATGGATCGCAAAATTTTCATGCTACACAGTCAATCCATATTGTCAATATTGCGATCCGGATCGCGGATCGCAAAATTTCTAAAAATTCGCGATCCAGGATCGCGATCCATCAATACTCGATGCTACACTGTCAATATGAATCGCGATCCACGGATTTCATCAATATATATTGATAATGTAGCATCTCCCATCCAAATCGGTGCAGGCGTTCTTGAGATATAGGCGTTTGTACTCACGCCACTTCCTTTTATATATATAGATATACAAAATGTATGGGAAAATAAATTTTTATTTTTAATTTTTCGGGAATTTTATGGGATATTCTCCTATTCTGGCCAGAGAACAATCTAAATTGGTGTCAATCATCCAAATCGGTGCAGGCGTTCTTGAGTTATACGCGTTTGTACTAACGCCACTTCCTTTTATATATATAGATATACAAAATATATGGGAAAATATTTTTTTTTTGCATTTTTCGGGAATTTTATTGGATATTCTCCTATTCTGGCCAGAGAACAATCTGAATTTGTCTCAATCATCCAAATCGGTGCAGGCGTTCTTGAGTTATACGCGTTTGTACTAACGCCACTTCCTTTTATATATATAGAATCTATATTATAGATATACAAAATATATGGGAAAAAATTTTTTTTATTTTTTTGCATTTTTCGGGAATTTTATTGGATATTCTCCTATTCTGGCCAGAGAACAATCTGAATTTGTCTCAATCATCCAAATCGGTGCAGGCGTTCTTGAGTTATACGCGTTTGTACTAACGCCACTTCCATTTATATATATAGATATACAAAATATATGGGAAAATATTTTTTTTTGCATTTTTCGGGAATTTTATTGGATATTCTCCTATTCTGGCCAGAGAACAATCTGAATTTGTCTCAATCATCCAAATCGGTGCAGGCGTTCTTGAGTTATACGCGTTTGTACTAACGCCACTTCCTTTTATATAGATAGATATACAAAATATATGGGAAAATATTTTTTTTTTTTTTGCATTTTTCGGGAATTTTATTGGATATTCTCCTATTCTGGCCAGAGAACAATCTGAATTGGTGTCAATCATCCAAATCGGTGCAGGCGTTCTTGAGATATATGCGTTTGTACTAACGCCACTTCCTTTTATATATATAGATATACAAAATGTATGGGAAAATAAATTTTTTTTTTTTAATTTTTCGGGAATTTTATGGGATATTCTCCTATTCTGGCCAGAGAACAATCTAAATTGGTGTCAATCATCCAAATCGGTGCAGGCGTTCTTGAGTTATACGCGTTTGTACTAACGCCACTTCCTTTTATATAGATAGATATACAAAATATATGGGAAAATATTTTTTTTTTTTTGCATTTTTCGGGAATTTTATGGGATATTCTCCTATTCTGGCCAGAGAACAATCTGAATTTGTCTCAATCATCCAAATCGGTGCAGGCTTTCTTGAGTTATACGCGTTTGTACTAACGCCACTTCCTTTTATATATATAGATATACAAAATATATGGGAAAATATTTTTTTTTGCCTTTTTCGGGAATTTTATTGGATATTCTCCTATTCTGGCCAGAGAACAATCTGAATTTGTCTCAATCATCCAAATCGGTGCAGGCTTTCTTGAGTTATACGCGTTTGTACTAACGCCACTTCCTTTTATATATATAGATATACAAAATATATGGGAAAATATTTTTTTTTGCCTTTTTCGGGAATTTTATTGGATATTCTCCTATTCTGGCCAGAGAACAATCTGAATTTGTCTCAATCATCCAAATCGGTGCAGGCTTTCTTGAGTTATACGCGTTTGTACTAACGCCACTTCCTTTTATATATATAGATATACAAAATATATGGGAAAATATTTTTTTTTGCCTTTTTCGGGAATTTTATTGGATATTCTCCTATTCTGGCCAGAGAACAATCTGAATTTGTCTCAATCATCCAAATCGGTGCAGGCGTTCTTGAGTTATACGCGTTTGTACTAACGCCACTTCCTTTTATATAGATAGATATACAAAATATATGGGAAAATATTTTTTTTTTTTGCATTTTTCGGGAATTTTATTGGATATTCTCCTATTCTGGCCAGAGAACAATCTGAATTGGTGTCAATCATCCAAATCGGTGCAGGCGTTCTTGAGATATATGCGTTTGTACTAACGCCACTTCCTTTTATATATATAGATATACAAAATGTATGGGAAAATAAATTTTTTTTTTTGAATTTTTCGGGAATTTTATGGGATATTCTCCTATTCTGGCCAGAGAACAATCTAAATTGGTGTCAATCATCCAACTCGGTGCAGGCGTTCTTGAGTTATACGCGTTTGTACTAACGCCACTTCCTTTTATATATATAGATATACAAAATGTAAGGGAAAATACATTTTTTTTTTAATTTTTCGGGAATTTTATGGGATATTCTCCTATTCTGGCCAGAGAAAAATCTAAATTGGTGTCAATCATCCAAATCGGTGCAGGAGTTCTTGAGTTATACGCGTTTGTACTAACGCCACTTCCTTTTATATATATAGATATACAAAATGTATGGGAAAATAAATTTTTTTTTTTAATTTTTCGGGAATTTTATGGGATATTCTCCTATTCTGGCCAGAGAACAATCTGAATTTGTCTCAATCATCCAAATCGGTGCAGGCTTTCTTGAGTTATACGCGTTTGTACTAACGCCACTTCCTTTTATATATATAGATATACAAAATATATGGGAAAATATTTTTTTTTTTTTGCATTTTTCGGGAATTTTATTGGATATTCTCCTATTCTGGCCAGAGAACAATCTGAATTTGTCTCAATCATCCAAATCGGTGCAGGCGTTCTTGAGTTATACGCGTTTGTACTAACGCCACTTCCATTTATATATATAGATATACAAAATATATGGGAAAATATTTTTTTTTTGCATTTTTCGGGAATTTTATTGGATATTCTCCTATTCTGGCCAGAGAACAATCTAAATTGGTGTCAATCATCCAAATCGGTGCAGGCGTTCTTGAGTTATACGCGTTTGTACTAACGCCACTTACTTTTATATATATAGATATACAAAATATATGGGAAAATATTTTTTTTTTTGCATTTTTCGGGAATTTTATTGGATATTCTCCTATTCTGGCCAGAGAACAATCTGAATTTGTCTCAATCATCCAAATCGGTGCAGGCGTTCTTGAGTTATACGCGTTTGTACTAACGCCACTTCCATTTATATATATAGATATACAAAATATATGGGAAAATATTTTTTTTTTGCATTTTTCGGGAATTTTATTGGATATTCTCCTATTCTGGCCAGAGAACAATCTAAATTGGTGTCAATCATCCAAATCGGTGCAGGCGTTCTTGAGTTATACGCGTTTGTACTAACGCCACTTCCTTTTATATATATAGATATACAAAATATATGGGAAAATATTTTTTTTTTTGCATTTTTCGGGAATTTTATTGGATATTCTCCTATTCTGGCCAGAGAACAATCTGAATTGGTGTCAATCATCCAAATCGGTGCAGGCGTTCTTGAGATATATGCGTTTGTACTAACGCCACTTCCTTTTATATATATAGATATACAAAATGTATGGGAAAAAAATTTTTTTTTTGAATTTTTCGGGAATTTTATGGGATATTCTCCTATTCTGGCCAGAGAACAATCTGAATTGGTGTCAATCATCCAAATCGGTGCAGGCGTTCTTGAGATATAGGCGTTTGTACTAACGCCACTTCCTTTTATATATATAGATATACAAAATGTATGGGAAAATAAATTTTTTTTTTTAATTTTATGGGATATTCTCCTATTCTGGCCAGAGAACAATCTGAATTGGTGTCAATCATCCAAATCGGTGCAGGCGTTCTTGAGATATAGGCGTTTGTACTCACGCCACTTCCTTTTATATATATAGATATACAAAATGTATGGGAAAATAAATTTTTTTTTTTGAATTTTTCGGGAATTTTATGGGATATTCTCCTATTCTGGCCAGAGAACAATCTAAATTGGTGTCAATCATCCAAATCGGTGCAGGCGTTCTTGAGTTATACGCGTTTGTACTAACGCCACTTCCTTTTATATATATAGATATACAAAATATATGGGAAAATATTTTTTTTTTTGCATTTTTCGGGAATTTTATTGGATATTCTCCTATTCTGGCCAGAGAACAATCTGAATTTGTCTCAATCATCCAAATCGGTGCAGGCGTTCTTGAGTTATACGCGTTTGTACTAACGCCACTTCCTTTTATATATATAGAATCTATATTATAGATATACAAAATATATGGGAAAAAATTTTTTTTATTTTTTTGCATTTTTCGGGAATTTTATTGGATATTCTCCTATTCTGGCCAGAGAACAATCTGAATTTGTCTCAATCATCCAAATCGGTGCAGGCGTTCTTGAGTTATACGCGTTTGTACTAACGCCACTTCCATTTATATATATAGATATACAAAATATATGGGAAAATATTTTTTTTTGCATTTTTCGGGAATTTTATTGGATATTCTCCTATTCTGGCCAGAGAACAATCTGAATTGGTGTCAATCATCCAAATCGGTGCAGGCGTTCTTGAGATATAGGCGTTTGTACTAACGCCACTTCCTTTTATATATATAGATATACAAAATGTATGGGAAAATAATTTTTTTTTGAATTTTTCGGGAATTTTATTGGATATTCTCCTATTCTGGCCAGAGAACAATCTGAATTGGTGTCAATCATCCAAATCGGTGCAGGCGTTCTTGAGATATAGGCGTTTGTACTAACGCCACTTCCTTTTATATATATAGATATACAAAATGTATGGGAAAATAAATTTTTTTTTTTGAATTTTTCGGGAATTTTATGGGATATTCTCCTATTCTGGCCAGAGAACAATCTAAATTGGTGTCAATCATCCAACTCGGTGCAGGCGTTCTTGAGTTATACGCGTTTGTACTAACGCCACTTCCTTTTATATATATAGATATACAAAATGTAAGGGAAAATACATTTTTTTTTTAATTTTTCGGGAATTTTATGGGATATTCTCCTATTCTGGCCAGAGAAAAATCTAAATTGGTGTCAATCATCCAAATCGGTGCAGGAGTTCTTGAGTTATACGCGTTTGTACTAACGCCACTTCCTTTTATATATATAGATATACAAAATGTATGGGAAAATAAATTTTTTTTTTTAATTTTTCGGGAATTTTATGGGATATTCTCCTATTCTGGCCAGAGAACAATCTAAATTGGTGTCAATCATCCAAATCGGTGCAGGCGTTCTTGAGTTATACGCGTTTGTACTAACGCCACTTCCTTTTATATATATAGATATACAAAATATATGGGAAAATATTTTTTTTTGCCTTTTTCGGGAATTTTATTGGATATTCTCCTATTCTGGCCAGAGAACAATCTGAATTTGTCTCAATCATCCAAATCGGTGCAGGCGTTCTTGAGTTATACGCGTTTGTACTAACGCCACTTCCTTTTATATAGATAGATATACAAAATATATGGGAAAATATTTTTTTTTTTTTTGCATTTTTCGGGAATTTTATTGGATATTCTCCTATTCTGGCCAGAGAACAATCTGAATTTGCCCCAATCATCCAAATCGGTGCAGGCGTTCTTGAGTTATACGCGTTTGTACTAACGCCACTTCCTTTTATATATATAGATATACAAAATATATGGGAAAATATTTTTTTTTTTTGCATTTTTCGGGAATTTTATTGGATATTCTCCTATTCTGGACATGGAGAAAAATCTGAATTTGTCTCAATCATCCAAATCGGTGCAGGCGTTCTTGAGTTATACGCGTTTGTACTAACGCCACTTCCTTTTATATATATAGACTAGCCGGACCCGTGCGCATCTTGCGCAAAAAATAACAAAACATACGTGGCGCCAGTCGGTATGGTTTGTGCTGTCACGCCCATTTTAAAAAACTTATTATTTATTTGGTTTGGTGGACCTTATGGAACTTTCAATGAATTACCTAGATATGTACTGCTTTTCCAAATACACACATATGCCTTGTTTTCAACCCCAATTTTCTCTGTTCCCATTTAAATCTATGTACCAAATTTCATTAAAATATTTCTATTTTTGCGCAAGTTAGAGTGTATACGGCCGGACGGACGGACATGGTTCAATCATTTTTTGCATCCTGATCGTTTTGATATACTCTTATATATTAAGGTGGAGTGAAAATTTTTTTTTGGAAATTCAATTTGTTCCAAAGCCAGAACGGCACCTTTCTAGCCCAGTAATAAGCCTTAAAAATTTTGTTGACCTACTCGCATGTTTAGAGGTGCCCTCAGCCCCACAAAATTGAAAAAATAGCACGATCTGGTACAAATGTGAAATTTCTACAATTATGAAATAAAAAAAACCAAGTATGAGGATTGATAAACAGGCTAAGTTGAGTATAAAAGTGAATTTTTTTTTGGAAACAAAAACCAAAGTTATTAAAGGTCAAAGTTTATATTATGCATTTTTTAAATTGCAATTAATTAAAAACTACTGAACAGATTTCAAATATTTTTATACCATTCGATAGGTATTTTGAATCCCTTTAGTTTGATATACATTTTATGTGGGTTCCATAACACTCCCCGCTGCGGGGGTAAACCCCCCTTTTACCCTCCTTACCTTTCATATAAAGTACCACGCCCAATAAAACACCGTGTCGCATGCATAGCTAATTAATACCTTTAAAACGATGCCTTACTTATTAATTTTGGTAAATTATGTGAGCAGAAAAAGGGATATTTATAAAACACCAATTAGAAATAATATATATATGATATACAGTGAAACCTCCCTTGGGCGGACACTCACCGTCGGGCACATTTTGTCCGCCCAAGAGAGGTGTCCGCTTAAGGGAGTGGGTTCATATTTTAGAAATTTTTTGGATTTTAAAGCATTTATTTATTCATATTTCACAAAAAAAAAACAAGGATTCTTATGTCTTCAAAATTTCACTTACCTAAATACATAAATATGTACATATACATATGTACATATGTATGTATGTATATACATAAAGTATTAACATACATATTAAATTACAATTAGTAAGTTGCTGAGAACTAGAAATGTTGGGATATATTTTAAATTATTTAAAAAATTGTGAAATTGTCGGTTGACGAGGGGTTTTTGCTTATTTAAAATAAAATTATTTTGCAGGTGGCTTTCAAATTTCTGCAACAATTCAAATGCAATAAGGTCTTCCGTGCAAAATCTTTTCAATTTTGAAACTGCAGTCAAAGCCATTTCGTTCGAGGAGATTGCATTACCTACTTTCAGCGGTAATACTTCAGTATCGGTACTATCATCTTCAATGGTTTCGACGTTTTCGTCAGTTAGAACATCTAACTGGAAATCCGTGAATGTGGTTATATCTTCCAATAAAGTCATGCGGACATTTATTTTAATTGGTGATTCCCCTTTCATCGTAGCGCTTTTTACCTAACGAACATTCAGCGAACTTTTTTTATATTGCTATACATACTTATATTTTGTCCGCATAAGAGGAGTTCGTGTCCGCCTAACAGAGGTTTTTATGTGATTTGTTATGAAAAAAAAATCAAAGTGTCCGTTGACGAGAGGTTCGTGTCCGCTTAATAGAAGTTTTTAGTTCAATTCAGTAGTAAATAACTGTCCGCGTCCGGCCAAGAGAGTGTCCGCCTAAGAGAGGGCAATTTGTTCTAAAAATTGAACCTAAACCTTGGTGCATGAAAAAATGTCCGCTCAAGGGAGGTGTCCGCCTATGAGAGGTGTCCGTTAGGGGAGGTTTCTCTGTACAAAATATATGGGAAAATATTTTTTTTTTTTGCATTTTGGCTTAGAACAAATTTTATTTTTATCAAACTTTTGGTTGGACCACTCCACATTTTGACTTAAAGGAGGACAGCGCGACAAATATTTAAGAACTGATTCAATGACTCCAAATCAATTCCAGAATCAGCTCTGGCAACTACATCACCCAGCTCGTTTGACCCATTGCATTTTATAGAACTTTTATATTATTCGGTACAGTACAAAAGTATTCATATTTATTTGCATGTGAAATTTAAGTATTATCATTATATTTTTATATTATTAAAAAAAAAAACGATATCGTTAAAACCACGAAAGTAGCTTACTTTATTAATTTTAATTTTTTTCTCAAAAATTTTTCTGTGTTAGAACCCCAAAAGCAGCATATTTTATTAATTTGAATTTTTTTTTCAAACATTTTTCGGTAATACCAAAAAAACCATAAATGTATCAATTTGTGATACCAAATTTTTTGAGGCTGTGGCAACACTGTTTACAATTTCTTCCTCTTCTTCAGAGATTTTGACACATTTTAGGAAGGTACACACACAAATTCTGTGTGCGGATTCCTACAAATAGCTAGTCTTCTTTCTCGCTCACATCCTCTGATCCTCTCGCTCTTTTGTGGTAAAATTCCTGCAACTCATACGCTTTCCTACACTCAACAAACGCTATTTATAACTTTGTAGCGCGCTACAAGTTGACAGCTCCATTTTTTAATTACAGAAATTCGATATAGAGGACGAAGAAACGTAAAAATTAATTAAACTTGTAAAAAATTAAGAGTTTTTATGGAATTTAACGCATCCCCTGTACAAAAATATAAAAAAGACGTCATATATGAGCTACAACATTAGGCGAGTTCCCGTGGCAGTGATCCAGATCCGGATAAGAAGTTTGTATGCAAATGCAACAAGATTTTTGTGATCCTGGTGTTTATCTGTATCAATTTCGGATCCGTATAGATTGTAATAGATTTTTTTGATCCAGATAAATACCAGGATCACAAAATTGTTTTTGCATTTGCTTGCAAAATTTGTATCCGGATTCGGATCTGGATCACTGCCACGGGAACTCACCTATTGTGTTCACATTTTCGAGCGCTGCCACAAAATCAGTCACCAGCTGATGTAGTAAGCTATGTAGTTCGTAGCTGTAGTACAACATTCTGGGTAAACAGATAATCCTTCGTAGATCTGAACGCCCAAGGAGGAAACCTGCTCACTTAAGAGATTACATATAAAACAATATCAGAAATGAATTGTAATCAAAAGTTTATCATGTGTGTATAAACATATTTATATATATGTACATATTCACCCTAATTACGGTTGTCGTCGTCGACACGAAGGGTGAAAACAGAATCAATGCGAAACGACACGACGTTGCGACAACGACAGTCTCTTGACGTAAAAATGTCGGTGCGAAGCCAGCGACTGAAACATAATAAGTGCGGCAACGACCGCCCCTACAGAAGGCTCGTTGCTGCCACATTACAGTTTTACATTCACAACAAAAAATTGTTTGGTTCAGATCGTAATTTTTTAATGTAAAATAATAAATTAAATAGTTAAATTTATGAATTTAATGCTTTAAAATGTTATTACATTTGGTTGTGTATAAATACTTCTGCTTTTTTTGTAAAGTTTCGTTAGATTTATTGAGCTGTCAAAATTTTCATATTTCATAACTCGTCGTCCACTCGTCGTCGTCACCAAAATTAAAAATCGGTCTAAGTTGACGACAACGTAATTTTGTCGGTGGACGACGCCGTGTCGCGTCGTCTTTATTATAATTACTTTTATAAGAATGCATGGGTTTTAATTTTGACAGGCTGTCGTCGCAACGTCGTGTCGTTCCGCATCGATTCTGTTTTCACCCTCACTCCACAGTGTCGGCGTCGACTTATCAAAATCGGTATTACGTATGGTAAAGTCGATAACTTGTGACAACTATCGACACAGATTTGGTAGCAGCTAAGTCGTCGTCGACGGTCACTCGTTGCCATTTTCGTCGACGCTGTGTTTAATGGTGACAAGAAGAAAATTTAGTATGAGTGTTTTTGTTTTTAAAATTTTATTACGGGAGTGTTAAAATTAATATAACTAACATCAACGGAATATTTTCTGGTAGTTTCATTGAAAAATTCCCACTTGTTTAAAAATAAATTAGGTGGGCGCACATACCGAAGCCGGGGTAGGTACGACACCAACTAATTTGTTTACAGTATTGAGAAGGAATCACCATTAAATTTAATGCCTTGGCACCTCCTTTAAGAGAGATTGGGAAGAAAACTAATTAAATATTTATGTACATATATATTTCAACTAGAATTATTTTCCTTTTATTTCCTATATTACTTGAGCACTTTATTGCTATGTTCATCGCTAAAACTTGATGAATCATATGCAAAATACATTTATAATAAAGAATTAAAATATCAAAGTACCACAAATAAAAAATACGGAAAATATTGCACACAGATTGTAAATAAAATCAAACAGCTAGTGCAGAAATTATAGAGATGGTACTTTCGTCATCCGGTTTGCCGATAAACAGTCGACGTCGTCTCAATACGCTTAGGTAATACCAAGGCCAATCTATATTTAGGTTATGGCCGCTGTGGTGCAGTGGGTAGAGTGCTCGCCTGCTATGCCAGAGGTCTCGGGTTCAAACCACGGTCCGAGCCAAACAAATTTTTCTAATTAGTAAAAATCCAATTATTGGGTTTTTTAAGAGCAGCGGTCACCTCTCGGCAGTGGGCGGCATACCCTCCGAGAGTATTTCTGCCATGAAAAAGCTTCTCACAAAAAATGCATTCGCCGTTCGGAGCCGGCATAAAACTGTAGGTCCACCCAATTAGTTGGAAAAACAAAAAGGAGCACACCTCGAATTGGGAGAGAAGCTCGGCCATAAAACTCGTCAGAGTTATAATAGCGCCATTGTATTATTATATTAATACCGATTTTGCGTCGATGTGACAACGACGTCGAGACGACGTGATGTCGACTGAAAAGTGACGACGTCGACGACGACAACCGTAATAAGGGTGATTATATTAACGTTCAGATGTTAGAATAAGCACATATTTAGGGGATTCACAACCTGTCATATTGCGTCATATCGTCATATGTCATAATATTTTGTTGTTGCATTCTAGGCTATATGTGTACTAAGTAAATACAACTCTGCACGATATGTTTTGAGTCGTCGTATTTGATCAGCTGTTTTTGTTTACTTCTTCACAGGGCTTCGGAAAAGTCTTTTATAACTATTTCCGTACAATATTTTAATATGACACATGACTTTATGACACTTTGTGAATCACCCAATTGTAATAGCAAGATATATCATTCCGATTAAGCGTGGGAGATTGTCATGCCCCATAGTAGTAATTATTCTGGCAACACCATCCGATTAATAACGAGTAGTCGAACATTACACTTGATAGATATAAGTCGTGATTAGTTATTGAAATAAAGAGATTGAAGAATAACGCGTGCTTTTTAATATTCAAGGACTTGGTCAATCCATAACAAGGAACTTAAAGCCAACACATAACAATTAAAACTACTTAAAAAACAAGTTAAGAGAATTAGCAAAATTAATTTTAGAAACTGAAAAATCGATATCAATATGCTGGAATGGCTGTTAAATTCAGATAAAGCTCTAGAAAGAGGAGCATTTAGAGTATACAAGGTTTTAGAGACACTAATACAAAAAGGAACAGGAAAGCGAAGTGATCTAACAGGTACATTGAAAGGAATCTTTTCAAAAAGAGCAGGACAATCAATTGCTCCATTGACCACTCCAAATACAAAACGTCGCCTGAGAAAACGAATGTCGTATGTTACAAAACATAGTTTCGAGAAAATCGACTTTGAAGTTCAAATTGGAAATTCTCAAAAACTATACAACAGATTTTTCTGTTATTTGGACGACACTCGCTAGTGTTATATATTTTGACCTGCAATTTGCAAAAGTTGGATATCTTTAAAATTATGGGAGATAAACGACTTTTCATTCAGTATGCATTTGTCGTATGTGACGTCTGAGCACCAATGCCTGTTTATAATAGCACATACGACAAAAATTCTCCTCTTTTTCCAAACCGGAATGGTTATGAGGCTCACATTTTTTGAGATATCGACTTGAAATTTGGCAGTTGAATATATTTTGATGATACTTTGATCATTTGTCGGAATCCACCACATCGGCCTAATATAAGATATAGCTCCCATACAACCGATTGTTCAGATATAGCTGTTTTCAGGTATAACCTCCATATTTAAGGATCAAATTATACTAAACTTTGCAGTAATTGGTATTATACTACAATAAAATATGTCAGTGAAAATCATTCAGATCGGATCACTATAACCTATAGCTCCGATACAATATTTTGGTTTATTCTCAGTAGCTCAGCGGCACATACGGCAAAGGACTGCCACATCCCCTACACTCCCCAAAACCTTCGGGGAGTGTCTTGGTGGCTACAACAACAACAACATATCGTTGGCTTCGTGAGCAAATGTGCTAAGTCCATTTACGGTAACTTTTCAGGAGAGGCAAAAAACCTAACTTTTTTTGTTGTTACTATTTTAAAAATCTGAAAATGCAGTTTTTTTTCCTCAGATGGTCGTGCTAAAATACCAGTAATCGGCACATTTTAATATAAAGCTTGTACAAAGTTATGAGCTTTTTTAGGACTTAGCACATTTGCTTTCTATGATTTTTGTTTTTTTACGTGAAATTAGCACATTTTCTCACAAATTATTATACTCAACTGTACGTAGTAAAATTGAAATATTTTGATGACATTTGGTACAGAGGCTCCTAACTAGACAGGCAAGGTTGGTACAGGGTTCAGAAAATATTTGAAATATAATTTGTTTTCACAAATTATTCTTTGCCGAAAATGTTTGTTTTGAATTGTATCTATCTTATAATTTGAAAAATATTATACATTTTCGAATTATTTGAACACCTGGAATACAATTTTTGGGAAAGATTTTATTTTCAAATATTTGAAATTCATTTGTTTTTCGTTTCATTCGCCATACAGGTATATTCAAAAACAAAAGTTCTTTTTCATTCCAAGAATATTTTCTTGAATCTAGATAGTACATATTGTGCTTATAACATTTCTTTGTTTTTG
Source organism: Urophora cardui (assembly GCA_960531455.1). Classification (NCBI taxonomy): domain Eukaryota; kingdom Metazoa; phylum Arthropoda; class Insecta; order Diptera; family Tephritidae; genus Urophora; species Urophora cardui. The sequence continues at coordinate 1,867,875 of OY482673.1, forward strand.
TGAATTTGCGAAAATTAGTGTTGAAAATGGGTAGGGTCTCAAGTATCGACAAAACAAAATATGTATGTTGAATATAATAAAGAACTAAATTTGTCGAAGTGTCTTCGTTGCGAAAAACCTTTAAAAGGGAATTTGCTAGGAAACATAAAACGGTATTACGCTGCAGTTCATAAGGTGAATTTTGGCATTGTGTTGGCAGAATTTGCCTAAAGTTCCTGGGACATTCCAGCCAAAAGAGGAAAACAACATAAAATTTAAAATGCTACTAATCATTCCTATTTATTCAGTTACCTGTAACTAAATGTGTATATTTTCCTAATCTGGTAACAGAAATATAGAAAAATATGTAAAAACCCAAAATTTTTGTCCATAAAACTTTGACTTCACACCTAACTATTTTGCGGAAAAAGTTTGCTCATGTTTGCATTGCTATATTAGCTATATTTTCATTTGTAAAAAAAAAAAATTGCATGTCATTCAAGTAAAGCAGAGAAAAATTTAAATAATTGCATCACAAAAAATTAAAAAAGGATATGTGATTTTTGCGTATATCTTCATATAATTGATTCATATGGGGTGTCCCAGGAGTCACACGAAAAGGCATAAAAATTGGTCTGGTAACCTCAGGTATGACCCTATGAAACCAGATATTTATCAAAGTAAGGATTAAAAGGCTGTTCACCGTCTAAATACATTTTTTAAGTTAATAGGGTCATACTGTGGTTTCTAGACTATTTTGAAATATGTCCCAGGAGTCACACGATTCTGAACTCTAATGTATTAGGGCAAACCTGTACTTAAAATAGAAGATTCTGAAACGAAATTTTGAAATGTTTTTAGTTTTTATAATATAGTTTTAAATAATTGTTTCTAGAGATGATGAATTCGACTTGTTTTAAATAAATATCACTGCTCTACAGCCAAAAAATACTCTAAACGCGACCATCCTATCTATATGTAAAATCGGTCGCTGATTGCGAAAATAGGGTTCATTTTTAATTCTATGGGAAGGTTTTTGAGATATCGGCAATTTACCGTTATTTGGCCAATGGCTCCACTTAATCCTGTATATCTCTTTAACGCAGTAAGCTATCTTCCTTGTGGTGACACCAAATGAAAGAAAATATCATGCGCGACTTGGCTGTATTTACTTGATCGCCTATAACTTTTCCATTTTACCATGGATTTTCTTCGTTGATAGCTTTTTTTTTGCTAATGGAATGGAGCTTCACATAAAGGTAAAAACATTGGTTTTAAAGATATTGCCTGACAAAATCAATTTTTTCTTAAAAAAATCTTAAAAAATCGAAAAAAATTCAAATTGAATCGTCAAAATGTCAGAAATTATAAGAGATAGAGAAAAATGTTATAGAAACCACGAAAAGTAAATTTAATTTTCTTTTCCACCTCAAGGAAGATAGCTCACTGCGTCAAAGAGATATACAGTATTAAGTGGAGCCATTGGCCAAATAGCGGTAAATTGCCGATATCTCAAAAACCTTCCCATAGAATTAAAAATGAACCCGATTTTCGGAATCAGCGACCGATTTTACATATAGATAGGATAGTCGCGTCCAAAGTACAGACAAAAAATTTCATTTTGTGATCCAGTGTATTTAATCAGAACTTTCAAGTAAATATAAGTATTATTTTGCATTCACTTTATTTTTTTCATTTAATTGGCTTGGTTTCAATTCTGCTGGGAGAGATTTATGAGTAACTCGGTCTAAAAGGGCTAAAACAATAATAAAACTGATTTCAATAATCTAGTATATTACATATTTCGCACTTGTCCCAGGAGTCACAAAAACTTGTCCCAGGAGTCACAATTTTAAATATTGAAAATAGTTAATTGAATTTGAATATATAAAATATTTTTATAGAATATGGTACTATGCAGTATGTTTTTTCGACCATATACAAATTGTAGGTGAAAGTTGAATAGTTGATCTAAAATTCGTATTCGTGCTCATAAAGGTGCAACAAAGGGATTTTTTGGTGTCCCAGGAGTCACACTCATTTACTGAGTAGTTACAAAGCTATTTGTTATTATTTAGATAATTCTTTTAATGCATTTGTTGTATTGGATATTATCCATGTCTATAAATATATTTCATAGCAATTTAAGTCCCGATGTCAGTTTTATAATTCAAAGTTGACTAAGTTCTGGAGTCAAATGTCCCAGGAGTCACGATGGAATGTCCCTCCTTTAAAACTAAGCAAGCACATTCATTTGAGACAGCCGTCCTTGTTGGTGGGCAGATTATGCTAACTTTAGGCGAATATTTTGGAGCGTATCTCCTACCCTATTTTTCTTCTCTAACCAAAATCTGATCAAAAGTAGGTTATCGCATTTTAAAAATGAGTTTTCTCGTGGCACGAATTAAGAAAAAAATATAGGATTGTAACCGCTTAGTGAAATGTATATATAAGCGCATTTGTATAAACACAGGTAAACAATAACACTGCTCTACAGCCAAAAAATACTGTAAACGCGACCATCCTATCTATATCTAAAATCGGTCGGTGATTCATTTTTAATTCTATCGGAAGGTTTTTGAGATATCGGCAATTTACCGTTATTTGGCCAATGGCTCCACTTAGCCTTTATATCTCTTTAAAGCAGTGAGCTATCTTCCTCTCTAACTCTTATAGTTTCTGAAATATTGAATCGTCAATTTTTTGAATTTTTTCGATTTTTTGCGAATTTTTGAAGAAAAAATTGACTTTGTCAGGCAATATCTTTAAAACCAATGTTTTCACCTTCGGTTTTACTCCTCTGCATGAAGCTCGATTCCATTACCAAAAAAATAAGCTATCAACGAAGAAAATCCATGGTAAAATGCAGCGTTGCCATTCTAGCTTTTTTCAAGCTAGATTTAGCTTTTTTTCTTGTCTTTTAGCTGCAAAAATTCTGATTTAGCTTTGGCTTTTTTTTAGCTTTTTTATTTGCTAAAACTCACCAAAAAATTAGCGCTGCTCATATACATACAGTCATCATAGTTACCATTATTTGAATGTAAAACATTTTTTCAACATTTCGTTATTTTTATTGACACTGAACATATAGTATATGAAAATAAAAACTTATGCAGGCTCCACTAAACAAGTCGGTTCTTCAGATCAGCTGACTTCTTGTTCTTCTTCGACAGCTATCCAATTTGTTTACTTCTGCATATTCTATACATGCATTCGTGTTTACAATTCGTCAAATTCTTCATTCTCTGAGTTTATCCATCATTCGCCCGTGAGCAGAGTGTCAAATTATTTTGTTTTCCTTACAGTTTTGACATCTCGGTCAGGGTTGCCACTTTGAAATTTTTCTTCCGACCAAATTCGTCTCAAAAACCTACCAAAATTGGTTTCAGCCGACCAAAATTTTTTTTTCACAAAATTCGTCATTTAAGCTGGTTTTTGAAAATTTATGTATTTTTATTTATTCATTTAACTGGTACATATATAGGAACTTATACATACATATCACTCTTCAAGTATTTTCACATGTTTTAGCTTAAAATAATAAGGTACGAATGCGTTTGTACATATGTATGTACATTAATTTGTGTATGTAATTTATGTTAACATTTTAAAATAGTTACGACTATGGTTTAACAGGTCTCCAAGTAGGTATACAAATGAGATCAGAACTTTAATTAAATATCGAAATTGAATCTAAGATCTTTTTTAGTGCATAGTGCTTTTTCATCAAACTAAAAAATGAAGAAAGGGTTTTCATGCGTATGCGTTCACCTTCTTTTATCCACTTTACACAAAACCAGTGATGGTAGACACTTTTTTGGAAATTCCCCACAAAGCAAGAAAAAAAACCCTACTTTTCCCTACGCCTGTTTCAAATTTTCCCAACGAAATTCCCTACACTTTTTTTTGTTATTTCCATGTTATAACAATGAATTAAATGCATGGCAGTAAATGAAGGATTTACGAAAGTTTCGGGATATAAAGACTCCATTTCTTCAAGTGTACCTGCACCATTTTCATAAAATTTTTGCAATTTAACAGTTCTATAATATGTATAATAAAAAAATCTTTTGCTCCGATGCACAGATAAAAAGTATCGTGTTATCCGATAGTTCAATAAAAGATCTCAAAGCTTGTCTTCACGATACGGCAGCTTGTCTCCAATTACGCCATTAAAGGATTCGCGATTAACTCGTCTTCACAGCGTTTTCATTATTCAGATCGACAGTTTTGCCAAAAAATCCCTACATTTACCTATTTTATAAAAATCTGTCCTTTTTTCCCCACGGTCACTTTTTTCCTACTAATGTCCCTACATGTAGGGAATTTTCCCTACGTATCACATCACTGCACAAAACTCTGCCGAAGAGAAACACAAAAAGTATTCAAGCAAACTGTTGCTGTGAGAAAGAGACATGAATACATGAACTTTCAAACGTTCTTTCAACAGTGTTGTGGCAAAATCTAGCAAATCAGTGATGTTACTTGAAGGAAGGTAAAAACCTACCAAAATTCAAATCGTCCGACCATCCGACCAACAGGAAAAAAACCGACCAGTTTTGGTAGGAAAAGCCCACTTATCACATCCCTGATCTCGGTCACGAGAGTTCGACATTAAGCTCACTGCGTGTATGTGTGTATGTATGTTGAACCGACCTGTTAAATTGACCTTGCATTTATGTGTTTTTTGAACACACTTTAGGCGAGCTCCCCTGGCTGTGATCCAGATCCGCATAAAAATTTTGCATGCAAATGGAACAACAATTTTGTGATCCTGATGGTTATCTGGATCCATTTCGGGTCCGTATAGATTGTAATAGATTTTTTGATCCAGATAAACATAAGGATCAAAAAATTGTTGTTGCAGTTGCTTGCAAATTTTTTGTCCGGATCACTGCCACGGGAAATCACCTATTAATAAAGCATTAAAATACGCAGTAGGACTTGGGATCAACGTTTTATTAATCCGGGAGTACTTGTCAATAGATACTCTATTACTCCCTATACTTCGTTTATAAGCATACAATTTTGTATACTCGCTTTTAACATTGTGTGTCCTAGGAAGGGAAATAATAAAGACAAAATAAAACAAAACTGACAAAATTCTGATATTGCTCGGAAAGTACTCTTCTGCTCTCGCTTGGGGAGATCTCGCTCCAAGTTCTACTGGGTAATTTCGTAATTTTTTTTTAGCTTTAAATTTTTTTTTTGATGTGTGAAACATTTTTTTTAGCTTTTTCTAGCTTTTTTTTCTGAGAATCTAGCTGGAACTCTGGAAAAGTTCTGGCAACACTGGTAAAATGGAAAAGTTATAGGCGATCAAGTAAATACAGCCAAGTCACGCAATGCCTCAATATTTCAGAAACTATAAGAGTTAGAGAAAAATGTTATAGGAGCCATGAAAAGGAAATTTAATTTTCTTTTGTTTGGTGTCCCCCAAGGAAGATAGCTCACTGCGTTAAAGAGATATAAACAATTAAGTGGAGCCATTGGCCAAATAACGGTAAATTGCCGATCTCAAAAACCTTCCCATAGAATTAAAAATGAATCACCGACCGATTTTACATATAGATAGGATAGTCACGTCCAAAGTACAGACAACAAATTTAATTTTGTGATCCAGTGTAATTGATTGCGAATGTTTGATTTGGAAAACGATTCAAAAAATGTATTCTTCTATACTCAACAAAAGAAAGAAAAATATTTAAAAAACTTAAAATTTGTTTCCCGAATGTTTACAAATTTCAATTATTCGTAGCCATGAAAAGAATTTTTCGGTTTAAATTCTTTTCAAAGTGAAAAGAATTATTTGTTTTCAAATTTTTTCGCAGCCAGTATAAACAAATGAAATTCATGAATTTTAAATATTTGAAAACGAATTTTTCTGAAGCCTGGGTTGGTATTGAAAATAGGCGAAATTGGATGATAACCACGCCCACTTTCCCTATATAGTATATATCGAAAAACACGCAAAAAGTGATAATGGATGAAATTCCATCAATGCAATGAGCTTACGCCGTTATAAAGAAATAAATTGAAATTCTCGAAAATGGGCGGTGCCACACCCACTTATGAAAGGATAAATTGTAAAAGTTTTATAAGTGATAAATAAATCAGAAACCGTAGTAGATATATAGATGAAATGTGAAGGCCTAATTTACTTGCTAGGGAAAATGTTTGGACAAAAAATTGTCCAAATCGGTAGACGACCACGCCCACTTTTATACATGGGAACTATAAAGGGGCCTAATAAAAACATTTTAAGCGACGTCTTTGTCAAATATGAAGATAATTCATTGAAAGTTTGTGGCATGAGTCCAACTATGGACATAAACAGAAACCATAAATATTTTTGAAAATGGGCGTGGCATCGTGAATCTAAGACATTTCGGAGCCCATAACTCGACAAATAATTGAGATATTACGGCGGAACTTGGTGTAGGTGCATGTGTACTTTTATGACTTGTAGTAAAATTTTAGTAAAATCGATTTGTAACCCCACCTACTTAAAAAATACTGTAAAACTCCCTTTGGAAACTTGTGACGTGGAATCTTTGTAACTAAAAGTCATAAAGGGATGAAATTTTGCACTAACAAGAATATTTAGGCTTGGTCTGATGAGAGATAAAACTGTTGATAATGGGTGTGGCCACGACCACATTATGCTGTACCCCCTCTATATAAAATAAGTGCACCGCCTTTCGATCAAACGCATACAATTATAATAAAAATGTAAGAAGTACCGCAAACTAGTTTGCATATCAAATTGGTGGGAAAGCTAGCCACTCCCGCAAATTATTAACGTTTACAGTCGAAGCCATGCTTATTAAAGCAATGTAGTAATAATTCTATATCATTCTACAAAATAAATTAAAAAAAGCCAATAATTTCTTATTTTCACCTGGACTTAGCACGTAGATTTTGAAAAAAAAAAAAAAATTTTTTTATGGACTTAGCACATTTGCATAACACTGCATTATACCATGAAAAACAGACATTATGGTAACTTCGTTTTGGCAGACGATGTATTTTTAGTTGTACTATCTTACTGCATTAAAATCTCAGTTTTGATAAAAATTGGACTTAGCACATTTGCTCACGAAGCCAACAATATGTTTAAAATAAACAAAAACGAATTTATATGGAAATTTGTCGTATGTATGTCACATACGACAAATGCATACCCAAATGGAAGTAATTTTGTAACATACGACAAATGCACACTAAATAACTCAGAAACTAAAAGAGATAGAAAAAAATGGATTGGAAAAATTGAAAGATTAGGTCCGATTTAGTTAATCTGCATCAAAAACTAGAAATCGTCAATTTTCACATATGTAAACAAATAAATTAATTCGCGCAATTAAAGGAAAAAATAGCGGAAAACGAAAAAAGGAAAAAAATTACAAGAAGTGTAATAAAATAAAGAAATTCTTGGCAAAGGGCAAAATGAGCGGATGGTAAGTTGTACCAAGTAGTACGAAGTAGGTATGTATGCATTCGAGAAAAATATTTGTGTTGCTAAGTAAGAGCCCGGGCTTTGAAATTCCGGAGGATATAACTCCTGCCCATTTCAACAGTATATATGCTAATAACTCCTTTGGCGACGCTGCAAGAAAGAAACCCTCTCTGATCCCGTTCCATTCAGATCCATTTGTTTGATTTGTTTGTGATATGAGCCAAATTGCCAGATAAAGCATGGACACCTCCACGGATAACTAGCTCGTTCTTTACGGCTGTACAACTGAAACAACTTAGTGCTATTTACATCCTATTTAAACTAGATAATTGCATTTTGTTTTTTTTTTCGAATTTTAGGAAGGATGTGCTAACAACGCTGAATATAGGAGTTTTAATGGTTGGCGCGGAGGTAGCCTTTATGCAGGAATGGAGTAAACAAGGCCCCCGTTATCGTGTAAGCCCATACTTAAGGGAAAGAAATCAAAAGGGTAGGTTCGAGACGGACTTTGATAACTTAAAGAGTTCACCTACCCTTTTCCACGAGAATTTTAGGATGGATCCAGCCACTTTTGAAAAACTATATCAAATTCTTCTTCCATTCCTATTGCGCAAGCGAAATTGCAGACCGAACGATTTCATTAGTGAAAAAGCCAAATTGGCTATAGTTTTAGAGTACGTAAGATATGTGTCTCCTATCAAATAATTAATAGTAGTGTATTCAACAGGTACTTTGCATCTGGAGATTTGTGTCGCCACATAGCTTCCTGCTACAGAATAAGCAAGCAACATTTTGGTCATGTAGTGTCACATGTCTGTCATGCAATCTGCGCAGCCCTAAAGAATCAAGTACCAGAATACAATAAAGAGAACATGACTTCTGTTGCCGCAGGATATAAAGAAAAGTGGAATTTTCCTAACTGTGTGGGAGCTATTGATGGAAAACATATCCCGATTAAAGCGCCTCCAAATAGTGGAAGTATTTTTTACAATTACAAGGCAAGTACGAAATAATTTTAGATATGTACATAAACAAATTTATCTACAATATTTGAAAGTCCTTGATCCGTTTCATTAAAATAACAGAGACCGTAACCTAAAGTATAAAATAAATTTATATTTTTCATTCAATTGTTCTCTTGGCTGCATGCGACGCATTTTATAAGTTTAAATACATTGATGTGGGTGCTTACGGTAGTGAAGGAGATTTGAGCATATTTAAAAATTCCACATTTGGCTCTAAAATATTGAACGACCAGCTACCATTTCCTGCTGATACAACAATTGACGGAAAAAAAGTGCCGCATTTCATCGTAGCAGACGATGCCTTTCCTTTGTGCAAGAGGATCATAAAACCATTTTCTAAAAAAACACTGACAACCGAAGAGCGTATATTTAATTATCGTTTGAGCCGAGCTCGAAGGTGCATTCAAAATGCCTTCGGTATATTGAGCACAAAATGGCTTTGCTTACGCAAACTATTATTTTGTTCCCCGGATCGTGCTCAAGAAATGATTTCAGCATGTTGCTTACTCCACAACTTTTTGTTGAACGAAGCTCGGCAGGAGTATTGTCCAGATACGTTCTCTGGATATGAGTCATACAATGGAGAGTGGATAAGTGGAGAATATGAGAGTTGGGTGCGTTCAGCTGGACCCCCCACTCAATGGATTTGAAAATTGATAGGCTAGGATTTATGTGCTTTTTATGTGCTAATTTCGTCCCCCAACAAAAAATTTTGTGCTCGAATTTTAAGGGTATTTTTGAAAAAATCAAAAGTGGGGGGTCCAGGTGAACGTTCACCTAGACCCCCCCTCAATGGATCAAGATGGTAATAACATAAAATGAATTAGATATTTATGTGCTAATTTCGTTCCACAAAATTTTTTTTTTTTTGCTTAAATTAAAAAAAAAATTTCACTTGGGAAGTGGGAGATAGGTGAACAGTGTACAAAACCAACTATATAATCTATAGTTAATATAATATTGATGTACTAATTACCTACACCAACAAAAAAAAGTTTTTTTTTAAATAAAAGAGTATTTAGTATACATACATACATATGTATATATGTACATCCATATGTAGCCGGCTCCTTTTTGAATTGCATACTTTGCGGAGAAACGTGTGTACATATGTACATGTGTATGTGTGTATGAGAGCTTTCATATGACATTAAAAGTGGGAGCTGAGATTATCAACATTGTAATATTATATTATGGACACAATATTTATGTGCTAATTTCGTCCCCGAGGAAATCTTATTTTTCCAACATTTTACATGAGTTTTCATATGACTTCAAAAGTGGGGGGTCTGGATGCAACTTCTACCCTATGTTATGTATCAAGATATTGATAGTATAATATGAACACAATATTTATGTGCTAATTTCGTCCCCGTTAAAACATGAATCTATTTAGTTAAAATTAACTGTACATTTCAGCAAAAAATAATCCAAATCACTACTGCTGTCGATACGACGACACCCAATTAGCATGCCAATGTAGCAAGAGATTTCGAAATATTAGACAGGTAGTAGTCTATAAAAAACAATATCTTGTATCATAAGTTTAATTGAACATTTTAATTCGATTTTAGAGTTAACAATAGCATTAAATCAATCCAACTTGTAATTATTATAGGTAAAAAATAAAAATCAGGAAATAATTATTACAAAAGAATAAATATCATTAACGTCTTTTGAAAATAATTATTTTGAGAACCACTTTTTTGATCTTTTTGTAATTATTATGTGCAATAACTTTTTTATATTTTCACTTTCTTTGAGACACATTTCCAAAAAAATTTTAATAACACAGTCCAACAAACTGGAACTTTTTTTTTGCAACAGAATAGCCATGGTACTTTTCTGTCCCCTTTAAGATTCGCGGTTAAAAAAAAACTAAGACGTGCTGGGATATAACTTTGTTCCCCAAATGTGATCAGAACGACGTCCCTTTCATAAAAGTACCATGGCTATTCTGTTGCAAAAATGTTGTTGGACTGTGTAATTATTATGAGCACAAAAAAATATTTCTCCTAATTATTACAAAAAGACATAAAAAGTATTTATATTATATTGTAAATATTGTTATATTTCTTACGGAAATTTGTACGACTTTTGAAATGTTTGAAATAAATATCTGATAGTTACTCTTAAAACAATTAGTGTGCCGATTCCGAATTTTTAGAAATTTTTAAGTATGTATGTGTACATACCAAGAATGTACGTTTTAGAATGAATTTTTATCAAAAAATAAATTATTCTTCATTCAGAAAATATTTCAATAAAATAAAAAATAAAAAAAATAGCCAAAACCAAACTCTTAACCAAATACGAAAATGAAACCTTCGGTATCGCGTTTTTGAATAACGCCCATTCCTGGTACATACATTCGTTGAAAGTGTTCAACACTGATAGTTCTAAAAAAATATTTTTTTTTTTTAAATATTAATTGCGTTTTTGAGTTAGTTATTACGATTATTCGAATATCACTATTCGAATTTTACTATTTACTTTGTGTACTTTTGTAGGTAGGTTTTCGGCCATAGACAATTCTTAGAAAGGATTTTAAAAAGGTTTAAGGGGCGTTGATTTTTTCCTCCAAAACTTTGTTTAGCAGAGTTTGCATAAAGTTGCAACATGTCTCATCGGCTACGTGCTTTGGTAGTTGCTTCAAAAGAAACTCGAAGCCTGAGAAAGCTGTTTGAAATTGCGACTCCGAATCACCTCGTAATTTCAAGACATTGCTCTGCCTTTCCAGAATATCGTCAAATTGTTTCCAAAATTCCTGACTTTGTGCTTGGTAATTTGACCGAGATCGCTTTGAGGGTGGGGGAGTCTAGAAATAAAATAAATAATAATTATTGTTAATGGAAGAATATATCACCGTTTAAAGTTCATAAACACATATCCTACGTTATGACATTCTTGAAGTAAATGAAAATAGGAACAATTTTAATTATTGGCAAATTTAATTTTTGGCTTATGCGATTATGAACTTTAAACGACTATATGTATATTTTTAATTTTCGAGGTGGAAATACACACTGGCTTGTAAACTTACGTAATCGTACTGGGAATTAGAGGAACGTTTGGATGTTGTCGCTGTTTCTTCATAAGTATCATCGATTGTTACAAAAGTTCTGTTAAGTAAAAATACATTCGTACGTAAGTAACAAATTCTACGTTAAGAAAGCATCTATGGCTCGGACCACAGTTCATTTACACAGAACTTCTAATTGCGTTGGCGGCCTTCGCCCGTGCTTTAAAAAAATAACCCTCAGCCGGCAAAACTTCGGCAATAGTACGCTTTTAAAAAAAGGGGTTTTCAACTTCATCCCCCCAAGCTCCACAAAAATCCTTTGCGTCAATAAAAAGTATACCACCGAAATCAGGCCATGCACATTTTTTTTTTAATAAATTTCACCGGACGGTATCCTTTACTTATGCCAAAGATTGGTTGGGTAGTTTGGAAATCCATAGAGGACTCACGCACAAACACGCACACATACGTACCATTTCAATCTTTAGTATTTCATTACCTTCTCTTTTGGGACACATTCGGAAGAAATGACATTTCTTCCGCGAACTCCCAATCGACTTCCTCACTGAAACTTGGTTCGGGTAGCTGCTCACCACCAGCACTTCCACTTTTTGTTTGCTTTGCCACTTTTGCGCGGTAGAGATAGCTCTCCCTTAAGCTAACCCAAGCGGATTTGCACTCCTTCACTAAAAAAATAAGAACATTGAACATTTATGTTATTAAGAATTTGAATACTTACCAGGTTTCTCCAGCATTACGCTGATACCATCCCAAGCTTGATCGAGAGCATTCTTGTTAGAGTGCAAAGGATCCGCGATGTTCCATATTCTTGGAAGAGATTTTACTGCGGCAATTAATTTCTGTTTTTCGTCGAATGAAAAACTTATTATACGTTTTTGTTTCTTCGGTGCGCTAGCCATTTTAAATTGGTGAACTGTTTAACTAAAATTTAGAAATACAATTAATGTATATTTTCAAAAGAAATGTCACATTTGAATTTACTTACCTCTTCTGTCAAATTTCCTTGACGAAATAATAGAAAATCCATTATTTCTTGGCAGAACCAGGGTCCAGTTGTGCACTTTTTCTAAAAAATCTTTAAAAAATGGTAGTAGAAAATGTATCAAATTTCTTGAGAGCTGCGTACTGCAACAGAAAATATGACAAAAGAAATTTTTCTTGAGCATTTCTTGTACGTCAAATTACATACATTTTTTGGTTTTCTTGAGAGCTGCGTATAGGCCTTAATAAAAGAAAATGTGGTGCAAACGTAACTGAAACCAGACATATGGTTGTTGGGTGATATAAAGGCCCAGTGGTGACGACAAACACACGCACATTTGTGTGTGTGTGTGTGTGTATAGTATTTTGCATAGTAAAATTAGCAAATTTAACAACAAATATCTCGGGAACTATAGGCATCCGGCAGGTGGGGTCTTCAGTTTTGTGATCTGGGGGCCCTCCCCTACCCCGCTAAAAACCGTTTTTCTCTAGGCGTATTGGAGACGTGTAAAGTTTTACCTATTTTTTTTTTTAATTCTCGGCCGAAGGCCGTCAACGCAGAAAGGTGTTTCACGCAAAAGTACTGTGGATCGGTCCTTAGATACTATTCCAGAAAGAGAATTCTGCCGACTGAGGGTTTTTTTTGGGTAATTATCTAGTTTACGGTGCAACGGCTAAAACTCGTCAATTTTTAACAAGCGGGATATTAATGGACACGTTTCGATCTCAGGAGCACGAATCAGCAGGCGGAGCTTAAATTTTTTATTTCAATAAAAAGTTATTAACAAAAAACGTTTTCATTTTTCGATTGCTTATTACACCCACACGAACACGCAAATTCAATCTATTTTTTTACCATTTGGTAATACATTCTTTATATTTACCATTTCACGCCCAAAATGTGCTAATATGTATGTTGCAAATAAATATAATATTTTAGTTAAACCCAAAGTACAAGTAAAGTAACTACGCCAATTTCATCAATATAGTGCGTAGCGTTGCCAACTAACTTTGTGACAGTTCAATTATCGCCCGAAAAAAGTGAAAGAATCTCAATTGTTTACTTTGGTTTTATTAAAAAATAGTATTTATTTGCAACATATTAAATAATTTTGGGTGTGATGTAGTAAATATGAAGAATGTATTATCCCATGGTAAAGAAATAAGCTGAATTTGTGTGTTCATGGTTGTGTAATGAGCAAGCAAAAAATGATAATGTTTTATGTTAATAACTTCTTATTGAAATAAAAAAAGTCAAGCTCCGCCTTCTGATTCGTGTTCCTGAGATCGAAATGCGTCGATTGATACCCCTCTTTTCAAAGAAGGAACTATTTTAGTCGTTGCACCGTAATTACCGATTCTACTCCAGAAGGAGAACACTGTGGTCTTTTCCAACAAGTTATACACCAAATTAAAGGTATTTTAAGACTCTTTCTGACAATGATAAATTAATATCGTTAGAGATTTTTACGAAAAAAAAACATGTTTTATAAAAAAAAAAATATGAAAATTATGTTTTTCGGGTTTTTTTTCAACATTTGTATAAAATACTTTTTGGTTGCTTGTTTTTCCGACAGGGTAGGAGTATAAAACTTTATATAAATATGGGTACTAAATGGGCTAGAGTTTCGACGTCGATATCCACTTTTTGAAAATGCGAAATAATGGCAATTTCACCACGAAAATCAGTTGGAATGTGACTAAAATGCAAGTTCTAGCTTTAATTTTACTAAATAAATCATTTTCACAGATTTTTTAATTACACAATTCATGTAATTTATTGTTAAATTCACCCTTCCCAAAAGCAAAATTTCATGTGGGAAAATTGATTCAACTGCCTTTGGAACGATACTTTTTATACAAGTTTTCACTTTTATAACTTTTAATTACATTTAAACTTCGATTTTAACAGTTTAAAGTTAGTTTTAAATTAGATGCACTTCCTGCAGGGTAAGAAAAGATAATACAATGCCAGTATCACGAATACCGAACGAACTACCAAAACGCCGAAAGCCACAGTGCCGAACACTTCGAAAATCGTATCAGCTACCCCGTCGGTTCGAAGTTAAGTGTTGCCAACTATATGAACTATGTTCGAATCAGCGTTACCAAGTGCTGATGCGAAATTGAGCGGGTTTTTATCAGGTTTCTTATCTTTTTGATAAAACCAAAAACATTTTTACTTTATTTTACTAAAAACAATTTATTTAAATAATAAAATAATGGATTCTATTGCGATAGCATCTTTATTAGTAGAGGAAGAGGAGCAAAGGATTTCTCTGAACGAAAGAAAGTTTTTGAGAGATCATAGCAATCCTTTTACTTTAAGTAAACAAGCGTAAATTTAATTACAGGCTGAAGATAAAAAAATAATACGGCGCGCGCATTATACTGAAGCCGACCTTCCACCACCTGCAATATTTATTTGAACGCGTCTTTATTGAGACGAAAACTTTTACTGAAATGGTAAATTGTTGGTAATACACATTCATAATTCGTTAGTTGCTTTTTTATAGTAGTCAAACAATAATTATCAACTTCAGAAAATGCATTATTATTCTTGGGTGAAAATATATTTTAATTTCCAAAACCTACATACACACGTAAATCACTCTTATCATTATTTCACAATTTTTTCTTTGAAGTTTTTCTTTGCATATAACAGCAATTCAATCGCGGTGGAAAATGCAATGGACCCACGTCATGTTTGTGGCTTTTTGCGACCGGTTGATTAATGTATTTACATATATTCACACTCACTAAGGCAGATGCTACATAATCAATATATATTGACGAAATCCGTGGATCGCGATTCATATTGACAGTGTAGCATCGAGTATTGATGGATCGCGATCCTGGATCGCGAATTTTTAGAAATTTTGCGATCCGCGATCCGGATCGCAATATTGACAATATGGATTGACTGTGTAGCATGAAAATTTTGCGATCCATCAAAATGCGTGTATATTTAGAAATTTAGAAATTCGCGATCCGGATCGCAATATTGACAATACGGATTGACTGTATAGCATGAAAATTTTGCGATCCATCAAAATGCGTGTATTTTTAGAAATTTTGAAATCGGTGATCTGGATCGCAATATTGGCAATAAACGAATTGAAAGTGAAAGTGGGAAAAGGACGGAAGTAAAATATTTTGAATCTCAGAGCGAGAAAAATATCGCAATATTCATATTGAACGTGTAGCACCAGTTTGCAATTCATCAAACCAAATGCGACAGTGTAGCATTTGCCTAACACTTATTACAACTTCATACTGCATTTACATAATTTACTTAAACTTTTATTGTAATTTTTGATATTTTGTTAATATCGCCGCAACCAAATACTTGCGGCAAATTTCGGCACGAAAAACTGTCAAATGTTCGTTCATTCGGTGTTCATAATGCCGATTTACCGAACTTCGAAAGATTCGGCGCGCCGTCGGTTGTCATAATGCTGATTTGCCGTAAACGTCATTTCGGTACCGCCGACGGTGTTCGTGATAGTGGCACAAATCACAGAAGGGTAGTAAAATTACATGTCATTGGGTATAAGTAATCTCGTAAACGTAAGCTCGTTCACAACTATTTGGCGCATATTCTATACGCATTTTGAAGCTATTAGCCGTGTTTCACATACGGTGATCCTAACCCAGATAAAAAATTTTGCATGTAAATGCAACAACAAAGATTTCAGCTCGATTAAACCAGATAAATTGCTGGTTCAATTTCTGATCCGCCCTGTTCGATTTGTTTTTTCCGTGCTGATTTGGCAGCACAGTGCTTTTTTGATTTGGCAGAACTGAAAAGTGACATTTGTGTATGTATACATCAGTGAACTGCACAAGCAGATTGAATTTTCAAACAGATTGTTTTGTACAAGCAAGCAACGAAACAAACAATCTAAGCGCCGCTTGTAACCTAACAATCACAAGCGCGCTTGGGATTGTTTGCATTTTTTCAATCTAAGCGCTGCTTAGTTTGTTTAAAAGCAAACAAGCTCTTGCTTGTTTGTTTAAAAGCAAACCAAGCTAGCGGTTGCTTGAAAAAAAAAATTCAATCATTTTCAAGCAAATTTCAATCAAAAGCAAGCAGGCTGGAGGAGATTTTCAATCAGCGTTCATTTCGCTTTTTCAAAAGCAGATTTTTAAGAAGATCTTTCAATCATTGAATGTGAAGGAATAGGCGCACAGAAATGGAAGATGAACTCAATTCTACCAGTATTTTTCTGCAGATAATTGTAAGAAAATGAAGGACAAAGCCTTTTGTACATATTTAAGCATGCATATACCCTGCAAAAATTCCTGGTTGTTGACAAATCAGGTCTAAAAAAGGTGTATGCTGGCAGGACTGCTTCTGTTATGCACTCACTCTGTCTACTCCTAACTTTCTAATACATGACATCAACAAAAGAAAATCAGCCTTATTTCAAGCCTTACGCCAAACAAATTTGCTACCTTTATAATTTTCTGGCCTTATTTCGTAAGCCTTTAAATGTGCTGTTTAATTCTTAAGGGCCGGTTTCACCATCTCCGGTTAAGCACTTAACCAGAGATTTTTGCCCGGTTAAGCAATTTATTTGACAGCTCGCCATACAATTTACGTCAAACTAACCAGCGATTAAATTAACCGGAGATGGTGAAACCGGCCCTAAATAAGGCTAAAATAGTTTGGTGGGTATGTCCGCAAATTTTGCGACCAGCAGTTTTTATATGTAAATAGTCTTGTCGTCGAAATGTTCAACATTCGACCCAAAAAAAAAAGAAAATTTGTATGTATGCACATAAATGTATGTTTATGAGTACGACATTGAAATTCCCAAAGGAACTAAGAAATTATGGAAACAAATAACTAGAGAGAATGTGACAAAAATGCAAGTAGCTTAATTGTCATTAGATTCTCACCAGCTTGTAAGTGGTCAATTGAGTAATCATTCCAATCAAACTACTGCTGTATGTAGTATTATTATAAGCAAATTCACTTTTGAAACATGGAATTTAAAGAAAATCTGCCATCATTGTACCTGAAAGAGTAGGCGCACAGAAATGGATGATTAACTCAAATCTGATCTAGTATTTTTCTGCAGATAATTGTAAGAAAATAAAAGACAAAACCTTTTGTACATATTTAAGCATACATATACCCTGCAAAAATGCAAATCAGGTCTAAAAAAGGAGTATGCTGGCAGCACTGCTTCTGCTATGCACTCACTCTGTCTACTCCTAACTTTCTAATACATAACATCAACAAAAGAAAATCAGCCTTATTTTAAGCCTTGCGCCATACAAATTTGTTATCCTTATAATTTTCTGGCCTTATTTCGGAAGACTTTAAATGTGCTGTTTAATTTTTAAATAAGGCTAAAATATTTTAGTGGGTATGTCATAGCCATGGGTAATGGCGCAATTTTTTTGGCGCTGATACAATAACGCCAGCGCCAACCGTGGCGCCAACTCACGGTACTGGCGCAATAACACCTTTAGCGCAATTGTCATCGAATAATCGATAAATAACATTTTTTCGCTTGTTAATGTTTACCACTGTAGAACTGTAGGCAAGCTTTGAGATGGGATTTTGGGAAATTCACCAAAATTGGTTCCATTGACAGAAAAGGGTTGCCGGCGCAGCGAAAATGTGTGAAAAAAATATTTTAAGATCGTGGTAGAGTTGTATAATAAATAATTATATCAAAGTGCACTCTTTAAAACAGATTGAGAAAGTGTTTTTAAGTCATCAACGAAGGATAGCTGAAATTAAAAGTTAGTTTTGTTTTGTTTCCAAGCTCTAAAGTTTTTTAGAGTAATTCAAATGCATATCATATACCATTGACAGAAAAGGGTTGCCGGCGCAGCGAAAATGTGTGAAAAAAATATTTTAAGATCGTGGTAGAGTTGTATAATAAATAATTATATCAAAGTGCACTCTTTAAAACAGATTGAGAAAGTGTTTTTAAGTCATCAACGAAGGATAGCTGAAATTAAAAGTTAGTTTTGTTTTGTTTCCAAGCTCTAAAGTTTTTTAGAGTAATTCAAATGCAACTCTGTGCTGCTACTGTCCGCTATATTCACCTAAATGGGTTCCGTCATTTTTTCTTTTTCACCTAACCTTGCCTACAGGTCTACAGTGCTGTTTACCATCCCCGTTTTATTTCTTTTGGCGCAATTCTGCTTACATATACGAGGGCACAATTAATTTTAATTTTCATAATCATTTGGAAAAATATTCCGTATATATGTGAAAATATGCTGGAAATTAGAGTCACTTAGATCACTATCAAGCACACATAATTGTGACGTTGTCATACGTATACATATACTACGGTGCTGTTATTGGCGTTGTGGTTGCGCCATTTTACACTAGCTCTATATTGGTGCTGGTGTTAGCGCACGAAATTGAGTCAGTGTTATATTGCAATAGCGCATCATTGAGTTGGCGCTACATTGAGTTGGCGCTATATTGAGTTGGCGCATTTCCCAAATCGGAGTTAGCGCAATAACACCAGGGTTGGTGTCAGCGCAATAACACCAGGGTTGGTGTCAGCGCAATTGCGCTGCGCAGCGCAGTGTTACCCATGCCTAGTATGTCAGCAAATTTTGCGACCAGCAGTTTTTATATGTAAATGGTCTTGTCGTCGAAATGTTCCACATTCGACCAAAAAAAAGAAAATTTGTATGTATGCACATACCACATGTATGTATGTATATACATTCTGTTTTCTATACGCATCCTTTGTCAACAAAGGAAAATATTTTTGTATGTAAATATGTACATATGAATGGCCTTGTGTAATTACCTATCCTCTATTTGCAAAGGCGTCAATATTCTAACCTTTTTGTATTCTATACCTACTTTGTTAAAAGTGCAGACATTGGGTACGTTCAGAAGGCGCAACGGTGGAGCACAACTGTTGTGTAGATATCAGTAATCGGAAAGTGATACAATTTGCGCCTTCTGGACGAGCTGATCCATTAAATAAACAAATTATTATTTTAATTATCCCCAACGTAATTGCCAATAATTTCGCGGCTTTGAAACATTTTTATTACATTCCAAAATTCATAAACACTATTTATATTTTTGTACATATGTCAAAATCGTAAGCTCAACATGTTGTCTAAAGTGAGCGTAAAAAATTTATGATGGAAAAAAGTCTCCAAAATCACAACATGTTGTGTTGATCAGAAATACTCAACGTTGCGTTCAGAAGATAAAACACAACAGTTGCGCAACTGTTGCGCCACGGTTGCGCCTTCTGAACGTACCCATTGGTGACTTATCTGTAACCTTATAAAACAGCTGATAAACCAACTTTACGACAAGCTGTGTTACTAGTCATTGGTGCCTTATCGTAATTCTGTAGCTGTATCGTTAACTTACAGACCAATTGGATTTTGGTTAGCAACCCTAAATCCGTAAACAGCTGACACTTGTGAAAGCAGATATAGGAAGGTAGGCGCATATGCGAATTCAGAAACTTCTTTTTTTATTTACAAAGGTAGATTATAATATCAAAATCAACGCGAATTCACATCATGGCCAATAGTAATGGGCGAGTCCCAAGCGAAATCAGATTTTAACAAGCATAAATATTATTTTGACATTACAATCTGTCAATTACAATAACAAAATACATGGGAAATTTCTTAATTCGCCTATGCGCCTACCTTCCAAGATCTGCCTCGCCAAGTGTCAGCTGTTTACAGATTTACGGCACCACTAACAGCTCACATGGATAGCGATAAAGTTACAATAAGGTTATAATAATAATAATATTATAATACAATGGCGCTATTATAACTCTGACGAGTTTTATGGCCGAGCTTCTCTCCCAATTCGAGGTGTGCTCCTTTTTGTTTTTTCCTACTAATTGGGTGGACCTACAGTTTTATGCCGGCTCCGAACGGCGAATGCATTTTTTGTGAGAAGCTTTTTCATGGCAGAAATACTCTCGGAGGGTATGCCGCCCACTGCCGAGAGGTGACCGCTGCTCTTAAAAAACCCAATAATTGGATTTTTACTAATTAGAAAAATTTTTTGGTGTTTGCTCGGGCTGGGATTTGAACCCGAGACCTCTGGCATAGCAGGCGAGCACTCTACCCACTGCACCACAGCGGCCACAATAAGGTTAACGATACTGAAATACTTACAAGTCACCAATGTCTGAACCTTAAAAAACCAAAATATACATATGTATGTATATACATGTATGGCATTCTACCTACTTTTGTAACAGACCAAAATACATATCCCGGAAAAAATGTGCGAATAATCCCGATAGAGATTTATCCCGGATTGATCTCTTTCGGGAACAATGAGTCCACAATTAGGCCTCGATTTTTCCCGAACGGGTATAAATGTAAATTAATCCCTTTCATACCGAACGGGAAAAATCAATTACAATTATACACTCAATACTGACTATTTAAAAAATTTTTAATTTATTGAATAGATTTTCTTACAAAAGTAAAACTTATTGTAAAATATTTAAATAGGCATGAACATTTATAATTTTTAAAGAAATTTATAAGAAACAGCCTTGGCTAACAACTTTGAAAAATTCTTCACGTCTTTTACACTCGCATAATGCATTCTCAAAACTTAAAATATTTTCAGAAAATACTTAATTTTTTGAAAAGATTTCACTACACGATAAAAGCTAATTGAATAAACTTTCTTCCAATATACATACATATATAACAATTTATAAATTTTAGACATTTTCATAAAAAATAGCATTGGCTTACTACTTTGGATGAAAGCGATTAATCTACATTTGTACCTGTTCGGGTATACAAATTGAACAATTAGTCTCTTCAAAGGACATGCTCGAATAAATACGATCAATTCGCTCCATATAAAGGGATGTTAACTTGTATTAGTCGCATGCTCCCTTGCGATTGATCCCGGACACGTCCCGGAGAAATCGCATTTTTTGCAGGTATATTTGCGTTCGCCGGACATTCCACTTTGCTCATAAAAACTCATAAAAACACACTCATGCATGTGTACATATGTGCATACATACAAATTTTCTTTTATTTGGAGACAAAAGGGTGGATTGTTGAATGTTTCGACAAGACCATTTACATATAAAAAGTATTGGTTGCAAAATTTGCGGATATACCCACCAACAACGAAATAAGGCCAGAAAACTATACGGATAGCAAATTTGTATGGCGTAAGGCTTAAAATAAGGCTGATTTTCTTTTGTTGATGTTATGTATTAGAAAGTTAGGAGTAGACAGAGTGAGTGCATAGCAGAAGCAGTGCTGCCAGCATACTCCTTTTTATACTCAGCTGTACTAGTACACAGAGTATTATAGTTTTGATTTCCTAACGGTGGATTGTAACAGAATGAAATAATCGAGATAGATATAGACTTATATATATCAAAATGATCAGGGTGAAAAGAGAAATCGATTGAGCCATGTCCGTCCGTCTGTCCGTCTGTGAGCACGATAACTCGCGCAAAAATTGAGATATTTTGATGAAATTTGAAATGTAAGTTGGTATCAAGACAGGAACGGATGGTATTGAAAATGGGCGAAATCGGACCATGACCACGCCCACCTCCCCTATATAGTAAAAATCGGAAATTTTGTATCTCAGTCACTAATAGAGCTAGAGTGATAAAATTTCACACACGTATTGAGCTCAGGCCCTTATGAAGAAATATGGTGAAATTTTGGAAAATGGGCGGTGCCACGCCCACTTATTAAGGGGCAAACATTGAAAGTTTTATAAGTCATAACTCAGAAACCGTTGAAGATATATAGATGAATTTTGGTAGGCGTGATATACTTACTTAGGCAAATGTTTTGACGAAAAATTGCCAAAATCGGTTGACGACCACGCCCACTTTTATATATGGGTCTTATAAAGTGACCTAATAAAACATTTTAAGCGATATCTCTGTCAAATACAAAGATATATCATTGAAGTTTTATGGAAGGTGTCCAACTATGGACATATAACAAAAAATACAAAAATTTTGGAAAATGGGCGTGGCACCGCCTCCTTTTAGAAGCAGGAATATACGAGATTTCTGAGCCCATAACTC
Organism: Urophora cardui; assembly: GCA_960531455.1. NCBI lineage: Eukaryota > Metazoa > Arthropoda > Insecta > Diptera > Tephritidae > Urophora > Urophora cardui. Next base: position 1,890,423 of record OY482673.1, read on the forward strand.
GACAAATAATCGATATATTATGACGAAACTTGGTGTATACACTTTCACTACTTGTAGTAATACATGTTCAAAATTTTAGCGAAATCGGTTGACGACCACGCCCACTTTTATATATGGGAACTATAAAGGGGCCTAATAAAAACATTTTAAGCGATATCTTTGTCAAATATAAAGATAATTCATTGAAATTTTGTGGCATGAGTTCTACAATAGATCGGAAACAAAAAATAGAAAAATTTCGGAAAATGGGCGTGGCACCGCCTCTTTTCAGACAAAGGAATCAACGAGATTTCGGAGCCCATAACTCGACAAATAATTGAGATATTATGACGAAACTTGGTTTATACACTTTTATAACTTGTGTTAATAGACACGCAAAAATTTATTGAAATCGGTTTATGACCACGCCTACTTTTTAACAAAGATATTTCTGGAACACCCTTTGGGAATTTGTAACGTGACATCTTTGTAACTGGAAGTCATAAAGGAATGAAATTTTGCACAAAGAATAATATTCATATGCTTAGTTGGATGACTGATAAAAATTTTGAAAATGGGCGTGGCTACGCCTACTTTATGCAGCACTCGCTTTATATAAAATACACCGTGTTTTCATCAAACGCAAACAAACAATGAAACCATACAGCTGAGTATCTAATGTTCGATTCCACTCGAACTTAGGCTTCCTTACTTGTTTAGACCTGATTTGTCAACAACAAGCATTTTTGCAGGGTATATTATGCTTAAATATGTACAAAAGGTTTTGTCCTTTATTTTCTTACAATTATCTGCAGAAAAATACTAGATCAGATTTGAGTTAATCATCCATTTCTGTGCGCCTACTCTTTCAGGTACAATGATGGCAGATTTTCTTTAAATTCCATGTTTCAAAAGTGAATTTGCTTATAATAATACTACATACAGCAGTAGTTTGATTGGAATGATTACTCAATTGACCACTTACAAGCTGGTGAGAATCTAATGACAATTAAGCTACTTGCATTTTTGTCACATTCCCGCTAGTTATTTGTTTCCATAATTTCTTAGTTCCTTCGGAAATTTCAATGTCGTACTCATAAACATACATTTATGTGCATACATACAAATTTTCTTTTTTTTTGGGTCTAATGTTGAACATTTCGACGCCAAGACTATTTACATATAAAAACTGCTGGTCGCAAAATTTGCGGACATACCCACCAAACTATAGTTGTATTCGCGTGCAGCAATTTGTTGCAATTTATTACAATTTTGCAACAAATATCCGCTTTTTCCATTTTTTTACGCAAAAAAATTGCAGAAGTGATGGAAATGAGAGAGCAAAGTGACGTTTATTTTTGTGAGAGGCTGCAAAATTCTGCAGGACAAATTTTTTCCATCACATTTGTCCAGCAGCAAAACAGCTGATAAAAAAACATATGTTTGTAATTTGCGAAAATTGCAAAATTGAAATTCAAAATTAAAAAAGTTAAATATGGACGAATTAATTATGAAAGATGTAAATAAATAACATTTGATTATGTCTGCATCTGTACTTGAGCTAAATGTCGGATGATAACAGCAGCATTGTATGTTTGTTGCTTAATGTAGGAAGTCCGCCGGTTACCCTCTGCTAACTTATATGTATGTATGTATGTATGTATGTCAATATGCAATGCCAGCAGGCAGCCGCAGCTCCGCATTTATATACATACATACATGTTTCTTTATTAGTAAAATACAATGCAGGCATAATCTACAGCTGAAACTAAGCTAAAGTAATACAAATTTCGTATAAATTTTTGTAAATATAGGATTTGTATATATTTTGTTAATTCCCATAATTTTAATTTGATCAGCTGTTCATCTTTCCTGCAAGATTTGAATAGATTTGCATTTTTTTACTTTTTTGGATATTTTTCTCTTGAGAGGGGAAGAATGATATTTGGCGAGATAGAGAGTGATAGAGGCAAACAGAGAAAAGCTGCTGGAAAAAGTACGCGAGTACACCTTATTTTAGCCTTATTTAAGAATTAAACAGCACATTTAAAGGCTAACGAAATAAGGCCAGAAAATTATAAAGGTAGCAAATTTGTTTGGCGTAAGGCTTGAAATTAGGCTGATTTTCTTTTGTTAATGTCATGTATTAGAAAGTTAGGAGTAGACAGAGTGAGTGCATAACAGAAGCAGTCCTGCCAGCATACACCTTTTTAGACCTGATTTGTCAACAACCAGGAATTTTTGCAGGGTATATGCATGCTTAAATATGTACAAAAGGCTTTGTCCTTCATTTTCTTACAATTATCTGCAGAAAAATACTGGTAGAATTGAGTTCATCTTCCATTTCTGTGCGCCTATTCCTTCACATCCAATGATTGAAAGATCTTCTTAAAAATCTGCTTTTGAAAAACGCTGATTGAAAATCTCCTCCAGCCTGCTTGCTTTTGAGATTTGCTTGAAAATGATAGAATTTTTTTTTTCAAGCAACCGCTTTTAAACAACAAGCAAGAGCTTTCTTGGAAATTGGGTCGGCTTTCCGTTATTCCAGCACGCCCTGAGAAAAATGACTTATGCAGGGCGGTAGAGGGGCTCTCACAGATCTCAAAACTGAAAACCAAACTTGCCGGAGGCTTATAGTTCCCGAGATATTCCTTCTTAAAGTTGTGAAAATACTATGCAGAAGGACATCACCGTGGCGGAAGCCACGGTTGGGGCACACGTCCGGACGTATGGCGTAGCCCAGGGTTATTTTTTATAAGCGCGGCCGAAGGCCGCCAACGCAGAAAAGTTTTTTTTTGCAAAATTTTCGCTAACTCCATGTGTGGTGAAATTTGTATGGGAACTTTAACAGCAAATATCTCGGGAACTATAGGCCTCTGGTAGGTGGGGTCTTCAGTTTTGTGATCTGGGGGCCCCCCTCTACCCTCCTAAAAAACCATTTTTTTCTAGCCGTGGGGGACTCGTCTAAAATTTTACCTATCTCGGAAACCATAAGCCTTCGGCAAGTTTGGTTTTCAGATTTGGGATCTGTGAGAGCTCCTCTACACCCCTGTATAAGTCATTTTTCTCGGGGCGTGCTGGAATAATGGAAACATTTCCCATTTCAATCAGCTTGTTTCGCTTTTATATCATGTTCAGACATAAAAATTAATTAAGTCAATTGGGGTTGATTGAACATCTTTAGATTTGGTGTTCAGACTAGTGATGAGCGATATATCGCAAACGGTGATTTTTTCACTGTGAATAAAAAATCACAAATCGCAATTGCGATCACTTTTTCAAAATAGCAGTTCACTACTTATTGGCAACTGCTATCGATGTAGCAAGTAAGCAGTTCATCTATGTGAATCGCAATCGCAAAAGCATTATAAATTTCTTTTTGTTTACACTTTTGAGCAGACCACATAGATAGATAGATAGAGCAGACCACATACGTACATATGTATATAGAAATATAAGAAAAAAAAATTATTGAATTTACAATTTGTCTTTGAAAAACATTTACGAACAGCGATATTACTGCGGAATGCGTTGTTATTGCTATCATTTTGTTAACATAAAATAAAGACAGGTTATATCGCTCAGAAAACGCAAAATTAATCTCTACCGGTAACTGTGATTTTATACCAGTCCATGCAATCGCAATAGCAGTTTAAAATCAGTGATTTAAAAATAGCAATCACCGAAATCACAGATATCGAAAAATCGCAGTTTCGCTCATCTCTAGTTCAGACATATTTAATTTACTTGGCCCATTTAACAGGTCGGCTCAAGATACATACACACATACACGCCGTGAGCTGAATATCAAACTCTCGTGACCTAAATGTCAAAATTGCAAGGAGGACGAAATAATTTGACATTCATCTCACAATTTTTACCAATCGTAAACACGAATGCATGTATAAAATAAGCAGAAATAAAAACAAATTTGGTAGGTGATGAAGAAGAAGAATGCAGCTGATCTGACGAACCAACCTGTTTAGTGGACAATGACGCTAATCACATTTCTCTTTTCATGACATTTCATTTTACTTATGAAACAAGCCTTTTAACAAGCCCCTGTATAAGTCATTTTTCTCGGGGCGTGCTGGAATAATGGAAACATTTCCCATTTCAATCAGCTTGTTTCGCTTTTATATCATGTTCAGACATAAAAATTAATTAAGTCAATTGGGGTTGATTGAACATCTTTAGATTTGGTGTTCAGACTAGTGATGAGCGATATATCGCAAACGGTGATTTTTTCACTGTGAATAAAAAATCACAAATCGCAATTGCGATCACTTTTTCAAAATAGCAGTTCACTACTTATTGGCAACTGCTATCGATGTAGCAAGTAAGCAGTTCATCTATGTGAATCGCAATCGCAAAAGCATTATAAATTTCTTTTTGTTTACACTTTTGAGCAGACCACATAGATAGATAGATAGAGCAGACCACATACGTACATATGTATATAGAAATATAAGAAAAAAAAATTATTGAATTTACAATTTGTCTTTGAAAAACATTTACGAACAGCGATATTACTGCGGAATGCGTTGTTATTGCTATCATTTTGTTAACATAAAATAAAGACAGGTTATATCGCTCAGAAAACGCAAAATTAATCTCTACCGGTAACTGTGATTTTATACCAGTCCATGCAATCGCAATAGCAGTTTAAAATCAGTGATTTAAAAATAGCAATCACCGAAATCACAGATATCGAAAAATCGCAGTTTCGCTCATCTCTAGTTCAGACATATTTAATTTACTTGGCCCATTTAACAGGTCGGCTCAAGATACATACACACATACACGCCGTGAGCTGAATATCAAACTCTCCTGACCTAAATGTCAAAATTGCAAGGAGGACGAAATAATTTGACATTCATCTCACAATTTTTACCAATCGTAAACACGAATGCATGTATAAAATAAGCAGAAATAAAAACAAATTTGGTAGGTGATGAAGAAGAAGAATGCAGCTGATCTGACGAACCAACCTGTTTAGTGGACAATGACGCTAATCACATTTCTCTTTTCATGACATTTCATTTTACTTATGAAACAAGCCTTTTAACAGGGTTGCATGCAGAATTGTTCTTCATTAACAACTCATTAGGGGCATTTCAGTTATTACATCTGGGTCTGGGTCAAGATAAATTTTTATTGAAACAATCCGGCTCATAATGAAAATTGGCTGCACTTGAAAAGAACTAAAAAGAAGAAGAAACATATACAACATATACCCAGCAGTAAAAATCTGAAATGAATCCTTTATGAATCACTGATGAAATTCATCATGAGGAGGCATTAGTGAATGCTTTCATATAAAGGCTGTTGAATTTTTTCAAATAAATGGTTTGCTTTCCTCATGCCTATATGACACCGTTCGGAGCCGGCATAAAACTGTCCAATGGTAGCAAAAACAAAAGGAGCACACCTCGAATTGGGAGAGAAGCTCGGCCATAAAACTCGTCAGAGTTATAATAGCGCAAAAACAATTCTTCTGTACGTTGAAAAGAGACAAATACTCCCTCAAAAACAATTTGATTGACTTTAAACTTCAAACTAAATGAAAATAACTAATTCAAAAATTATTTTTTTTGGAAATTTGAATTTAAATAACTAAATAAATTATTAAACTCAAATGGCGGGATAGGTATGTATTCCATGTTATAAGGAGAAGCCAGTGCGCAGTATAATTTTTCTTCCGCACTTCTTCTTTCCCCGTACGGCCAAAGCAGAAGCTTACAAGAGGCAAATTTGAAATTTGTATTTCCATATATTTTTTATTTTAAATATACATACATAATTTGTTTTATAGTTGTCAAATTTAAAAATTTGTCAGAAAAGCTGCCGAATGTCAAAAAACCTACCGAAATACAAGCTGGATCGTTGGGTTTTAACCGCCTAGATGGTAATTCGTTTGGTTTTTTCAATATAGCTTGCTCGCTTGCACCAACGCAAAACGATAGTGATGAATATTCATCAAAGAATCATCAATGATCATTTAGGAGTGAAACGAATTTACTGCAGGGTATATGTATATATATGTATACATACACAAATGTCACTTTTCAGTTCTGCCAAATCAAAAAAGCACTGTGCTGCCAAATCAGCACGGAAAAAACAAATCGAACAGGGCGGATCAGAAATTGAACCAGCAATTTATCTGGTTTATGCCAGTATAACGAACACCGAACGAACTACCTAAACGCCGAAAGCCACGGTGCCGAACTCCTCGAAAATCGTATCAGCTACCCCGTCGGTTCGAAGTTAAGTGTTGCCAACTATATGAACTATGTTCGAATCAGCGTTACCAAGTGCTGATGCGAAATTGAGCGGGTTTTTCTCAGGTTTCTTATCTTTTTGATAAAACTAAAAACATTTTTACTTTATTTTACTAAAAAAAAGTTTATTTAAATAATAAAATAATGGATTCTATTGCGATAGCAGCTTTATTAATAGAGGAAGAGGAGCAAAGGATTTCTCTGAACGAAAGAAAGTTTTTGAGAAATCATAGCAATCCTTTTACTTTAAGTAAACAAGCGTAAATTTAATTACAGGCTGAAGGTAAAAAAATAGTCTTAATTTTGCGTGAAAGAAATCTTTACCTTGTCCTTTTTTCTGTTTTTCATAGAATTATTTTGAACTACATAAAAGCAAATTGTATACAAAAACAGAGGAAAATTTCAATAACAATGTACCCGGCACTGGAATTTTCGTTTCTGATGGATCACTAAAATGCAAACGAAATCTTGCGGAAACTTATAGTTCATTAATAACACAGTATTTTGGTGTAGAGCACCCTTATGCATTGCGAAGGCTGCCGCGCTTTGAAAAGTAACCATCAGCCGACAGAACTCCCTTTCTGGAGTTAGATCTGGAGAGATTTATAGTAATTTTGCGTAGTCGGGAGTGTTATAACTAGTAAAATTATCATTCACAGAACTTTTCCTGAAGGATTCATTGAAACATTCTTAGAGGTTTGAAAACAACTACTGCGGGCAGGCCCGACGAGAGGGGGGGGCTGAGGGGGTCAATTGCCCCGGGCCCGGGCTTTAGAGGGCCCGGGAATCTCAAAATGATATCCAAGTTTTTGCTACAGAAAATAAACAAACAACAACTTTAATCGCCTTTCGTAGATAGCAATCATTTTAAATTTCAACAAATTTTATAAATCTCTTAACGTGTCTGCATCCCACTTAAGGAATTGTTGGTTTTTGGCGTCGACTTTGCAGCATAAATTTGAATTCGTTTTCTGTTGCAACAGAAAAATTCGGTATGATGCAAATTCTTATACAGCGATATGGGTATTTCCTGGGCGTTTCGGACGGTATGTTCGCACGATTTTTTGAACTTTTGAGGCAGAAATATCGCGAAATATTGTATCGTTTTATGATAAAAGGAAAGATTTAGGTCACAGCTGATGACTAAAGTATGTTACCGACAGAAATTTAGGTTAATGCCTCTGTGTAAGCCACTTAAACTGCGTTCCGGACGCTACAAAAACACGTCCATATTTTAAAAGTACACTGAGAGAAAAAAATATATGGAGGGGTCAAAGAAATTGTTTACCTATTATGAACACTACTTTCTTTGTTTTGAGTAAATTTTCCTTAAAACATGTTAAAAGGTTTATAAAATATTGTTGTTGGTTGTGCGTTACCATGGTTTCATATACTTGTTTTGAAAAAATTCATACATTAAAATAATGAAAAATTCTTTAAGCGCCATTCCATTCCCAACTTTCCTTGTTTTGAAGACTTGATTTCTATAATTTTGAGAAATAAAATTCCCATACAAATCCCCATGGCAACGGATTTGTTTGAATGTTTTTTTATGTTTTTTCCACATTTTTGAGAAATTTACACAAAACAAAGAAAATTTTGTATTGGGACGCGTGTTCAAAATAAGGAAAATTATGTCTTTGATCGAGAGAAATTTTTTTTTGAGTGTAGCTAAAACAGAGGCATTAAACTAAATTTCTGTCGCTAACATACTTTAATCATTATCCGTGGCGTAAATCTTTCCCTTTATCATAAAACTATACAATATTTCGCGATATTTCTGCCTCAAGAGTTCAAAAAATCGTGCGAACATACCGTCCGGAACGCCCAGGAAATGCTCATATACATACAGTTTGTCAATTAATTCTTTGCAAAATGAAAACAGTTCAGAAATTTGTTTTCATACTGGTATTTGGTCAACTAAGCTTAACTTTTTAATTTCTTTTAAATGCTAATATTAAGCTAAATATGTTTACAACATTTAGGACCAAAAAGATCCAAAACTTAAAGCATAGAAAGAACAGAAAAAACAAAAGTTCATAGAATTATAAAAAACATTTTGTCAATTAATTCTTTGCAATTTTTTCATATGTGACAGAAACTGAAAAAAAAGCAGACCGGATCGTTGAAATTTTGGTGTGACGGCCACTAGCCTCAACCACACATTGTAGACGAAGGGTTATGGAATAAATCAAGTCCTTCAGCCCATAAATTTAGCGTATTTTATGCCATTCTTCCTGAATGGCATTAATTACAACATTTTTCGCTAGTAGACCTTGGTTTTCTGCCTCGTTATTTCAAGAAAGGCCAAAATTTTTTGATTGGGTTTAAGCTAGGACTTTGGGCAGGTGCATCCATTGCTTTGGTGCAATTATGCAGTACCAAAGTCCTGCACAGCAACGATTTATATTTAGGATCGTTGTTCAGGTACAGCTTTTACTTGAATTTATTGGCGCTTTTTGGTTAAAAAATGCAATTTTGCATTGCGATTCTCGACTACTCGTGTCAAGCTAAAACTCCTTTGTCATCAGGTCATTAAAAATCCGCAGTCCGCCTTCACCCTTTTTAGAATAACGAACTCGACATTATAGCACACAATTTTCGAAACATCAGATTTTGTCTAATATTCTTCTGTAACAGAGCTGTGCAAAAAAAAATTGATGTTCTTTTTCGGGATGAAACAAAAATACGCACGATGCATCGCGATGGACACAGAAAAAATTCGAGAACGACCAACACAGCTCTGCTACAGAAGAATATTAGACCAGATGTGATGTTTCGAAAATTGTGTGCTATAATGTCGAGTTCGTTATTCTAAAAAGGGTGAAGGCGGACTGCGGATTTTTAATGACCTGATGACGAAGGAGTTTTAGCTTGACACGAGTAGTCGAGAATCGCAATGCAAAATTGCATTTTTTAACCAAAAAGCGCCAATAAATACAAGTAAAAGCTGTACCTGAACAACGATCCTAAATATAAATCGTTGCTGTGCAGGACTTTGGTACTGCATAATTGCACCAAAGCAATGGATGCACCTGCCCAAAGTCCTAGGTTAAATCCAATCAAAAAATTTTGGCCTTTCTTGAAATAACAAGGCAGAAAATCAAGGTCTACTAGCGAAAAATGTTGTAATTAATGCCATTCAGGAAGAATGGCATAAAATACGCTAAATTTATGGGCTGAAGGACTTGATTTTGTATTTTGTATTTATTTATTAATAGCCAGGAGATACAAAAGTAAGTCTTAAAGGCTAATAGGATATATATGTAAATATGTATGTAAACTAAGGTATAATGACATTATCTGTTATACTTCAAATAATATAAACAGAGATAACAATAGTTGCATTTAAAAGAAATGATTGAAATGAATATAAGTTTGACTCAGTAGGGAGTACTTAATAAAATATGGAAAGTATAATTGAATATTTGAATATACCCAGTAAGGGGCAGGCATGCCATAAAGGGCACATTGGGCCAGAAAGGACCCAGTCGAAAATGGTAAGATATTATTTAAGAAACAAGTTTAGTGAATAGATGAATAAGCCCTTTGGCATTGAGAAGTCAAACTCAATAAACTGGGATAGCTTATTAAAATCAATTAAGGCCCTGGTAACAGGAGCATTTTGAGCATACAACGATTTACAATGTGCAATATGGAAAGGGAGTGGATTTCTAAGGTGCCTGACGGGGATATTGAAAGGGATACGTGCGAGGAGAGGAGGGCAATCAATGGAGCCGCAGATAATGTTAAAGACGAATGACAGTGACAATATCTGTCTTCTGGTTTGGAGGGACTTCAGACCGAGTAATAGACAGCGAGATTGGTAGGAAGGGACAGGGTCAGAAAAACGAAGAGAGCGGAGGGCGAAGCGTAAAAAGGCTTTCTGAATGCGTTCTAAACGGGTTACGTGACACTCATGATAGGGTGACCAAATAAAAGATGCATATTCAAGTCTTGAACGAACGAAAGAAGTATACAGAAGTTTTAACGTATACGGATCAGTAAATTGCGCAACATTACGGCGGACAAAAGCAAGCATAGCGTAGGATTTAGATACAACTAAGTTAAGATGACTTGAGAAAGAGAACTTAGAGTCAAAGACCACCCCAAGGTCCTTGATTTATTCCATAACCCTTCGTCTACAATGTGTGGTTGAGGCTAGTGGCCGTCACACCAAAATTTCAACGATCCGGTCTGCTTTTTTTTCAGTTTCTGTCACATATGAAAAAATTGCAAAGAATTAATTGACAAAATGTGTTTTATAATTTTTTGAACTTTTGTTTTTTCTGTTCTTTCTATGCTTTAAGTTTCGGATCTTTTTGGTCCTAAATGTTGTGAACATATTTAACTTAATATTAGCATTTAAAAAAAAATTAAAAAGTTAAGCTTAGTTGACCAAATACCAGTATGAAAACAAATTTCTGAACTGTTTTCATTTTGCAAAGAATTAATTGACAAACTGTATGTACATGTATGTATGTATGTAAACAGCGATGCGCCGAAAACAAACAAAGCTTGCGAAGCTAAAATTTGCTTTGGTGCTTCGTACAGTTGAATTCGATTGCTGTTTCACTAAAGCGTTCAGCAGAATCAGTCTTTTGATATACTAAATTATTACCAACAAATATTTGTATTCCAATTTAAAGAAATTTATTTCATACAAATAAAGCAATATGTATTTAAACAGAATTCATTCAGACCTATGGTCCCTTGGACAATATTACTCAGTATGACCCATGGATTCGGAAACTGGATGTGCCTTTTAACAATACATTTGACCCACCCTAATATGTATATTTCTATGTAAACATATTTACTTGATCTGTATTAATGTATAGATAAATTAAAGTTCGTAACTATATATTCATTGAATTTTGATTTTGAGAATTTGTTCATTTAGTATAGGGACCCGTAGTTATTTTGACCCCGGGCCCGGATTTTCTCTCGGCGGCCCTGACTGCGGGCGCATTATACTGAAGCCGACCTTCCACCACAATATTTATTTGAACGCGTCTTTATTGAGACGAAAATTTTTACTAAAATCGTAAATTGTTGGTAATACACATTCATAATTCGTTAGTTGCTTTTTTATAGTAGTCAAACAATAATTATCAACTTCAGAAAATGCATTATCATTCTTAGGTGAAAATATATCTTAATTTCCAAAACCTACATACGCACGTAAATCACTCTTCTTATCATTTCACAATTTTTTCTTTGAAGTTTTTCTTTGCATATAACAGCAATTCAATCGCGGTGGAAAATGCAATGGACCCACGCCATTTTTGTGTCTTCTCGCGACCGGTTGATTAATGTATTTACATATATTCACACTCACTAACACTTATTACAACTTCATACATGAATTTACATAATTTACTTAAACTTTTATTGTAATTTTTGATATTTTGTTAATATCGCCGCAACCAAATACTTGCGGCAAATTTCGGCACGAAAAACTGTCAAAATGTTCGTTCATTCGGTGTTCATAATGCCGATTTACCGAACTTCGAAAGATTCGGAGCGCCGTCGGTTGTCATAATGCCGATTTACCGAAAACGTCATTTCGGTACCGCCGACGGTGTTGGTGATAGTGGCATTAATCGAGCTGAAATCTTTGTTGTTGCATTTACATGCAAAAATTTTTATCTGGGTTAGGATCACCGTATGTGAAACACGGCTATTAATTTCTAATGAAGCATTAACTTGGTCAATTTTTGTATGGTAAATTGAGAATCATTGGGCTTGAAAATTGAATGAAGGCTCTTAATGTTCAATTAAGGTTGTGTCTGAACATAACATTAAGCAGATTGAAAAAATTGTAAACAAGCTATTGATTGTTTGTTTAAAAGCAAACCAAGCAAGGGAGAGATTGGAAAAAATTTCAAGCGCTTGAAAGGGCAAACAAGCTGCTTGTGCAGATCACTGGTATACATATATATACATATATACCCTGTAGTAAATTTGTTTCACTGCTAAATGATCATTGATCATTCTTTGGCACTCTGCACACGAGGCGTATCGTCATAGACGCGTACGAGGCATTTCATGTAGCGTCGATTTCTCTACGCCTCAAGATCTGCACACGAAGCGACATGACACTTCGCTGCACAAAACAAACAAACAAATTAATAATACGGTATTTGCTTTAAATTTCGAAGCTTTAAATAGAAAAGATGACAAATTTTACGGAATCTTCCTTTTTCTTTAATTATACACTAATTTTTCCGCTTTTTTACACAAATTTTACTGCTTTGATAAATTCCACCAAGTGGAAAAATGTAAACAAACATCTTCTTCCTGTTTTCTAATGGCCTGGTTATGCTACCAATCTTGCTGGTCGAGCACCGTGAAATTGTTGTTGTGCACTCCGACGGTGAGAGAATTTTCGGACTCTCACATCCAGCAAATCTGCTGTGTGAAACAGGCAGCCAGCAGTCGAGGTTTCGGGGGTAATAATGTGTTATGTTGTGTATGTGTTCAGTAATAATCATGTGTTATGTTGTGTATGTGCGCTACAATCATCAATGCAAGCATAACCACCTCTCACCAATCACGAAATGTTTCCGATTTTGATTGGCAATGTTGATTGGTACCATAACCACAGCATAAGCGTAGTACGCCTAGCTACCAGCACTGCTTTACGCCAAGCGACATGTAGGCACTCTGCACACGGAGCGTACTGCGTTAGGCACTCTGCACACGGAGCGTACTGCTTTAGACGCGTATTAGATACTACAGACGAAAGCTGTACGCTTTGATGTCGCGCACGTATATTTCAATTGAGGGCTGCACACGAGTCGTCAGCTTCATGCATTCGTCAAAGTATGCTAGCTACATGTCGCTTGGCGTAAAGCAGTGCTGGTAGCTAGGCGTACTACGCTTAGAAAACAGGAAGAAGAAGATGTTTGTTTACATTTTTCCACTTTGTGGAATTTATGAAAGCAGTAAAATTTGTGTAAAAAATCGGAAAAAATGAGTGCATAATGAAAGAAAATTGAAGATTCCGTAAAATTTTTCATCTTTTCTATTTAAAGCCTAAGGCACTCTGCACACGAGGCGTATCGTCATAGACGCGTACGAGACATTTTATGTAGCGTCGATTTCCCTACGCCTCAATATCTGCACACGAAGCGACATGAAACTTCGCTGCACAAAACAAACAAACAAATTAATCATACGGTAATTGATTTAAATTTCGAAGCTTTAAATAGAAAAGATACAAAATTTTACGGAATCTTCCATTTTCTTTAATTATACACTCATTTTTTCCGATTTTTTACACAAATTTTACTGCTTTCATAAATTCCACCAAGTGGAAAAATGTAAACAAACATCTTCTTCTTCCTCTTTTCAAAGCGTAGTACGCCTAGCTACCAGCACTGCTTTACGCCAAGCGACATGTAGCCAGCATACTTTGACGAATGCATGAAGCTGACGACTCGTGTGCAGCCCTCAATTGAAATATACGTGCGCGACATCAAAGCGTACAGCTTTCGTCTGTAGTATCTAATACGCGTCTAAAGCAGTACGCTCCGTGTGCAGAGTGCCTTAAGCCGGAATTACAATAGCGCTGTGGCTGTGGCAGCGACTGTTTTTCGAAATCAGCTGATTTTTAGAAACTACGGTTTGTAATGAAGCGGCACATAATACAACAGAGGCAGCTGGCAGCACCGCTCCGTTTAGCCCAAATTCTAAATTCGCAGCCGCTGCCTTGAATCGCAGCCAACTTCAAAGTGTTGATGTGAACTTATGTCTGTTTCCGTACTATCCAATGTAATATATTTTTTACTAATTTTGTGTTTCCGTACTTTGATGCCAGCAAGCGGGAGAGAATTTAATTTTTACTTAATTAATTTCCAATAGCAAATATTGCTGGCGGGATGCAAAAGCAAAGAAGAAGAAAGAGCAGAGGAAAAAATGAAACAATATTGATTATTTTAATTGAAAAATGTGGACATAAAAATGGTAAGTAAATTTATGTCACCACGTGTCCAAGGTAAAAGGAAACAGACCTAATATATAAAGAAGTCACTGCCAAATACTGCGAACGCTCTATTGTGTTTGGTCTGGCTTAGACGCGTATTAGATACTACAGACGAAAGCTGTACGCTTTGATGTCGCGCACGTATATTTCAATTGAAGGCTGCACACGAGTCGTCAGCTTCATGCATTCGTCAAAGTATGCTGGCTACATGTCGCTTGGCGTAAAGCAGTGCTGGTAGCTAGGCGTACTACGCTTAGAAAACAGGAAGAAGATGTTTGTTTACATTTTTCCACTTGGTGGAATTTATGAAAGCAGTACAATTTGTGTAAAAAATCGGAAAAAATGAGTGTATAATGAAAGAAAATGGAAGACTTTTTAATCTTTTATACTTAAAGCTTTGAAATTTAAAGCAAATACCGTATTATTAATTTGTTTGTTTGTTTTGTGCAGCGAAGTTTCATGTCACTTCGTGTGCAGATCTTGAGGCGTAGGGAAATCGACGCTACATGAAATGTCTGGTACGCGTCTATGACGATACGCCTCGTGTGCAGAGTGCCGTAGCCAGCATACTTTGACGAATGCATGAAGCTGACGACTCGTGCGCAGCCCTCAATTGAAATATACGTGCGCGACATCAAAGCGTACAGCTTTCATCTGTAGTATCTAATACGCGTCTACAGCAGTACGCTCCGTGTGCAGAGTGCCTTTGTTGAATATTCATCACTATCGTTTTGCGTTGGTGCAAGCTATATTGGCAAATGCTACACTATCAATATGAATCGCGATATTTGAATCGCGATTCATATTGATGGTTTGATGAATCGCAAACTGGTGCTACACGTTCAATATGTATATTGCGATATTTTTCTCGCGCTGAGATTCAAAATATTTTACTTCCGTCCTTTTCCCACTTTCACTTTCAATTCGTTTATTGCCAATATTGCGATCCAGATCACGGATTTCAAAATTTATAAAAATACATGCATTTTGATGGATCGCAAAATTTTCATGCTATACAGTCAATCCGTATTGTCAATATTGTGATCCAGATCGCCGATTTCTAAATTTCTAAATATACACGTATATTGATGGATCGCAAAATTTTCATGCTACACAGTCAATCCATATTGTCAATATTGCGATCCGGATCGCGGATCGCAAAATTTCTAAAAATTCGCGATCCATCAATACTCGATGCTACACTGTCAATATGAATCGCGATCCACGGATTTCATCAATATATATTGACAGTGTAGCATGTGCCATTGAAAAAACCAAACGAAATACCATCTAGGCGGCTATAAACCCACGAGCCAGCTTGTATTTCGGTAGGTTTTTTGACATTCGGCAGCTTTTCTGACAAATTTTTCAATTTGACAACTATAAAACAAATTATATTTAAAATAAAAAATATATGGAAATACAAATTTCAAATTTGCCTCTTGTAAACCAAACGAAATACCATCTAGGCGGTAATAAACCCACGAGCCAGCTTGTATTTCGGTAGGTTTTTTGACATTCGGCAGCTTTTCTGACAAATTTTTCAATTTGACAACTATAAAACAAATTATATTTAAAATAAAAAATATATGGAAATACAAATTTCAAATTTGCCTCTTGTAAGATTCTGCTTTGGCCGTAAGGGGAGAGAAAAAGTCCGGAAGAAAAATTATACTGCGCACTGGCTTCTCCTTATAACATGGAATACATAGCAATCCCGCCATTTGAGTTTCATAATTTATTTCAGTAATTTAAATTCAAATTTCCAAAAAAATAATTATTGAAATAGTTATTTTTTAGTTTGAAGTTTAAAGTCAATCAAGAGTATTTGTCTCTTTTCAACGTACAGAAGAATTGTTTTTGCGCTATTATAACTCTGACGAGTTTTATGGCCGAGCTTCTCTCCCAATTCGAGGTTTTTTTGTTTGTTTTTCCTACCATTGGACAGTTTTATGTCGGCTCCGAACGGAGTCATATAGGCATGAGGAAAGTAAACCATTTATTTGAAAAAATTCAGCAGCCTTTATATGAAAGCATTCACTGATGCCTCCTCATGATGAATTTCATCAGTGATTCATAAAGGATTCATTTCAGATTTTTACTGCTGGGTATATATTGTATATGTTTCTTCTTCTTTTTAGTTCTTTTCAAGTGCAGCCAATTTTCATTATGAGCCCGATTGTTTCAGTAAAAATTTATCTTAACCCAGACCCAGATGTAATAACTGAAATGCCCCTATTGTCTTTGGATGCAGAATAAATTGGTAATATTCATAACCCCCAAATATGTTCCTATTTTTTCTCGACTGTACAAATACTGCACAGGGTTTGCATATTTTTTGCTTGGATGAATATATAGGGTTTCATTTTAGCAAGAATTTCTTTTATGATTTTTTTATCCATCAACAATTCTCTTTTAATTTCTTCATATTGCTTGTCAGTGAATGGAACTGGACAAATACCATACAAAAAACCATCCAAGCATATCTATGTATATGGCATGTCGTCACATGTTTGTTATAAGCACTTTTCTTCAAATTTAGCTTTTCATAAAAGAAATATTTTCGTAAAAAATGCACTTTTAATCATTTTTTAGGCACAATCCAACGCGGTTTCCTAATATTTCACGTAAAATTTTCTTACCAACACCGGTGCTCGCCATTGTGGACTTTTGCTATTTTTTGTTCCACCCTCTTCGCTCTCTACTTTTTGCAGCCGGACTTAGAGTTGGGCGATATATATCGATATATCAATATCTCGATATTTTTAAAATAGTACATCCGATAATATTGTGGCGAATATAATCGGTTCTCCACTTACATCACTAAAATGATTGAACACATCTCTAGGGAAAGTGCCAGAACTAGAAGAAGATACCAGATAATTTCCAGTGTTGCCAGAATTTTCCAGATTGCGTTTGACAGACTATATAAGGCGGCGAGCAGGCGCTCCAGAGTCAGTCGTAATTTAACCGTAGAAGTGTTAACATCAAGTGAAGTAAAACAAGTGTAGACTTTTTAGTCGTGAAATAAAGCAGTGTGAATTAAGAAGTAAATAAAGACTTTTATTTAACAATTCAGCGATACGAACCCTATAGAAATAATCGAGCTATCAAACAAATACGTAACAATTGGTGTCAGAAGTGGGATTGTTAAATAAATTCCAGGACCAAGGATAACGAAGCAAGGATAACGAATCAAGGATAACGAATCAAGGACAAGGAAACAAGGATAACGAGACAAGGATAACGAAATAAGAATAATGGCAAAGTTAAATGATCTGAAAATCCAAGAACTTAAAAGGGAGTTAGAAAAGAGAAACCTGAGTACCACCGGCAATAAAATTGAACTACAGGCAAGGTTAAGAGTAGCTATGGAAGCATATAACATTAATGTAGATGAGTTTGATTTCAACGATGATGTGGAAGAGGTGCAAAAGGAAGAAACCCAGAAGGAAGAGGCTCCACAGTCAGTAGCAAACGTAGACATGAACTCGATATTGGCTGTGCTGACACAAATGTCGAAAAAAATGGAAGAACAACAGGCACAGATATCGGCAAAAATCGAAGAACAACAGGCACAGATATCGGCAAAAATGGAAGATCAACAGGCACAGATGTCGACAAAAATCGAAGAACAACAGGCACAGATAACGTCAAAAATGGAATTGCAACAGTCAGTACTTTCATCACAGGTGTCCGGCATTGCGGCTCAGTTGGAGGCACAAGAAGAACGCATGTCCTTACAATTCAAGGCACAGGATGCAAAAATTATACAAGTTAAGGAGGTCCTTGAAGAAAGACAAGAAAAATTAGAGGACGATGTAAAAGCATTGAAAGCCCGTCTCCAGGATATTCAACTAAGTCGTCCAGTCGCTTCAACTGCTACACAGAAGATAAAACCTCCGTCGTTTGATGGAAGTGGTCCATTTCAAGTATTCAAGCTACAATTTGAGAAAACGGCAGTTGTAAATAATTGGAGTGCGGAGGACAAAGTCGCTGCCCTGTTCGTAGCATTGAAAGGACCTGCAGCAGAAATATTACAGACTGTTAGCGAAGGCGAAAGGAACAGCTATGACGCAATTATGGGTGCCATTGAAAGACGTTATGGTAGCGAGCACAGGAAGCAGATATATCAAATGGAGTTGCAGAATCGCTTCCAGAAACCAAATGAGACGTTACAAGAATTTTCTTCTGAGATTGAGAGGCTAGCTCATTTGGCAAACGCAGGAGCACCTCAAGAATTCATCGAAAGAATGAAAATTCAAAGCTTCATCAATGGAATACGAGATATTGAAACGAAGCGGGCTACCTATGCAAACCCAAAAGGAACTTTCGCTGAAACGGTCTCATATGCTTTGACACAGGAAACGGCATCTCTATTAAGCAAGCCCACTTACAAGGCTCATCGTGTGGAAGTGGAAACGCCAGACTTACTAAGCAAAATATGGGAGGCGTTGAATGAAATGCAGAAAAAGAAAAGTAATGCTGTGAAATGCTTCAGATGCGGAAAAATAGGACATATAGCACGCCACTGCAGCAATAGTTCCAGTAAGTTCAGCACTGCCGATGGGCGCAAGCGGAATATTGATGGGTATGAACAAGCGCCCAAATCAACTGAGTCGTTAAACTAAAGCGGGCCAGCCAAAAGGGGCGTGGGCTGGTCCCCACAATGGAATGCCCCATAATCTCTGTCTCTCAGTTGGGAAGAAGCACGAGTAATGTTACTATTGGTAGTTTGGTGGACGGAATGGAGCGAATGTTGACTGTGGATACGGGAGCATCTCATTCCATCATTCGATCTGACTTGGTAAAGAAGGAAATAAGGCCATTGTATGGAGCAAAATTGCGTACGGCAACAGGCGAGGATACCCAAGTCCTAGGGGAAGTTACATGCGAAGTTGTAATTGGAAATGTTGTCGTACTACACACCTTCATAGTGGCGGAAATTGTTGATGAAGTCATAATTGGTGTGGACTTCCTAATCGACCAAGGCATTAAGATTGACATGAAAAACAAGGTTATGAGTTACAAAAACTTGGAGGTGCCGCTAAATTTTGGCTACGATAAGAGATGCAGCAGTAAGAAAGTGCTCGTGGAAGAGAATCAGCAGATACCGCCAAAGTCCGAGGCAATTATTTGGGCAAAGATTGATGGAGATTGTGGGACAAACAAATTGTGGGTTGTCGAAGCAGAAACAGAAACTAAATCCGATGTACTTGTTGGAAAAACCCTGGCTATGACCAAAGAAGATGGACGAATACCAGTAAGAGTACTTAATGAGTTCAAGTCACCAATCAAACTCTCCAAAGGTGCTATATTGGGAAAATGCGAAGAGGTTGACATCATCATGAATTGCGAACAATCCCAAGGAGAAGTTTCTACTAGCAATACAGATCTTTCAGATGAAATAAATGCTTGGACAGAAGAACTGCAGGAGAATCACAAAAGAAAGGCGAAAGAATTACTTGCCAAGTATTCTAGCATATTTGATAAGGATGGTACAAAACCAGGCAGGACAAATATTGTGAAGCATCACATTGACACCGGTGATGCAAGGCCAATCCGTCAGGCTCCTCGCAGCGTTCCATTAGCGAAACGTCAAATGGTGAGCCAGATTATACAAGAAATGAGCGACAGTGGGGTAATTGAACCATCAGTCAGTCCATGGAGTTCTCCGGTAGTACTTGTTAAAAAGAAAGATGGCAAGATGAGATTCTGCGTTGACTACCGGAAACTGAATGATGTAACGAAAAAGGATAGTTACCCATTGCCAAGAATTGACGACACTCTGGACTCGCTATCTGGAACGGAATGGTTTTCAACACTGGACTTGAAAAGCGGCTATTGGCAAGTCGAAGTAAAAGAGGAAGACAAGGAGAAAACAGCCTTCAGTGTTGGCGATGGTCTTTGGCAATTTACGGTGATGCCATTTGGATTATGTAATGCTCCAGCTACCTTTGAGAGACTTATGGATCAGGTACTGAAAGGATTGCACTGGAAAACATGTCTTGTGTACCTGGACGATATCATTGTATTGGGAAAAGGCTTTGATGAACATCTCAAAAATTTGGAGGAAGTTTTCCGAAGAATAGCTGGCGCTGGTCTCAAGTTAAGTCCTAAGAAATGTGCATTATTCAAGAAAGAAGTAAAATACTTGGGACATAAAGTGACTACAAAGGGCATCTGCACTGATAACGAAAAAATAGAAGCAGTAAAAGATTGGCCAAGACCTCGGAATCTACATGAATTGCGAAGCTTTCTTGGGCTGTGCACATACTATCGCCGATTTGTACCAAATTTTGCCAGCGTAGCAAATAGTCTCACGGAGCTTATGAGGAAAAATAAGACTTTTGAGTGGAGGAAGGAACAAGAAATGGCTTTCCAAACGTTAAAAGATCGGCTTTGTACTGCTCCAATGCTAGCATACCCGGTTCCAGGAGCGAGGTTTATTTTGGATACTGATGCGAGTGGTTATGCTATAGGAGGTGTTTTGTCACAGGAAATCGACGGACAGGAGAAGGTTATCGCATACTACAGCCGATCAATTGGGAAACCGGAAAGAAATTACTGTGTAACACGAAGAGAACTATTGGCATTGGTAGAATGCATCAAACACTTCCATAAGTACCTCTATGGTCAACGATTCCACGTCAGGACTGATCATGCAGCGTTAAAATGGCTTTTGAAATTCCGAAATCCGGAGGGTCAGTTAGCAAGGTGGATTGAGCGACTACAAAATTATGACTTTTCTATAGACCATCGCAAAGGCAGTACCCATGGAAATGCTGATGCAATGTCGCGGCGACCATGTAATCTTGAATGCAAGCATTGCTCTAAAGCTGAGGAGAAGGAAGACATCATAGATGTTCGGCTAATGACAATAACATCTACAGACGAATGGAATGCGGAACAATTAAGGAAGTGTCAGATAGAAGATCCAGATCTGGCACGTGTAATGATTGGTTTGGAGCAAAACGAACGACCATCAAAAGAAGAGATGTCAGCAGAAAGTCCTGTTGCCAAATCATATTGGGCACAGTGGAATAGTTTGCAATTGGTAAATGGTTGCCTACATCGTGTTTGGGAGAGTGAAGATGGTCAAAGTTCTAAAACATTGATAGTTGTTCCAAGGAAAAGAATACCGGATGTGTTAAATGAACTACACAATGGTCCAAGTGGAGGTCATCTTGGAGTAACAAAGACGGTAGAGAAAATCAAGAAGAGGTTTTATTGGGTCGGCTGCCGTCAGACAGTTGTTGAGTGGATTGCGAACTGCGACGTGTGCATAAAGGCTAAGGGTCCCAAATCCAGGAGTCATGGGCTGATGAAACAATACAACTCAGGAGCACCATTTGAGAGAATTGCCATGGATGTAGCTGGGCCATTTCCTACTAGCAAACTTGGAAACAAATATGTACTGGTAGTCATGGATTACTTCAGCAAATGGCCGGAGGTGTACCCGATTCCAAATCAAGAAGCAGAAACTATAGCCGAAGTATTCACCAACAATTGGGTGGCGAGATATGGTGCACCTATAGAGCTACATTCTGACCAAGGAAGGAACTTCGAATCAGTTGTGTTTCAGGAGCTGTGCAAAACACTGGGTATTAGGAAAACCCGAACAACTGCGTTGCATCCACAATCAGACGGCATGGTAGAAAGATTTAACAGAACATTAGAGGAACATTTACGAAAAGTGGTGGACAAGTTCCAGAGAGATTGGGACACTCATATTCCTCTGTTCCTGATGGCATATCGATCGGCCGTACACGATACAACAGGTCAGACTCCTGCAAAAGTAATCTTTGGTAGTGATCTTCGACTGCCAGCTGACTTGAAATTTGGGATAAGTGCTGATGCGGGAATAAATGCCAGACAATCTAACAACGTTCTGGAAGAGGAAATGAGAGAAATACATGAACTTGTAAGACAGCGAACAAAGATCATGAGTGACAAGATGAAGGCCAGATACGACAAGGCAATGAACTCAGAAGGTTTTGTTGAGGGAGATCTAGTTTTGCTATACAACCCGCAGCGAAAGAAAGGTTTGTCCCCGAAATTGCAGTGTACTTGGGAAGGGCCCTACAAAGTGATTAAACGGCTCAACGATGTTGTGTATCGCATACAAACGATTGGAAGACCAAGGAATAAAATGAAAGTGGTTCATCTGGAAAGGCTAGCAGCATTTGGGACAAGTAATGTGTCAGATCGGGACGATCAGACTTAGGTGGAGGGCAGTGTGGCGAATATAATCGGTTCTCCACTTACATCACTAAAATGATTGAACACATCTCTAGGGAAAGTGCCAGAACTAGAAGAAGATACCAGATAATTTCCAGTGTTGCCAGAATTTTCCAGATTGCGTTTGACAGACTATATAAGGCGGCGAGCAGGCGCTCCAGAGTCAGTCGTAATTTAACCGTAGAAGTGTTAACATCAAGTGAAGTAAAACAAGTGTAGACTTTTTAGTCGTGAAATAAAGCAGTGTGAATTAAGAAGTAAATAAAGACTTTTATTTAACAATTCAGCGATACGAACCCTATAGAAATAATCGAGCTATCAAACAAATACGTAACAATATCGACGATAATGTTACGAACTGATAATGTACAACTGTTTCAGTTGGAATGAAATTGGGCTGCAAATCCAACTGTTTCAGTTGTACAACTAATTGAATGTAGTGTGAATGCTTCCATACATTCCCATGCAAATCAACATTCGACTAAATCGATTGAGTCGCAAGTGTGTATAGGCTCTAATAGTGTTACGTATTTGTCGATAGCTCGATTATTTCTATAGGGTTCGTATCGCTGAATTGTTAAATAAGTCTTTATTTACTTCTTAATTCACACCGCTTTATTTCACGACTAAAAAGTCTACACTTGTTTTACTTGACTTGATGTTAACACTTCTACGGTTAAGTTACGACTGACTGTGGAGCGCCTGCTCGCCGCCTTATATAGTCTGTCAAACGCAATCTGGAAAATTCTGGCAACACTGGAAATTATCTGGTATCTTCTTCTAGTTCTGGCAGTTTCCTTAGAAATGTGTTCTGTCATTTTAGTGATGTGAGTGAAACCGATTATATTCGCCACACTGCCCTCCACCTAATGGGCCCGTCAGAATGAATACTTTTCCGGCAATCCAGCAGCGTTTAACTGACACATACTTCAATTTCATATATTTGTTACGGCAAAGTTGAAGTACTGATTGTGTCGATCTTCATTCAAATACATATAATTCCACTCTGCTGTCAGTTAAACGGATTGCTGGATTGACGGAAAAGTATTCATTCTGACGCCCCTATAAGTCTGATCGTCCCGATCTGACACATTACTCGTTCCAAATGCTGCTAGCCTTTCCAGATGAACCACTTTCATTTTATTCCTCGGTCTTCCAATCGTTTTTATGCGATACACAACATCGTTGAGCCGTTTAATCACTTTGTAGGGCCCTTCCCAAGTACACTGCAATTTCGGGGACAAACCTTTCTTTCGCTGCGGGTTGTATAGCAAAACTAAATCTCCCTCAAGAAAACCTTCTGAGTTCATCGCCTTGTCGTATCTGGCCTTCATTTTGTCACTCATGATCTTTGTTTGCTGTCTTACAAGTTCATGTATTTCTCTCATTTCTTCTTCCAGAACGTTGCTAGATTGTCTGGCATTTATTCTCGCATCAGCACTTATCCCAAATTTCAAGTCAGCTGGCAGTCGAAGATCACTACCAAAGATTACTTTTGCAGGAGTCTGACCTGTTGTATCGTGTACTGCCGATCGATATGCCATCAGGAACAGAGGAATATGAGTATCCCAATCTCTCTGGAACTTGTGCACCACTTTTCGTAAATGTTCCTCTAATGTTCTGTTAAATCTTTCTACCATGCCGTCTGATTGTGGATGCAACGCAGTTGTTCGGGTTTTCCTAATACCCAGTGTCTTGCACATCTCCTGGAACACAACTGATTCGAAGTTCCTTCCTTGGTCAGAATGTAGCTCTATAGGTGCACCATATCTCGCCACCCAATTGTTGGTGAATACTTCGGCTATAGTTTCTGCTTCTTGATTTGGAATCGGGTACACCTCCGGCCATTTGCTAAAGTAATCCATGACCACCAGTACATATTTGTTTCCAAGTTTGCTAGTAGGAAATGGCCCAGCTATATCCATGGCAATTCTCTCAAATGGTGCACCTGAATTGTATTGTTTCATCAGCCCATGACTCCTGGATTTGGGACCCTTAGCCTTTATGCACACATCGCAGTTCGCAATCCACTCAACAACTGTCTGACGGCAGCCGACCCAATAAAACCTCTTCTTGATTTTCTCTACCGTCTTTGTTACTCCAAGATGACCTCCACTTGGACCATTGTGTAGTTCATTTAACACATCCGGTATTCTTTTCCTTGGAACAACTATCAATGTTTTAGAACTTTGACCATCTTCACTCTCCCAAACACGATGTAGGCAACCATTTACCAATTGCAAACTATTCCACTGTGCCCAATATGATTTGGCAACAGGACTTTCTGCTGACATCTCTTCTTTTGATGGTCGTTCGTTTTGCTCCAAACCAATCATTACACGTGCCAGATCTGGATCTTCTATCTGACACTTCCTTAATTGTTCCGCATTCCATTCGTCTGTAGATGTTATTGTCATTAGCCGAACATCTATGATGTCTTCCTTCTCCTCAGCTTTAGAGCAATGCTTGCATTCAAGATTACATGGTCGCCGCGACATTGCATCAGCATTTCCATGGGTACTGCCTTTGCGATGGTCTATAGAAAAGTCATAATTTTGTAGTCGCTCAATCCACCTTGCTAACTGACCCTCCGGATTTCGGAATTTCAAAAGCCATTTTAACGCTGCATGATCAGTCCTGACGTGGAATCGTTGACCATAGAGGTACTTATGGAAGTGTTTGATGCATTCTACCAATGCCAATAGTTCTCTTCGTGTTACACAGTAATTTCTTTCCGGTTTCCCAATTGATCGGCTGTAGTATGCGATAACCTTCTCCTGTCCGTCGATTTCCTGTGACAAAACACCTCCTATAGCATAACCACTCGCATCAGTATCCAAAATAAACCTCGCTCCTGGAACCGGGTATGCTAGCATTGGAGCAGTACAAAGCCGATCTTTTAACGTTTGGAAAGCCATTTCTTGTTCCTTCCTCCACTCAAAAGTCTTATTTTTCCTCATAAGCTCCGTGAGACTATTTGCTACGCTGGCAAAATTTGGTACAAATCGGCGATAGTATGTGCACAGCCCAAGAAAGCTTCGCAATTCATGTAGATTCCGAGGTCTTGGCCAATCTTTTACTGCTTCTATTTTTTCGTTATCAGTGCAGATGCCCTTTGTAGTCACTTTATGTCCCAAGTATTTTACTTCTTTCTTGAATAATGCACATTTCTTAGGACTTAACTTGAGACCAGCGCCAGCTATTCTTCGGAAAACTTCCTCCAAATTTTTGAGATGTTCATCAAAGCCTTTTCCCAATACAATGATATCGTCCAGGTACACAAGACATGTTTTCCAGTGCAATCCTTTCAGTACCTGATCCATAAGTCTCTCAAAGGTAGCTGGAGCATTACATAATCCAAATGGCATCACCGTAAATTGCCAAAGACCATCGCCAACACTGAAGGCTGTTTTCTCCTTGTCTTCCTCTTTTACTTCGACTTGCCAATAGCCGCTTTTCAAGTCCAGTGTTGAAAACCATTCCGTTCCAGATAGCGAGTCCAGAGTGTCGTCAATTCTTGGCAATGGGTAACTATCCTTTTTCGTTACATCATTCAGTTTCCGGTAGTCAACGCAGAATCTCATCTTGCCATCTTTCTTTTTAACAAGTACTACCGGAGAACTCCATGGACTGACTGATGGTTCAACTACCCCACTGTCGCTCATTTCTTGTATAATCTGGCTCACCATTTGACGTTTCGCTAATGGAACGCTGCGAGGAGCCTGACGGATTGGCCTTGCATCACCGGTGTCAATGTGATGCTTCACAATATTTGTCCTGCCTGGTTTTGTACCATCCTTATCAAATATGCTAGAATACTTGGCAAGTAATTCTTTCGCCTTTCTTTTGTGATTCTCCTGCAGTTCTTCTGTCCAAGCATTTATTTCATCTGAAAGATCTGTATTGCTAGTAGAAACTTCTCCTTGGGATTGTTCGCAATTCATGATGATGTCAACCTCTTCGCATTTTCCCAATATAGCACCTTTGGAGAGTTTGATTGGTGACTTGAACTCATTAAGTACTCTTACTGGTAGTCGTCCATTTTCTTTTGTCATAGCCAGGGTTTTTCCAACAAGTACATCGGATTTAGTTTCTGTTTCTGCTTCGACAACCCACAATTTGTTTGTCCCACAATCTCCATCAATCTTTGCCCAAATAATTGCCTCGGACTTTGGCGGTATCTGCTGATTCTCTTCCACGAGCACTTTCTTACTGCTGCATCTCTTATCGTAGCCAAAATTTAGCGGCACCTCCAAGTTTTTGTAACTCATAACCTTGTTTTTCATGTCAATCTTAATGCCTTGGTCGATTAGGAAGTCCACACCAATTATGACTTCATCAACAATTTCCGCCACTATGAAGGTGTGTAGTACGACAACATTTCCAATTACAACTTCGCATGTAACTTCCCCTAGGACTTGGGTATCCTCGCCTGTTGCCGTACGCAATTTTGCTCCATACAATGGCCTTATTTCCTTCTTTACCAAGTCAGATCGAATGATGGAATGAGATGCTCCCGTATCCACAGTCAACATTCGCTCCATTCCGTCCACCAAACCACCAATAGTAACATTACTCGTGCTTCTTCCCAACTGAGAGACAGAGATTATGGGGCATTCCATTGTGGGGACCAGCCCACGCCCCTTTTGGCTGGCCCGCTTTAGTTTAACGACTCAGTTGATTTGGGCGCTTGTTCATACCCATCAATATTCCGCTTGCGCCCATCGGCAGTGCTGAACTTACTGGAACTATTGCTGCAGTGGCGTGCTATATGTCCTATTTTTCCGCATCTGAAGCATTTCACAGCATTACTTTTCTTTTTCTGCATTTCATTCAACGCCTCCCATATTTTGCTTAGTAAGTCTGGCGTTTCCACTTCCACACGATGAGCCTTGTAAGTGGGCTTGCTTAATAGAGATGCCGTTTCCTGTGTCAAAGCATATGAGACCGTTTCAGCGAAAGTTCCATTTGGGTTTGCATAGGTAGCCCGCTTCGTTTCAATATCTCGTATTCCATTGATGAAGCTTTGAATTTTCATTCTTTCGATGAATTCTTGAGGTGCTCCTGCGTTTGCCAAATGAGCTAGCCTCTCAATCTCAGAAGAAAATTCTTGTAACGTCTCATTTGGTTTCTGGAAGCGATTCTGCAACTCCATTTGATATATCTGCTTCCTGTGCTCGCTACCATAACGTCTTTCAATGGCACCCATAATTGCGTCATAGCTGTTCCTTTCGCCCTCGCTAACAGTCTGTAATATTTCTGCTGCAGGTCCTTTCAATGCTACGAACAGGGCAGCGACTTTGTCCTCCGCACTCCAATTATTTACAACTGCCGTTTTCTCAAATTGTAGCTTGAATACTTGAAATGGACCACTTCCATCAAACGACGGAGGTTTTATCTTCTGTGTAGCAGTTGAAGCGTCTGGACGACTTAGTTGAATATCCTGAAGACGGGCTTTCAATGCTTTTACATCGTCCTCTAATTTTTCTTGTCTTTCTTCAAGGACCTCCTTAACTTGTATAATTTTTGCATCCTGTGCCTTGAATTGTAAGGACATGCGTTCTTCTTGTGCCTCCAACTGAGCCGCAATGCCGGACACCTGTGATGAAAGTACTGACTGTTGCAATTCCATTTTTGACGTTATCTGTGCCTGTTGTTCTTCGATTTTTGTCGACATCTGTGCCTGTTGATCTTCCATTTTTGCCGATATCTGTGCCTGTTGTTCTTCGATTTTTGTCGACATCTGTGCCTGTTGATCTTCCATTTTTGCCGATATCTGTGTCAGTACAGCCAATATCGAGTTCACGTCTACGTTTGCTACTGACTGTGAAGCCTCTTCCTTCTGAGTTTCTTCTTTGTGGACCTCTTCCACATCATCGTTGAAATCAAACTCATCTACATTAATGTTATATGCTTCCATAGCTACTCTTAAAATTGCCTGTAGTTCAATTTTATTGCCGCTTGTACTCAGGTTTCTCTTTTCTAACTCCTTTTTAAGCTCTTGGATTTTCAGTTCGTTTAACTTTGCCATTATCCTTATTTCGTTATCCTTGTCTCGTTATCCTTGTTTCCTTATCCTTGATTCGTTATCCTTGATTCGTTATCCTTGCTTCGTTATCCTTGGTCCTGGAATTTATTTAACAATTCCAATTCTGACACCAATTGTTACGTATTTGTCGATAGCTCGATTATTTCTATAGGGTTCGTATCGCTGAATTGTTAAATAAGTCTTTATTTACTTCTTAATTCACACCGCTTTATTTCACGACTAAAAAGTCTACACTTGTTTTACTTGACTTGATGTTAACACTTCTACGGTTAAGTTACGACTGACTGTGGAGCGCCTGCTCGCCGCCTTATATAGTCTGTCAAACGCAATCTGGAAAATTCTGGCAACACTGGAAATTATCTGGTATCTTCTTCTAGTTCTGGCAGTTTCCTTATGCTGTGTTTATGGTACCAATGTTGATTGCCAATCAAAATCGGAAACATTTCGTGATTGGTGAGAGGTGGTTATGCTTACATTGATGATTGGCGCGCACATACACAACATAACACATAATTATTACTGAACACATACACAACATAACACATTATTACCCCCGAAACCTCGACTGCTGGCTGCCTGTTTCACACAGCAGATTTGCTGGATGTGAGAGTCCGAAAATTCTCTCACCGTCGGAGTGCACAACAACAATTTCACGGTGCTCGACCAGCAACATTGTAAGCATAACCAGGCCATTAGAAATGTGTTCTGTCATTTTAGTGATGTGAGTGAAACCGATTATATTCGCCACAATAGGTTAACCTCACTTCACAAATGATTGACTGAACACATTTCTAAGAGCCTATACACACTTGCGACTCAATCGATTTAGAGCCTATACACACTTGCGACTCAATCGATTTAGTCGAATGTTGATTTGCATGGGAATGTATGGAAGCATTCACACTACATTCAATTAGTTGTACAACTGAAACAGTTGGATTTGCAGCCCAATTTCATTCCAACTGAAACAGTTGTACAACTGCTTGATCAGCAAGGCGCCCTTCTACGTATTCACACTTGAGACAATTTAGTCGAACGACTACAACAGCAACAGTGATATTCGTAGTGGAAAGAGTTGCCATGCTGACAGCACTACTTTTATTTCACTTTTGGTAAATTGTAGAGATTGAATATTTCAATTAATATTTTCAAAATGTTTAAAAACAAAAGGTTCGTTTCTTATTAACTACACCATTTCCAGATGGATTTTAGAAAGCGTTAACTGGATTTTAGAAAGGGGAAATTGGATTTTAGAAATGTCAATTGGATTTTAGAAAGGGGAAATTGGATTTTAGAAATGTCAATTGGATTTTAGAAAGCGTTAAAAGGATTTTAGAAAACAAAATTGGATTTTTGAAAGCGTGAATTGGATTTCAGAATGTGCGTTTAAAATAAATTTTTCACAGAATTTTTCGAATAGAAATTCTTTATTGCGTATGAAAGTATAAATTAATAATTATTATTTCTAAAGTCCAATTTCCCTTTTCTAAAATCAAATCGACATTTCTAAAATCCAATTTTCCCTTTCTAAAATCCATTTGGCTATTATAAAATCTAATTTCCCCTTTCTAAAATCCAATTGACATTTCTAAAATCTCATTTCCCCTTTCTAAAATCCAATTGACATTTCTAAAATCCAATTTCCCCTTTCTAAAATCCAATTGACATTTCTAAGATTCAATTTCCCCTTTCTAAAATCCAGTTGCCGCTTTCTAAAATCCATCTGGAAATGGTGTAGTTATAGACAAGAATTATCTAACTAAGGATATTTACTTCCGTTTTCATATGTTTCTTGATATTGTTGTTCTCTTCAAATGTCATTAATCGCATTTTAAAATAGAAATAATGAAAATGAAATTTCATGAAAATTATTAATGGCTGATTTTTACTATTTTTCCTTTTCTTGTACTTCTGTTCGTTTCGCCTTTATGAGCGTAATTCCTTCCGTTTTTCTCTTTTCATTTACTTGACGGCTAGTTGCTAGTTTAATAAGAAACAAAGCCAAATAATGTATGCACTTTTTGTTTATTTTATTGTTTTTTATTTATTAATCAAGTTGACAGCTGACAAGAAGGTGCTTTCATGTAAGAATGCAGATAAACTTTAACAATTTAATACTTCATCACTTTATATGAAGACCACTAATGTAAAATTTGCTGAGTAAAATGTGAACATTGGCAACACTATGTCATTGTCAATCGCACGACTATTTAGTCTCAAGTGTGAATAGCTGCCACCGATTCGACTAAATAGTTGGAGTAGTGTGAATACAACAGTCCAATTCGACCAAATCGATTGAGTCGCAAGTGTGTATAGGCTCTTAGTCGAATGTTGATTTGCATGGGAATGTATGGAAGCATTCACACTACATTCAATTAGTTGTACAACTGAAACAGTTGGATTTGCAGCCCAATTTCATTCCAACTGAAACAGTTGTACAACTGCTTGATCAGCAAGGCGCCCTTCTACGTATTCACACTTGAGACAATTTAGTCGAACGACTACAACAACAACAGTGATAGTCGTAGTGGAAAGAGTTGCCATGCTGACAGCACTACTTTTATTTCACTTTTGGTAAATTGTAGAGATTGAATATTTCAATTAATATTTTCAAAATGTTTAAAAACAAAAGGTTCGTTTCTTATTAACTACACCATTTCCAGATGGATTTTAGAAAGCGTTAACTGGATTTTAGAAAGGGGAAATTGGATTTTAGAAATGTCAATTGGATTTTAGAAAGGGGAAATTGGATTTTAGAAATGTCAATTGGATTTTAGAAAGCGCTAAAAGGATTTTAGAAAACAAAATTGGATTTTTGAAAGCGTGACTTGGATTTCAGAATGTGCGTTTAAAATAAATTTTACACAGAATTTTTCGAATAGAAATTCTTTATTGCGTATGAAAGTATAAATTAATAATTATATAAATTTTCGAAAATCCAATTTACAGTTTCTAAAGTCCAATTTCCCTTTTCTAAAATCAAATCGACATTTCTAAAATCCAATTTTCCCTTTCTAAAATCCACTTGGCTATTCTAAAATCTAATTTCCCCTTTCTAAAATCCAATTGACATTTCTAAAATCTAATTTCCCCTTTCTAAAATCCAATTGAAATTTCTAAAATCCAATTTCCCCTTTCTAAAATCCAATTGACATTTCTAAGATCCAATTTCCCCTTTCTAAAATCCAGTTGACGCTTTCTAAAATCCATCTGGAAATGGTGTAGTTATAGACAAGAATTATCTAACTAAGGATATTTACTTCCGTTTTCATATGTTTCTTGATATTGTTGTTCTCTTCAAATGTCATTAATCGCATTTTAAAATAGAAATAATGAAAATGAAATTTCATGAAAATTATTAATGGCTGATTTTTACTATTTTTCCTTTTCTTGTACTTCTGTTCGTTTCGCCTTTATGAGCGTAATTCCTTCCGTTTTTCTCTTTTGATTTACTTGACGGCTAGTTGCTAGTTTAATAAGAAACAAAGCCAAATAATGTATGCACTTTTTGTTTATTTTATTGTTTTTTATTTATTAATCAAGTTGACAGCTGACAAGAAGGTGCTTTCATGTAAGAATGCAGATAAACTTTAACAATTTAATACTTCATCACTTTATATGAAGACCACTAATGTAAAATTTGCTGAGTAAAATGTGAACATTGGCAACACTATGTCATTGTCAATCGCACGACTATTTAGTCTCAAGTGTGAATAGCTGCCACCGATTCGACTAAATAGTTGGAGTAGTGTGAATACAACAGTCCAATTCGACCAAATCGATTGAGTCGCAAGTGTGTATAGGCTCTTAGTCGAATGTTGATTTGCATGGGAATGTATGGAAGCATTCACACTACATTCAATTAGTTGTACAACTGAAACAGTTGGATTTGCAGCCCAATTTCATTCCAACTGAAACAGTTGTACAACTGCTTGATCAGCAAGGCGCCCTTCTACGTATTCACACTTGAGACAATTTAGTCGAACGACTACAACAACAACAGTGATAGTCGTAGTGGAAAGAGTTGCCATGCTGACAGCACTACTTTTATTTCACTTTTGGTAAATTGTAGAGATTGAATATTTCAATTAATATTTTCAAAATGTTTAAAAACAAAAGGTTCGTTTCTTATTAACTACACCATTTCCAGATGGATTTTAGAAAGCGTTAACTGGATTTTAGAAAGGGGAAATTGGATTTTAGAAATGTCAATTGGATTTTAGAAAGGGGAAATTGGATTTTAGAAATGTCAATTGGATTTTAGAAAGCGCTAAAAGGATTTTAGAAAACAAAATTGGATTTTTGAAAGCGTGACTTGGATTTCAGAATGTGCGTTTAAAATAAATTTTACACAGAATTTTTCGAATAGAAATTCTTTATTGCGTATGAAAGTATAAATTAATAATTATATAAATTTTCGAAAATCCAATTTACAGTTTCTAAAGTCCAATTTCCCTTTTCTAAAATCAAATCGACATTTCTAAAATCCAATTTTCCCTTTCTAAAATCCACTTGGCTATTCTAAAATCTAATTTCCCCTTTCTAAAATCCAATTGACATTTCTAAAATCTAATTTCCCCTTTCTAAAATCCAATTGACATTTCTAAAATCCAATTTCCCCTTTCTAAAATCCAATTGACATTTCTAAGATCCAATTTCCCCTTTCTAAAATCCAGTTGACGCTTTCTAAAATCCATCTGGAAATGGTGTAGTTATAGACAAGAATTATCTAACTAAGGATATTTACTTCCGTTTTCATATGTTTCTTGATATTGTTGTTCTCTTCAAATGTCATTAATCGCATTTTAAAATAGAAATAATGAAAATGAAATTTCATGAAAATTATTAATGGCTGATTTTTACTATTTTTCCGTTTCTTGTACTTCTGTTCGTTTCGCCTTTATGAGCGTAATTCCTTCCGTTTTTCTCTTTTCATTTACTTGACAGCTAGTTGCTAGTTTAATAAGAAACAAAGCCAAACAATGTATGCACTTTTTGTTTATTTTATTGTTTTTTATTTATTAATCAAGTTGACAGCTGACAAGAAGGTGCTTTCATGTAAGAATGCAGATAAACTTTAACAATTTAATACTTCATCACTTTATATGAAGACCACTAATGTAAAATTTGCTGAGTAAAATGTGAACATTGGCAACACTATGTCATTGTCAATCGCACGACTATTTAGTCTCAAGTGTGAATAGCTGCCACCGATTCGACTAAATAGTTGGAGTAGTGTGAATACAACAGTCCAATTCGACCAAATCGATTGAGTCGCAAGCATGATTCAAATAAGAGCCTATACACACTTGCGACTCAATCGATTTGGTCGAATTGGACTGTTGTATTCACACTACTCCAACTATTTAGTCGAATCGGTGGCAGCTATTCACACTTGAGACTAAATAGTCGTGCGATTGACAATGACATAGTGTTGCCAATGTTCACATTTTACTCAGCAAATTTTACATTAGTGGTCTTCATATAAAGTGATGAAGTATTAAATTGTTAAAGTTTATCTGCATTCTTACATGAAAGCACCTTCTTGTCAGCTGTCAACTTGATTAATAAATAAAAAACAATAAAATAAACAAAAAGTGCATACATTGTTTGGCTTTGTTTCTTATTAAACTAGCAACTAGCTGTCAAGTAAATGAAAAGAGAAAAACGGAAGGAATTACGCTCATAAAGGCGAAACGAACAGAAGTACAAGAAACGGAAAAATAAATATCCTTAGTTAGATAATTCTTGTCTATAACTACACCATTTCCAGATGGATTTTAGAAAGTGTCAACTGGATTTTAGAAAGGGGAAATTGGATCTTAGAAATGTCAATTGGATTTTCGAAAATTTATATAATTATTAATTTATACTTTCATACGCAATAAAGAATTTCTATTCGAAAAATTCTGTGTAAAATTTATTTTAAACGCACATTCTGAAATCCAATTCAAGCTTTCAAAAATCCAATTTTGTTTTCTAAAATCCTTTTAAAGCTTTCTAAAATCCAATTGACATTTCTAAAATCCAATTTCCCCTTTCTAAAATCCAATTGACATTTCTAAAATCCAATTTCCCCTTTCTAAAATCCAGTTAACGCTTTCTAAAATCCATCTGGAAATGGTGTAGTTAATAAGAAACGAACCTTTTGTTTTTAAACATTTTGAAAATATTAATTGAAATATTCAATCTCTACAATTTACCAAAAGTGAAATAAAAGTAGTGCTGTCAGCATGGCAACTCTTTCCACTACGAATATCACTGTTGTTGTTGTAGTCGTTCGACTAAATTGTCTCAAGTGTGAATACGTAGAAGGGCGCCTTGCTGATCAAGCAGTTGTACAACTGTTTCAGTTGGAATGAAATTGGGCTGCAAATCCAACTGTTTCAGTTGTACAACTAATTGAATGTAGTGTGAATGCTTCCATACATTCCCATGCAAATCAACATTCGACTAAATCGATTGAGTCGCAAGTGTGTATAGGCTCTAAAGAAGATTGTGCATTCAGCGGTACCGCTATGCGTTCATCCAAAATTTGACAGAATCAGCTGATTTAGTGACGTAGTAACATAAATTCTCTTTCACCCAGTTTCGTTTCCGGTTTTCTAATAACTAAAGATTGTGTGCGATAAATGTGAAAATTATATTAAAAAGCTATTTTAAATAAAGAAAAATAAAGTGCCACGTATTTATTTGTGTGAATAATAGTTTAATAAAGGTATTTTTTGCCTGTTTGCAAATTTTCTTTCTCGTCGATAACGTAGTTGATGACGTAGTAACCAAAATGAACCCAGTCTCACGGATGAATATTTTGCTGAATATGGCTGAATGCACAATCTTCTTTATTTGAGTCATGAGTCGCAAGTGTGTATAGGCTCTAAAGGAAACTACCAGAACTAGAAGAAGAGACCAGTTTCTCCTGGGATGCTACCGCGGAGGGCATCCAAACAACCATCTACTGGAGCCCGAACCTCCCCCCCCCCCCCCCCCCCGGCACATCAAAAAACATCTCTTCAATCTCAACCCAGAGATTGAAAAATACGTAAATCAACCGCTAAATCCCATTACATACAGGCAGGCACTGAAGGAGATACACAACGAAACAGTCTCCACCTTCGTTTCAACCCAACCACCACCAATAGCTGCAGAAGAACTGGAGTTGCCCAGAGAAACCCGAGCTACCTTATCACAATTATGGTCGGGCTTCTGTAGTAGCCTCAATTCCTACAGGGCCAGAATTGATCCAAACATACCTAACGTATGTCCGGCATGTGGAGAGACGCCGCATGACACAGAGCACCTCTTTGCATGCCGCCGAAAACCAACCAACTTAACACCCTTGTCCATCTGGACAAGCCCAAAAGAAGCTGCAACATTCTTGGGCCTTCCGTTAAGTGAAATTGATGACAATTTGTGAGCAGAACTCGTTGGCTAAGCAGGGCTTAGTACCGCTACAACAACAACCAATTTGGGACAATTTTCGCATCGAATTCGTAAATTTGCGAAAAGTTTTGCGATTTATGCTATTCTGTAAAATTTTTCGGTCGAATTTTATCGAAAAGTTTGACAGTTGCTTTCCGATAATCATCGTAAGGTTTTCGAGGAAAATTTTTGTGTCGCTAGACTTTGCCATAATTATTTACTTGGGAGTCTGTTAAAAAAATTCATTAATATCACAATTTTACGACGGAAATATTCTTAAAATTAGCAAGTCAGGAAGCCTAAGTTCGAGTGGAACTAAATAATAGATAACACTGGATCACAAAATGAAATTTTTTGTCTGTACTTTGGACGTGACTATCCTATCTATATGTAAAATCGGTCGCTGATTCCGAAAATCGGGTTCATTTTTAATTCTATGGGAAGGTTTTTGAGATATCGGCAATTTACCGTTATTTGGCCAATGGGTACACTTAATCCAGTATAGCTCTTTAACACAGTGAGTTATCTTCTTTGGGGTGACACCATACGAAAGAAAATTAAATTTCTTTTTCGCGGCTCCTATAACATTTTTCTCTAACTCTTATAGTTTCTGAAATATTTTTACGATTTTTTGAAGAAAAAATTGACTTTGTCAGACAATATCTTTAAAACCAATGTCTTCACCTTCGGTTTTAATCTTTTACGTGAAGCTCCATTCCATTAGCAAAAAAATAAGCTATAAACGAAGAAAATCCATGG
Source organism: Urophora cardui (assembly GCA_960531455.1). Taxonomy (NCBI): domain Eukaryota; kingdom Metazoa; phylum Arthropoda; class Insecta; order Diptera; family Tephritidae; genus Urophora; species Urophora cardui. The sequence continues at coordinate 1,927,144 of OY482673.1, forward strand.
TAAAATGGAAAAGTTATAGGCGATCAAGTAAATACAGCCAAGTCGCACAATGCCTCTACACGGGTATATTTTATGCATGTTATACCCGTAAATGGGCTTGTATCTACCGCGCTGCCAATGTGCTGCTACTGCAGATGTGTAGGTATTGGTACAATATGCATAGAATGTACGCGTGCAGAGGCATTGCGCGACCTGGCTGTATTTACTTGATCGCCTATAACTTTTCCATTTTACAATGGATTTTCATCGTTGATAGCTTATTTTTTTGATAATAGAATGGAGCTTCATGAAAAGGAGTAAAACCGAAGGTAAAAATATTGGTTTTAAAGATATTGCCTGACAAAGTCAATTTTTTCTTCAAAAAATCGTAAAAAATCGAAAAAATTAAAATTTAATCGTCAATATTTCAGAAACTATAAGAGTTAGAGAAAAATGTTATGGGAGCCGTGAAAAGGAAATTTAATTTTATTTCGTTTGGTGTCACCCTAAGGAATATAACTCACTGTGTTAAAGAGATATACAGGATTAAGTGGACACATTGGCCAAATAACGGTAAATTGCTGATATCTCAAAAACCCATAGAATTAAAAATGAACCCGATTTTCGGAATCAGCGACCGATTTTACATATAGAAAGGATGGTTGCGTTCAGAGTATTTTTTGGCTGTAGAGCAGTGTAATCAGCTGTATACTTTCTTAGTTTGTTTACGTTTAATGGAAACATGCATAAAGTGGGCGTAGCCACGCCCATTTTCAAAATTTGTATCAACCACCCGACTAAGCGTATAAATATTCCTGTTAGTGGAATTTTTTTACTCCAGCTATATTATTGACTGAGGTACCAAGATTCCGATTTTTAATACATAAAGAAAGTGGGGGCGGTCGTGGTCCGACCGTACCGGTCTGGATAGGAACTTGCATTCCAAATTCCATCAAAATATTTAAATTTTTGCACAAGTTAAAGTGTTTACAAACGACTCGAATGCACTCCGTTAGAAAAAGGGGCTTACAGCAAAGAACTCAACACAATATACACAATAGCGGAGAACAACGGATATACAAGAGGTCTAATAAAAGGAATACAGAAAAACTTTACCTCAAGAAAATTGGATGACAAAGAAACAGAAGAAAAAACATGGACGGCCTTAAAATACACTGGACTGACGTCACACAAATTGGCCAAAGTACTTAAAAAGTACAACATCAACGCTGCATTTAAAACCAAGAGCAACATAGGAAAACTACTACGAAACAACGTTAACGAAGAAGACGCATTTGATAAACAAGGGGTATACAAACTAACTTGCGAATGCCAAAACAGTTACATAGGACAAACAGGATGAAAGATAAAAACAAGATATCGGGAACACATCAGAGACTATCATATATATTATTTCTAATTGGTGTTTTATAAATATCCCTTTTTCTGCGCACATAATTTACCAAAATTAATAAGTAAGGCATCGTTTTAAAGGTATTAAATAGCTATGCATGCGACACGGTGTTTTATTGGGCATGGTACTTTATATGAAAAGTAAGGGGGGTAAAAGGGGGGTTTACCCCCGCAGCGGGGAGTGTTATGGAACCCACATAAAATGTATATCAAACTAAAGGGATTCAAAATACCTATCGAATGGTATAAAAATATTTGAAATCTGTTCAGTAGTTATTAATTAATTTCAATTTAAAAAATGCATAATATAAACTTTGACCTTCAATAACTTTGGTTGTTGTTGTTGTTTCCAAAAAAAAATTCACTTTTATACTCAACTTAGCCTGTTTATCAATCCTCATACTTGGTTTTTTTTATTTCATAATTGTAGAAATTTCACATTTGTACCAGATCGTGCTATTTTTTCAATTTTGTGGGGCTGACGGCACCTCTAAACATGCGAGTAGGTCAACAAAATTTTAAAGGCTTATTACTGGGCTAGAAAGGTGCCGTTCTGGCTTTGGAACAAATTGAATTTCCAAAAAAAAAAATTTTCACTCCACCTTAATATATAAGAGTATATCAAAACGATCAGGATGAAAAAAATGATTGAACCATGTCTGTCCGTCCGGCCGTATACACTCTATCTTGCGCAAAAATAGAAATATTTTAATGAAATTTGGTACATAGATTCTAATGGGAACAGAGAAAATTGGGGTTGAAAATAAGGCATATGTGTGTATTTCGAAAAGCACTTAAAACATGATAATTCAATCACTAATAAAGCCCGAGTGATGAAATTACGTTATGCAGTTATGAGGAAACCTGCTGAAATTTTGAAAAATGGGCCAAGAGGAGAAAATTTTCAAAGATTTATAAGTCAAAACTCAGGAACTGTAGCAGATAAATCGATTAAGCCAAACGCAAACGTGTGGAAAAAAATTACCCAAGTCGGCAAGAACCACATACGCACATAAAAATATATATAAAATATATAAAAATATATTGCACATACCTATATAGGAATAATAAAAACATTTTATGCGATATCTTTGTCAAACATATATCTAGGTAATTCATTGAAAGTTCCATAAGGTCCACCAAACCAAATAAATAATAAGTTTTTTAAAATGGGCGTGACAGCACAAACCATACCGACTGGCCCACGTATGATTTGTTATTTTTTGCGCAAGATGCGCACGGGTCCGGCTAGTAATAAGAAAATAAAGAAATCATCAACCATTGTGGAAACAAATTTCGCCAACCACATGGTACAAATATGTTCCAACGAAGATAGGAAAAGCAGCCAAAATCCTCCACGTCGAAGACAAAGGAAAACGACTAAACATACTAGAGAACATAGAAATATACAAACAGAAAACGTTCATGGGGGAAATTATAAACGAACAAATAAACACAGCTTCGGACACACTGTTTGAGCCACTCAGGCTAATATACCAAAAAAAGGACAGCAAATATACTAATGACAGAAATAAAACTTCGCAAAAGAAAACAATAACAGACTTTAACCTACCTGAACCACATTAGAATTAATGCAAAGCACTTTGCACGCATACAATACAAAATGTTGCATTTCAAATCCAGCATGAACATACTATTATAGGGGCGTCAGAATGAATACTTTTCCGGCAATCCAGCAGCGTTTAACTGACACATACTTCAATTTCATATATTTGTTACGGCAAAGTTGAAGTACTGATTGTGTCGATCTTCATTCAAATACATGTAATTCCACTCTGCTGTCAGTTAAACGGATTGCTGGATTGACGGAAAAGTATTCATTCTGACGCCCCTATAATACTATGTTCATGCTGGATTTGAAATGCAACATTTTGCATTTTCGAAGACAGCTTTTCAAAACGGATTTTTTTGTTTTGACTGTGGTCAGAGGCGGATTATCCCTAAGGCAAACTAGGCACTTGCCTAGGGGCGCGTAGTTACAAGAGGCGCGCGAGCTCAGAATTTTTAAACAAATAAAGAAAATAACATATCGACGATTAAGAATTAAAGCTGATCTATAATATAATAGATAAATCGATTATATTGCACAAGCATCGATATATTGTGCAATATTGCGCATTTGTTGCATCGTCAGGCTTGCCAGTACTGGCGATTTGTCGCCAAATTGGCGATTTTTTACAAACTTTGGCGACCAATTTATGAAAATTGGCAATGGCGACTTTTTTGGCGATTATCAAAATATTAGATAATATTAATAAAAAAAGCAATTACTTTTTCAAGCTTTTTCTCAAATTTTGAAAGTTTCTTCATACAAATTTTTGTCAAATTACAAAAAATTTGAGAAATAGCAATTGGTTTTTGGTTATTAATACGACCCATTATCTCCACTTTGCCAATAAATCTTACGATATGTAGAGATCTATTGAGAAAATAAATATATATGTACTACATACTCTGGCAACCATTTTCTGCACATTGAGTGCAAACCAAAATTTTGGTCTGCACACTCGCCTATCTAAAGCTCACAGCAGATGAATCTGCTGAAGATATAACTACTTCATTATCCGGTCGAGAAACATTCCGAGTGACAGTATATCTAGTAATTATAGACCGAATTGTCGTTGAACTTTAAAAGAGACGAAAAGCGTACAATAATTTTTGCAATAAATTTTCATTTTTATGCAATTTGACGAATTTAAACACCGAAGAAGTTCAAAATAGAGCAAGTTCGTTGGTAACAATGTATTCCAATGATTTAGAAAAATGCTTTGTTGGCGAATGTATCCATCTACGTTCTTATTTAACAACGATAGCTCGAGACGGAGAACTGCCCGAACAACGAACGCGGTCAAATTACTGTCACTATCGCCAACATCGTCGGCGGTACCGAAATGACGTTTACGGAAAATCGGCATTATGACAACCGACGGCGTGCCGAATCTTTCGTAGTTCGGTAAGTCGACATTATGAACACCGAATGAACGAACAATTTGACAGTTTTTCGTGCCGAAATTTGCCGCAAGTATTTGGTTGCGGCGATATTAACAAAATATCAAAAAATTACAATAAAAGTTTAAGTAAATTGTGTAAATGCATGTATGAAGTTTGAATAAGTGTTAATAAGTGTGAATAAGTGTGAATATATGTAAATATATTAATCAACCGGTCGCGAGAAGCCACAAACATGGCGTGGGTCCATTGCATTTTCCAAAGAGATTGAATTGCTGTTATATGCAAAGGAAAACTTCAGAGAAAAAATTGTGAAGTAATGATAATAACAGTGATTTAAATACGTGTGTATGTAGGTTTTGGAAATTAAAATATATTTTCACCAAAGAATATTAATGCATTTTCTGAAGTTGATAATTATTGTTTGACTACTATAAAAAAGCAATTAACGAATTATAAATGTGTATTACCAACAATTTACCATTTCAGTAAAAACTTTCGTCTCAATAAAGACGCATTCAAATAAATATTGCAGGTGGTGGAAGGTCGGCTTCAGTATACTGCGCCAGCCATATTTATTTTCAAACCACTAAGAATGTTTCAATGAATCCTTCAGGAAAGGTTCTGCGAATGATAATTTTACTAATTTTAAAACTCCCGACTACGCAAAATTACTGTAAATCTCTCCAGATCTAACTCCAGAAAGGGAGTTCTGTCGGCTGAGGGTTACTTTTCAAAGCGCAGCGCAGTGCATAAGGGTGATATACGCAAAAATACTGTGTTATTAATGAATTATAAGTTTCCGCAAGATTTCGTTTGCATTTTAGTGATCTATCGCCAAAAAAAAAAGAAACGTAAAATTCCGGTGCCGGGTACATTGTTATTGAAATTTTCCCCTGTTTTTGTATACAATTTGCTTTTATGTAGTTCAAAATAATTCTATGAAAAACAGAAAAAAGGACAAGGTAAAGGTTTCTTTCACGCAAAATTAAGACTATTATTTTTATTTTCAGCCTCTAATTAAATTTACGCTTGTTTACTTAAAGTAAAAGGATTGCTATGATCCCTTAAAAACTTTCTCTCGTTTATTAGATTCCTTTGCTCTTCTTCCTCCACTAATGCCTCAGACACACATGTGGTATGAATATTATAATATCAATACTATGATTTGCCTTTACTATGAAAATTTTCAATTAAACTACAATATGAGAGTGACACATATGTGGTATAGATCGCAATATTTCTACTATACTACGATGTGTGTCTAGCATATAATATAGCTGCTATCGCAGTAGAATCCATTATTTTATTATTTAAATAAATTGTTTTTAGTAAAATAAACTAACGATGTATTTGCTTTTATCAAAAAGATAAGAAACGTCAGAAAATCCCGCTCAATTCCGCCAGCCAGATTTAAAAAGGTAGGCGCATACGTGAATTCAGAACTTTAATATTGTAATTGGTATAGTTTAATGTCAAAATAATGTTTCGCCTTGGTTAAAATCTGTATTCGCTTGGGACTCGCCCATTCCTGTTGGCCATAGTGTGAATTTGCCTTGTTTTTGACATTACACTGTACCTTTCTAAATAAAAAAGTAGTTTCTGAATTCGCCGCTGCGCCTACCTGTCTTGAATTTCACATCAGTACTTGGCAACACTGATTCGAACACAGTTCACATATTTGGCCACACTGAACTTCGAACCGTCGGGGTTGCTGATGCCATTTTCGATGTGTTCGGCGCCGTGGCTTTCGGCATTTCGGTACCGCCGACGGCGTTGGTTCTGAGAAATAAAGAGCTTGACACAATTTACCCCAACATTGCATTTTCTCTCTCAATCTTGTTTCGACACGGAAACCAGTGCTGAAACTCGCCAATTTCCATACAAATTTCTGAGAGCGAGTGAAGATTGAAACACTGTTTCATTCTGAATCATCTTCCCAACCTCGATGATATCGATGTCTTCTCTAATTTTGTATCGAAAATCTATCGAAATCTCACACAACCAAAACAAAAACGCAAAATGTAAGCAAACATACAAACATTTAAGAAGAGCAAGAAAGAGAAACGTTAAACTGAATCACGATCAGCCACGTGGAGACGGGTTATTGAGCGAGATGTTTTGCTACATGTTTCTCTGGTGAATCAAGTTATGTGGAGACGGGCTTTTAAGAATGTGCGTATCGACGACAGTCAGTAATTGCAGTGGGGAGCGGAGTGAAAAACTATCTTCGCTCAACCATGACAGATAAGAGATTAAATTCGTTAGCAATACTAAATATTGAATCTGTCTTATTGCTGTCATTAAACTACGACGATGTTATCGACAATTTCGCGAAACAGAATGGCGTTGAGTTTGCTCAAATATCTTTTTTTTCGCTAAGATAGAGCAATTTAAAGTTTATATGAATTAACGTAGGTATGATGCAGTAGAACACATACCTCTTACGATAAGTCTGCAAATTCCAATTGCTCCATCTTATCGAAAAAAAAAGATATTTGAGCAAACTCAACGCCATTCGTAAGAGAAAGACTTCTTCTTTAAGATGCTATTTGTGCTTTTTTTTTTAAAATAATCTGTCGTTTATATGTAACCTCAAAAAGAGGCAAAATGGTGTTTTTTGCACATTTAGGTTAGGATATCTCAAAATCCTGACGTGATAGAGCAATTCTGCGTCCAGATTTGAATTCAGCGCATCGAAAACCTTTAGGAAAGTATGGTCTGGTTTGTGGTCAAAAAAATCGGTCTCATTTTGTCGGCCTGTGTTATCTAAGCTTTTACATCATCTATATCTACATCTACACTAATATTATAAAGAGGAAAGATTTTGATTGTTAGGGTGTAAAACAACTAGGTAGTTAAAATTTATAGTATTATGATGGCCATTTATGGTCGGTACAGGGGCGCCGAGAAAGTGGCTGCCTAGGGCGCTCTGGACCTTTAATCCGCCACTGACTGTGGTGCAGTGGGTAGAGTGCTCGCCTGATATGCCAGAGGTCTCGGGTTCAAACCCCAGTCCGAGCAAACACCAAACAAAAATTTTTCTAATGAGTAAAAATCCAATTATTGCGTTTTTTAAGAGCAGCGGTCACCTCTCGACAGTGGGCGGCATACCCTCCGAGAGTATTTCCGCCATGAAAAAGCTTCTCACAAAAAATGCATTCGCCGTTCGGAGCCGGCATAAAACTGTAGGTCCACCCAATTAGCAGGAAAAAACAAAAGGAGCACACCTCTTATTGGGAGAGAAGCTCGGCCATAAAACTCGTCAGAGTTATAATAGCGCCATTGTATTATTATTATTATAATTAAAAAAATATAACAAGAATTTATAATAATATATACACACTAATTTTACAAACCAAACGTACAACCGCTTTTGTATCAATTTTGATCTCTTTGTTTTGTTTACTTTCGTTAATTACATGTAGAGGACGTCATCTTGGAGCTCGTGTGAAGAGATGCAATTTTTTTACCGCTAATGATGAAGAAAATTGTTTCAGAATTGGAAAGATCAGGAACTGTAGATTTAAGTAAAATAAAAGATCATGTAAAACGTTTTTACATTAATTGCGCTGATTATTTAAATCAGTGGGACCAAGCGTATAAAGAGGTCAAAGTGATGGAATGGGTACTTTTGCGTACAGTTCCATCTCGGCATGATGTTGAAAGAAATTTGATTTATATTTCGGAAAAGAGAACCCAGACTAAAATTAATGACAGCGAATTATTTGATGAGTTGGCATGTATTAAGAATTATGTGACTCCAAACAAACTAAAGGAATGACTGAAAGGGGGAAATCTAGTCGATATGAAATGGGTTGAAAATTTCAACATTTTAAAAAAAATGCTATAAATTTTAAAAATATTTTAAAAATAGTAGAATTCAATTTATGTTAACCGTGTACAAATGCCCCCACTGAAAGGATATTTTCAATTTTAAACAATATATGGACTGATGAAAAATCAAAAATTCAAATTGAGACTGTGAAATCTATTTTAATAACTAGATGTAACTATGATTTTAATTGCTTAGAATTTAAGAATTACTTACAAAATGAGGAAAATGTACTTAAACAAATTTATGCCTCAGAAAAATATCAGTAATTTGATATATTTATTAATTGGTTATGTACCTAATACTTGATTGAAATCAAAGCCAGTGAAATGTGATTCATGTTTGTGAATTTTTTTTGTTCCTATTAGAGCTCTCGATTTTTTTTGAACATTTTCGAGTAGCCCGAACAATTGTTGTTCAAATGCTCGAACAGTCGTTTCTTTGTTTATTACCCGTATGTTTGTACGGGCATTTGAACAATTCGGGTATTTTGAAGTTTGTTTTTCTCTTTTGTTTATTATTATTTTTTTATTTTATTTTACATGTGGTTTTTTATCTTTGTTTTTCCGATACACATTTTTTTGTTTGTAAGCTCGAATGTTTGTACGGGCATTTGAACAACAAACGGGCTTCAAACAAAAAAGAGCAGATAGAATTGCTCGATACCCAGTTATCTCGAGCCCTAGTTCCTATTAATAAAAAAATGTTCGGTTTTTTTAATACAAATTTATGGTCACCGTAAGTATTATACCAGTTAAATGCAGTTGAACCACAAACTAGTTATCAAAATATAAAAAAATCAAAAATAAAATTGAACAAAAAGGGGTATTTTAAAAAAAAGCAAAGGAATTGAAAAAACAGAGTGCCTGAATTTTTATGCAATGAGTTTTTTTTTAATTACTGAATAAGTGGCTTAAGTTTTTGAAGTTAACTTCTTAGGCGGCGATACAGAGTTTTTATGGAGAGTGAAATTTGAAATTTGATGCAACGGAAGTTGCCCCCGGAAATAGCAGCCATTTTAGTTAATTTTTAATTTAAAAAAAAATCAACCTTGATATCTGCGCGGTTCGAACTCACAACCCCTCGCTTCCAAACCAGACGCAAAACCTCTGCGCCACCACACCACTTGCGTTGAGTTTGTCAAATGCTGCACTTAAATTGAACTACACGTGTAACTTATTGTATAATCTTTATTTAAATAGGCATGAACATTTATAATTTTTAAAGATTGTTATAAAAAATAGCCTTGGCTAACAACTTTGAAAAATTCCTCACATATCTTTTACACTCGCATAAGTAATGCATTCTCAAAACTTTAAATATTTGGAGGAAATACTTATTTTTTTTTTAATTTACAAAATGAAATCTAATCGAATAAACTCTTCTAATATATAAAACGATTTATAATTTTTTGACATTTTCAGAATTGGGTGAAAGCGATTGATCTATGTACATTTGTACCCGTTCGGGTATACAAATTGAACAATTTGCCTCTTCATAGGACATTCTCGAACAAATGCGATCAATTCGCTACATATAAAGAGATGTAAAATTGTATTAGTCGCATTCTCCCTTGCGATTGATCCCGGACACGTCCCGGATTAATCGCATTTTTTTCAGGGATGTATTTGCAAATTCGTTTATCATAAGATATATGAAACTAGTTACTTGTTGCTTTCGAGCGAATATAAATTGATGTAAGAAGTTAACTTCTATCACGTGTACTGTGCTACACGCGGGTTTTTTTGTTTTTAAACTGAAATGGTACCTTATTAGTTATTTAATTTAAGAAATATTTTTAAGATTCCTGAGTGCCTGAATTTTTATACAATGTGTCTGTTTTTGTTTTTTAATTAATGAATATGTAACTTACGTTTTGTTTATGCTTATACATACATAAAACTGAACTGCCACCTATGTACCTATATCTAAGCAATATTTATTTTTTATTGAATGAATGAATATAATGAATTATGCAATAAATAGACTTCAAAAGTTATTTTTTTTTTGCATACCTAAACTGGTATTCGCTGATGTAGATGCTACTAGTATTTTTCTGACCCATACAAACTGGTATTTAACTGGTATGAGCTTATGCCGAGGAAGACAATTGCCATTTCGTAGGACATTAACACACGAAAAATACCAGATGTTTACATGGGAAATTTACAGTCGGGCAAGTAGTTGACTGTACCCTGCAATCTGGTATAATTCTAGTTTACAACTGTTTACTTTCGCTGCAGGGAATGTATTGGTGTTTTCATCAGTCGTTTCTTGCAGGCATAATCTAACTACAGAAGGTCCATGCAAGGGAGACTAGCTCTTCTTCATCGTATTTGCAGCTTATGTCAAACTACATATTTTCTTTTGTTTTGATTTTGCATTCTTGCACGTGTTTTTCGTGGAAATAGCTTGTGTGTTCGGTTGTGTGTCTTGTGTGTTCCCTCGCGTTTTCTCTGCTTTTGACATTCTTGAAAAGGGCCGTCTAACTGTAATCACTAGGGCAACAGAAGATATGCAAATGCATATTTTTCTGTTGCAGTCCTATTTACATATGATAAATATATATCGGCGTTTTAGCTCAAGACGAAGAGAATAAGCCTAACTTGTTAGGGCATATTTTCGCATATTTAGGTCAAACGGCTTATTTTTGCATATCTTGAATTATTTGCATATTTTTGGCATATTTTGCTATAAATTCATATTTCAGCATAGTATTTCGTCATATTTTTCAATCTCGCTCGTAAAATTGTTTTTATTTACATTTTTTACTCTGGCAAGTTTGTTTTGTATATGCGCATACTATTTGCCATTCCTCTTTGTCTGACAAGTTCAAGGCGAATTTAATAAGGTTGTTCTCTCTCTGTGATTTTGGCCTGGCAAATTTGCCGAGATGACATAAGTGTGATAAATTTGCCGAGCACAACAACAAAATGCACGTCTTGTCAAATTTGGAGCTTCGGCAAATTTCTCATACCCCAACCCGTGATATGTGATATCATGAGAAAAATATCACGGGAAATGCAACCATGTTATTACATTCACAATGGTCTTCTATGAGAAGTGAGTTTGAATTTATGTTTCTAGTTCTTTTTTTTTAAGTATTTTATTTTATTCAGATAAAAAATTAATTAATTCGAAATTGAAGCAAGCAAAGCAAAGCGACAACAGTTGTATAAAGAGTGGAAAGAATATGACTAACATACTAGTTCACAATGAAGTCAGTTAGAATTTTATTTTCTTAAAGGTGCGCTCTCTCTGTGTGGCAAATTTCTCAAGATATCATGATATCTCGGCAAAAATATTAGACACAGAGAACAACCTTAATAATTTTCGCAATGCCTCATTCAAATGTGCTACACGAATCAGCTGTGTATCTAGGCATACGTCAGACGGTCAATATATATTGTTACGTATTTGTCGATAGCTCGATTATTTCTATAGGGTTCGTATCGCTGAATTGTTAAATAAAAGTCTTTATTTACTTCTTAATTCACACTGCTTTATTTCACGACTAAAAAAGTCTACACTTGTTTTACTTGACTTGATGTTAACACTTCTACGGTTAAGTTACGACTGACTGTGGAGCGCCTGCTCGCCGCCTTATATAGTCTGTCAAACGCAATCTGGAAAATTCTGGCAACACTGGAAATTATCTGGTATCTTCTTCTAGTTCTGGCACTTTCCTTAGAATTGTGTTCAATCATTTTAGTGATGTAAGTGGAGAACCGATTATATTCGCCACACTGCCCTCCACCTAAGTCTGATCGTCCCGATCTGACACATTACTTGTACCAAATGCTGATAGCCTTTCCAGATGAACCACTTTCATTTTATTCCTTGGTCTTCCAATCGTTTGTATGCGATACACAACATCGTTGAGCCGTTTGATCACTTTGTAGGGCCCTTCCCAAGTACACTGCAATTTCGGGGACAAACCTTTCTTTCGCTGCGGGTTGTATAGCAAAATTAGATCTCCCTCAACAAAACCTTCTGAGTTCATTGCCTTGTCGTATCTGGCCTTCATCTTGTCACTCATGATCTTTGTTCGCTGTCTTACAAGTTCATGTATTTCTCTCATTTCCTCTTCCAGAACGTTGTTAGATTGTCTGGCATTTATTCCCGCATCAGCACTTATCCCAAATTTCAAGTCAGCTGGCAGTCGAAGATCACTACCAAAGATTACTTTTGCAGGAGTCTGACCTGTTGTATCGTGTACTGCCGATCGATATGCCATCAGGAACAGAGGAATATGAGTGTCCCAATCTCTCTGAAACTTGTCCACTACTTTTAGTAAATGTTCCTCTAATGTTCTGTTAAATCTTTCTACCATGCCGTCTGATTGTGGATGCAACGCAGTTGTTCGGGTTTTCCTAATACCCAGTGTCTTGCACATCTCCTGGAACACAACTGATTCGAAGTTCCTTCCTTGGTCGGAATGTAGCTCTATAGGTGCACCATATCTCGCCACCCAATTGTTGGTGAAACTTCGGCTATAGTTTCTGCTTCTTGATTTGGAATCGGGTACACCTCCGGCCATTTGCTGAAGTAATCCATGACCACCAGTACATATTTGTTTCCAAGTTTGCTAGTAGGAAATGGCCCAGCTACATCCATGGCAATTCTCTCAAATGGTGCTCCTGAGTTGTATTGTTTCATCAGCCCATGACTCCTGGATTTGGGACCCTTAGCCTTTATGCACACATCACAGTTCGCAATCCACTCAACAATTGTCTGACGGCAGCCGACCCAATAAAACCTTTTCTTGATTTTTTCTACCGTCTTTGTTACTCCAAGATGACCTCCACTTGGACCATTATGTAGTTCATTTAGCACATCCGGTATTCTTTTCCTTGGAACAACTATCAATGTTTTAGAACTTTGACCATCTTCACTCTCCCAAACACGATGTAGGCAACCATTTACCAATTGCAAACTATTCCACTGTGCCCAATATGATTTGGCAACAGGACTCTCTGCTGACATCTCTTCTTTTGATGGTCGTTTATTTTGCTCCAAACCGATCATTACACGTGCCAGATCTGGATCTTCTATCTGACACTTCCTTAATTGTTCCGCATTCCATTCGTCTGTAGATGTTATTGTTATTAGCCGAACATCTATGATGTCTTCCTTCTCCTCAGCTTTAGAGCAATGCTTGCATTCAAGATTACATGGTCGCCGCGACATTGCATCAGCATTTCCATGGGTACTGCCTTTACGATGGTCTATGGAAAAGTCATAATTTTGTAGTCGCTCAATCCACCTTGCTAACTGACCCTCCGGATTTCGGAATTTCAAAAGCCATTTTAACGCTGCATGATCAGTCCTGACGTGGAATCGCTGACCGTAGAGGTACTTATGGAAGTGTTTGATGCATTCTACCAATGCCAATAGTTCTCTTCGTGTTACACAGTAATTTCTTTCCGGTTTCCCAATTGATCGGCTGTAGTATGCGATAACCTTCTCCTGTCCGTCGATTTCCTGTGACAAAACACCTCCTATAGCATAACCACTCGCATCAGTATCCAAAATAAACCTCGCTTCTGGAACCGGGTATGCTAGCATTGGAGCAGTACAAAGCCGATCTTTTAACGTTTGGAAAGCCATTTCTTGTTCCTTCCTCCACTCAAAAGTCTTATTTTTCCTCATAAGCTCCGTGAGATTATTTGCTACGCTGGCAAAATTGGGTACAAATCGGCGATAGTATGTGCACAGCCCAAGAAAGCTTCGCAATTCATGTAGATTCCGAGGTATTGGCCAATCTTTTACTGCTTCTATTTTTTCGTTATCAGTGCAGATGCCCTTTGTAGTCACTTTATGTCCCAAGTATTTTACTTCTTTCTTGAATAATGAACATTTCTTAGGACTTAACTTGAGACCAGCGCCAGCTATTCTTCGGAAAACTTCCTCCAAATTTTTGAGATGTTCATCAAAGCTTTTTCCCAATACAATGATATCGTCCAGGTACACAAGACATGTTTTCCAGTGTAATCCTTTCAGTACCTGATCCATAAGTCTCTCAAAGGTAGCTGGGGCATTATATAATAATATAATAATAATAATAATACAATGGCGCTATTATAACTCTGACGAAGTTTTATGGCCGAGCTTCTCTCCCAATTCGAGGTGTGCTCCTTTTTTGTTTTTCCTACTAATTGGGTGGACCTACAGTTTTATGCCGGCTCCGAACGGCGAATGCATTTTTTGTGAGAAGCTTTTTCATGGCAGAAATACTCTCGGAGAGTATGCCGCCCACTGCCGAGAGGTGACCGCTGCTCTTAAAAAACCCAATAATTGGATTTTTATAATATATAATACAATGGCGCTATTATAACTCTGACGAGTTTTATGGCCGAGCTTCTCTCCCAATTCGAGGTGTGCTCCTTTTTGTTTTTCCTACTAATTGGGTGGACCTACAGTTTAAAGCCGGCTCCGAACGGCGAATGCATTTTTTGTGAGAAGCTTTTTCATGGCAGAAAAACACTCGGAGGGTATGCCGCCCACTGCCGAGAGGTGACCGCTGCTCTTAAAAAACCCAATAATTGGATTTTTACTAATTAGAAAAATTGTTTTGGTGTTTTGCTCGGACCGTGGTTTGAACCCGAGACCTCTGGCATAGCAGGCGAGCACTCTACCCACTGCACCACAGCGGCCACACTGGGGCATTACATAATCCAAATGGCATCACCGTAAATTGCCAAAGACCATCGCCAACACTGAAGGCTGTTTTCTCCTTGTCTTCCTCTTTTACTTCGACTTGCCAATAGCCGCTTTTCAAGTCCAGTGTTGAAAACCATTCCGTTCCAGATAGCGAGTCCAGAGTGTCGTCAATTCTTGGCAATGGGTAACTATCCTTTTTCGTTACATCATTCAGTTTCCGGTAGTCAACGCAGAATCTCATCTTGCCATCTTTCTTTTTAACAAGTACTACCGGAGAACTCCATGGACTGACTGATGGTTCAATTACCCCACTGTCGCTCATTTCTTGTATAATCTGGCTCACCATTTGACGTTTAGCTAATGGAACGCTGCGAGGAGCCTGACGGATTGGCCTTGCATCTCCGGTGTCAATCTGATGCTTCACAATATTTGTCCTGCCTGGTTTTGTACCATCCTTGTCAAATATGCTGGAGTACTTGGCAAGTAATTCTTTCGCCTTTCTTTTGTGATTCTCCTGAAGTTCTTCTGTCCAAGCATTTATTTCATCTGAAATATCTGTATTGCCATTACAAACTTCTCCTTGGGATTTTTCGCAATTCATGATGATGTCAACCTCTTCGCACTTTCCCAAGATAGCACCTTTGGAGAGTTTTATTGGTGACTTGAACTCATTAAGTACTCTTACTGGTATTCGTCCACCTTCTTTTGTCATAGCCAGGGTTTTTCCAACAAGTACATCTGATTTAGTTTCTGTTTCTGCTTCTACAACCCACAATTTGTTTGTCCCACAATCTCGATCAATCTTTGCCCAAATAATTGCCTCGGACTTTGGCGGTATCTGCTGATTCTCTTCCACGAGCACTTTCTTACTGCTGTATCTCTTATCATAGCCAAAATTTAGCGGCACCTCCAAGTTTTTGTAACTCATAACCTTGTTTTTCATGTCAATCTTAATGCCTTGGTCGATTAGGAAGTCCACACCAATTATGACATCATCAACAATTTCCGCCACTATGAAGGTGTGTAGTACGACAACATTTCCAATTACAACTTCGCATGTAACTTCCCCAAGGACTTGGGTATCCTCGCCTGTTGCCGTACGCAATTTTGCTCCATACAATGGCATTACTTCCTTCTTTACCAAGTCAGATCGAATGATGGAATGAGATGCTCCCGTATCCACAGTCAACATGCGATCCATTCCGTCCACCAAACCACCAATAGTAACATTACTCGTGCTTCTTCCCAACTGAGAGACAGAGATTATGGGGCATTCCATTGTGGGGACCAGCCCACGCCCCTTTTGGCTGGCCCGCTTTAGTTTAACGACTCAGTTGATTTGGGCGCTTGTTCATACCCATCAGTCTTGCGCTTGCGCCCATCTACAGTGCTGAACTTACTGGAATCATTGCTGCAATGACGTGCTATATGTCCTATTTTTCCGCATCTGAAGCATTTCACAGCATTACTTTTCTTTTTCTGCATTTCATTCAACGCCTCCCATATTTTGCTTAGTAAGTCTGGCGTTTCCACTTCCACACGATGAGCCTTGTAAGTGGGCTTGCTTAATAGCGATGCCGTTTCCTGTGTCAAAGCATATGAGACCGTTTCAGCGAAAGTTCCTTTTGGGTTTGCATAGGTAGCCCGCTTCGTTTCAATATCTCGTATTCCATTGATGAAGCTTTGAATTTTCATTCTTTCGATGAATTCTTGAGGTGCTCCTGCGTTTGCCAAATGAGCTAGTCTCTCAATCTCAGAAGAAAATTCTTGTAACGTCTCATTTGGTTTCTGGAAGCGATTCTGCAACTCCATTTGATATATCTGCTTCCTGTGCTCGCTACCATAACGTCTTTCAATGGCACCCATAATTGCGTCATAGCTGTTCCTTTCGCCCTCGCTAACAGTCTGTAATATTTCTGCTGCAGGTCCTTTCAATGCTACAAATAAGGCAGCTACTTTGTCCTCAGGATTCCAATTATTTACAACTGCCGTTTTCTCAAATTGTAGCTTGAATACTTGAAATGGACCACTTCCATCAAACGACGGAGGTTTTATCTTCTGTGTAGCAGTTGAAGCGATTGGACGACTTATGTGGATCTCCTGAAGACGGGCTTCTAACTTTTTTACATTATCCTCAATTTTATCTTGTCTTTCCTCAACCTGCGTAATTTTTGCATCCTGTGATTTTAATTGTGAGCATATGCGTTTTTCTTGCGCTCCCAACTGAGTTGCAATACTGGACACCTCTTCTAAAAGTAATGATTGCTGTGATTCCATTTTTGCCGATATCTGTGCCTGTTGATCTTCCATTTTTGTCGATATCTGTGCCTGTTGTTCTTCCATTTTTTTCGACATCTGTGCCTGTTGATCTTCCATTTTTGTCGATATCTGTGACTGTTGTTCTTCCATTTTTTTCGACATCTGTGCCTGTTGATCTTCCATTTTTGCCGATATTTGTGTCAGTACAGCCAATATCGAGTTCATGTCTTCGTTTGCTACTGACTGTGAAGCCTCTTCCTTCTGAGTTTCTTCTTTGTGGACCTCTTCCACATCATCGTTGAAATCAAACTCATCTACATTTATGTTATATGCTTCCATAGCTACTCTTAACCTTGCCTGTAGTTCAATTTTATTGCCGCTTGTACTCAGGTTTCTCTTTTCTAACTCCTTTTTAAGCTCTTGGATTTTCAGTTCGTTTAACTTTGCCATTATCCTTATTTCGTTATCCTTGTTTCGTTATCCTTGCTTCGTTATCCTTGCTTCGTTATCCTTGATCCTGGAATTTATTTAACAATCCCAATTCTGACACCAATTGTTACGTATTTGTCGATAGCTCGATTATTTCTATAGGGTTCGTATCGCTGAATTGTTAAATAAAAGTCTTTATTTACTTCTTAATTCACACTGCTTTATTTCACGACTAAAAAAGTCTACACTTGTTTTACTTGACTTGATGTTAACACTTCTACGGTTAAGTTACGACTGACTGTGGAGCGCCTGCTCGCCGCCTTATATAGTCTGTCAAACGCAATCTGGAAAATTCTGGCAACACTGGAAATTATCTGGTATCTTCTTCTAGTTCTGGCACTTTCCTTATGGTGCTAATGGTGCTAACAGTCAACAACGAGTTGCCGCAAACCGTGTCAGCTGACACGATCTACCTTATGAGAGTGCCATATAAATGAAAACTCACCAACGACCGAAACATACGAGTACGCAGCCCGTACCGCAGAAATCAACGAGCATTTTGATTTTTGCCGGAAAACGTGTCAGCTGATTGCTTTTGCTCAACGCGGTGTTGCCGAACGAACTTTTTTAGCCACTAAAACATTTGAACGGTATTTTTCATTGTATTATTAAACGAAATCAATGCGAGTGTAAAATGTAATGAAATATATATATATCTTTCTTCATAGGAAAAACAGCTTAAGTTTACTTAAGCGAAATATGAGTTATTAGATAATTGTTTAGCTCATTTATTGAAAATAATTATCATTTATGTATATGTTATTAATTCACATGAAACCATTTTTAATACGTTTATTTTAGTTTAAAATAAACTTAACATCGAGATTATCCAGTTATAACTTTTTTCGGAGAATAAATTCGCACAGGATGAAATAAAAAAGTTACATACATAAATGATGTTATATTTGAAAAATGTAAATGTTTGAATGAAATCATATCCCTGCTACATAGCAAACGGATAGCGTATTTTTCAAATAAATGAGAAATTAGGCAATGATAAGAAAAGTAACGAGTAATTTACGATAAATAAAAGTAATTTTTATTTCAAAATTATCTCTTTTACCATTTTTGAATGGGTCAACGGATAGCGATCCAGCGGATAGTGAACAACTGATATTTTCCCTCACAAAATTCACACAGGCAAACAAAATTGCGACAAAGGCAGCTTTTAGAAATTTTTTTGTGTAAGCATGAAATAAAAATTGCGTATGGTTATTCCTTTATTTATTAACAAAAAAGTGTATTTTCTTTTACTTATTTTTCACTTTTCAACAAGAAAATAACAAAATACATCAGAACTGCAACTCTGACTCCTGAGGAGGGATAGGACCACGCCACTCAAAAACCCGTTTTTACACCGCCGTCTTTTGTTGTTGCGTTAAAAAATTAAGTTCCGCTTCGGATTCGTGTTCATGTCATCAAAACGCGTCGATTGACACCCCACTTCTTGAAAATTTACCAATTTTCACCGCTGTCACCTAAACTAGATAATTACCAAAACTTGGAATACAAAATCGCGCATTTTTTTTATTAAAAATTTTCGCCTGTGTCGCTTTTTTTCTTAAAGAAAACAATATATTTAAAAATTTAAATTGAGAATAAACATCGGTACTAAGTTTGGGTATTTCATGTGAAATTTTTGTGTCTTCCGATTATTTCAAATACGGCAACACTCACAAGGCTGTTCAAAATAGAAAACAGCTGATTTTTGTCTTTTCATACGGGCACGCACTTTGTCTAACTCGGAACGAACTCGGGCTTCGGAAACGGGTCGTCAACTCGTTGTTGACTGTCGGCACCCTAACAGTCAACAACGAGTTGCCGCAACCCGTGTCAGCTGACACGATCTACCTTATGAGAGTGCCATATAAATGAAAACTCACCAACGACCGAAACATACGAGTACGCAGCCCGTACCGCAGAAATCAACGAGCATTTTGATTTTTGCCGGAAAACGTGTCAACTGATTGCTTTTGCTCAACGCGGTGTTGCCGAACGAACTTTTTTAGCCACTAAAACATTTGAACGGTATTTTTCATTGTATTATTAAACGAAATCAATGCGAGTGTAAAATGTAATGGAATATATCTTTCTTCATAGGAAAAACAGCTTAAGTTTACTTAAGCGAAATATGAGTTATTAGATAATTGTTTAGCTCATTTATTGAAAATAATTATCATTTATGTATATGTTATTAATTCACATGAAACCATTTTTAATACGTTTATTTTAGTTTCAAATAAACTTAAAATCGAGATTATCCAGTTATAAATTTTTTCGGAGCATAAATTCGCACAGGATGAAATAAAAAAGTTACATAAATGATGTTAGTAACTAGTAATTTACGATAAATAAAAGTAATTTTTATTTCAAAATTATCCCTTTTTACCATTTTTGAATGGGTCAACGGATAGCGGGCCAGCGGATAGTGAACAACTGATATTTTCCGTCATAAAATTCACACAGGTAAACAAAATTGCGACAATGGCAGCTTTTAGAAATTTTTTTGTGTTTGCACGAAATAAAAATTGCGTATGGTTATTCCTTTATTCATTGCCAAAAAAGTGTATTTTCTTTTACTTATTTTTCACTTTTCAACAATAAAATAACAAAATACATCAGAACTGCAACTCTGACTCCTGAGGAGGGATAGGACCACGCCACTCAAAAACCCGTTTTTACACCGCCGTCTTTTGTTGTTGCGTTAAAAATTAAGTTCCGCTTCGGATTCGTGTTCATGTCATCAAAACGCGTCGATTGACACCCCACTTCTTGAAAATTTACCAATTTTCACCGTTGTCACCTAAACTAGATAATTACCAAAACTTGGAATACAAAATCGCGCATTTTTTTATTAAAAATTTTCGCCTGTGTCGCTTTTTTTCTTAAAGAAAACAATATATTTAAAAATTTAAATTGAGAATAAACATCGGTACTAAGTTTGGGTATTTCATGTGAAATTTTTGTGTCTTCCGATTATTTCAAATACGGCAACACTCACAAGGCTGTTCAAAATAGAAAACAGCTGATTTTTGTCTTTTCATACGGGCACGCACTTTGTCTAACTCGGAACGAACTCGGGCTTCGGAAACGGGTCGTCAACTCGTTGTTGACTGTCGGCACCCTTAGAATTGTGTTCAATCATTTTAGTGATGTAAGTGGAGAACCGATTATATTCGCCACAATATTGATGAAATCCGTGAATCGCGATTCATATTGAGTGTGGCATCGAGTATTAATGGATCGCAAAATGTTTAGAAATTTTGAAATCCGCGATTCGGATCGCAATATTGGCAATAAACGAATTGAAAGTGAAAGTGCGAAAAGGACGGAAGTAAAATATCTTGAACCTCAGAGCGAGAAAAATATCGCAATATTCATATTGAACGTGTAGCACTACACGCTACACAGTGACTGAAATTATTGCTTTTAAATACTCCCCGATAACTTCAGTTGACGTGGAAAGATGGGTAGGTACGTTCGTGAAAATGTAGAATTGCAGCAGTACATCAACCCTCTTCCTTATTTTGCAATTGCCTGCTGATACTCAGCTGATGTATTGCAGACACAAATTTTCTGTTGCCGATTATTGAAACAAATTGCACAATTAGTCTTAAAATGTTCATACATAATTAAATTCTCTATAGGATAGGGGGCTAACTTTTTGTTCCCCATATAATTTTTCTGATTTTAGGGCAGTCGAATCTGAAATTTCTTTTAAAAAATTGGGTTTGTTTCCAATTTCTTCATTCTTTTTGCCATTGTAACCAAACTATTTGACCAATTTTGGAGTGTGATGGCAAAAAATATTTGTTGGAGCTCCCTCTACACTACAGCACTTCCTAGATGTCAAATCGCCACGATGTCTAATAAAACTTTTTGATGCAATGTCTTGCATATATGGCTTTTTCCACATTTTTACCAATATCTTAAAAACTGGGTCTGCCACAAAAAAATGGATGTGATATTCGGTATCAGCGTAAAATTTCGCTCTAGAAAAGTACTATTTCATTTTTGGTGGTTAAAGTTGATCAAAATTTGTCGAGTAGTGTAATTTAATAAAATGTGAATTTTTTATTTCGTTTTTGTACCTATAAAAACATAATGTACCTTTAATAAAAATATTTTTTATTACAAAAAGTGTTCTATGTAATTTTGTTTAAAACTAATTTTTGATATTTGTCCGGGCCAGAGTTTGAACCTGGAACCTCTTTCATGAAAGATGAGCACACAACCTACCATGCCGTGTATCTTTTTATTAAGTATATAAAAAAAATTTAAGGGCATATTTTCAGTGCTTAAAACAAGTTTTAAGAGCATATTTTTAGCGCTTAAACCATATTTTTAAGGACATATTTTTAGCGCTAAAAACGAATTTTTTAGGGCATATTTTCTGTTGCAATAGTAATCACCTATTCACCTGTATAGATTGGTCTTGCTTGCAGGGTTGTGTCACTTTATGATTTAAGTTGTGGTGAATAAAATTTAGCTAGCCCCAGGGTCTGGGTAAAATTTTGACAAGCGATTGGAAAATTTTGACAAGAAACAGGAAGAGTCAAATGCAAAATGAATTAACCCGTGCGTAATGTACTAAATATAGTACACCCCAAGGCAGATCTATAAAGGTAACAGCACGGCGGCCATGTTGAAAATCTCTCGTCTAAAACGTCAAAAAGCACGTACGAAAATGTAAACAAGACGGAAGTAAACAAAATAAAAGCAATACGATTTGACAATTTAGCCAAAATGAAAATGAATCAGCTGCTGAGCTTATATTACCTTTATAGATCTGCCTTGGTACACCCCAAAAATATCGCATAGCGATCGCATTTAAATGAGCACAATATTGGTCTCCGGGGCAATAGATTTAACATTTTCTAATTTTAACGTACATATGTGATAACCGGAAATTCATTTCATAGAAAAAATTAATATGGATTACCCACAACACCTACATATGTGCCTAATGTTCTATATATAGTATGGCTTAAAAATCAGGTTTTGTGATTAAAATGTTTTAAACTTATATTATGTTCAGATTGACTTCATTTAACGTGTTAAATGGCCTACAACCTGATAAATGGGCAAACCCAGTTCTTGAACGTGATAAATTGCACGGAAATTGTTGTTGGAATTGAAACTAGGTAAATAATTTAACACGTTCAAAACCCAGTTTCGCGCAGTGTTGCATTAGCAAAAATGTCGTTACTTTTTTTTTTTTTTTTTTTTTTAATAATACCCAACGGTTTACCCTCCATATCCCGCCCGACCGACGCGAGGGGCGCCAATCCGCATGACGCACGGATATGTTTTTTGTTTTTTTTTTTTGTGCCGAGTCGTACAGGAAGGGGTTTGTTAGGTGTCGAGATCTAAAACTATTCAGCTACAGAACAAAATTCATCAGCTGATTGTATATCATTTATTAAGTGAGGCTAGAACTATTTTTTTTATATTAAAAAGCGAGTCTGAAGTGTCAAACGTGCTGGAGTGATTATTAAAGTCATGGCATAAGCGGCGGAATGGTTCATTTAATTCGAAATTTGTTTTGCAAGGTTTCACAAATAGTGGCTTGAAATGCCTCGATACTCTACATGGAACGTTAAAATATAACTCACTTAGAAGGCATGGATAAATCCACACCACCGCCAATTCTATTTACGCGGTCATTTCTGTAGATTTCATATTGATTCGGAAGAACTTCTGAGTTCAAGACGTGAGGTTTGAGCCATGTTTCAGTCAAACAAATAATTTTGTAATTACAGCAAAATCCATTTAAGTACAGATCAGTTAATTTGGTATTCAAACCTCTAACGTTTTGGTAGTAAAAGCTTACAGTTGATATAATTAGTTTTTTGAAACTGACTGAGAATTAGGTAATCTCACGACGTTCATGTTGTTTTTATTTGGTCTAAATTCAAATTCGCGAACAAACGCGCCATTCGGCCAAAATGATTTGTGAAGGATCGTTTCAAAATCGGTCGGATCTACATCGATTTTAAAGCTAGAAATGTCGCGATCATATTTAAAATTAAATTTACGAATAAATAAATGTTTTGGTTTGAACTTGGATGTAATATATAAATTAATGTCATCAGGAGAAGTGTCTTTCGCGAATCTAGACACAAAAATAGACTTTTTAGGAGGAATAACAACAAGTTTCTCAGAAGTTCTTTCGGAAGTGAGGGGTTCAGATCCATTTAAAGATTCCAGGATGTTTAAGGAAGTTAATGCGGTCTTTGAAGTTGATGGAGCAGTTTGATTATCAACATGGTTTTTGGCAGAGGATCTAGTGGGAATCGGTTTAGGTGGAGGAGTTTGCGAGGTATGAGGACACGGAGAGGCTAAATTTATTAATTCTATAGGTGGAGATGGAGTTTTCTGTTTAGCTCCAGCATCAACACCCTTATGAGGACTACTAACCCGTTTACGCTTTAATTGGCCATCTTCAGAGCTTGGGAAATCATCAAAGCTTTTGAGAGATTTAAACATTTCTTCATAAAGCTTAAATTTCTCAGCCAGCATCGACAACTCTTTCCCAATTTCGTAAAAACCATTTCTGGTTTGTCTGAAGATTTTAAATAAATCAATTTCTGCGGGTCTGCATTTTATACAAGACCAGCGAACCCCTTTTTTCTCAATAATGGCATCAACGACTCTACCCGTTAAACTAGCACATTTTGCATGAGCGGTCCCATCACAAAGCCAGCATGACACATAAGAGTCGCTTTTGACATTACAATTAAGGTAAATACACGACATGATGAAATAAATTCAGAGTTAAGTTTTGTATATATAAAAGTTGTAAGTGCAACTGGGTATATAACAACAGTTTAAAAGCACAAAAGGTTTGGAAGCCAATGACGCAACAATCAGCTGAGCGTAATGCAGCGAACAGTTTTAAATGCACTGTATATGACACTCAACAAACAAGTGCAAACAGCTGTGAACAAGAAATGACAAATAAGTAAGCAAAACAAAATAAATCAAAATGTGCACAAACAAAATCAATAAGTAATTAACAAAGTATATGAGAAAATATCAGAAACAACAATAACAATAAGTATGAGACGATGACTCGGCACATAAAATCATAAATAATGATCAAAAATCAAATAAATTTTAAAATCACTTATCTCCAGTGGTGCACAGTAACACTCATTAATTTTACAATCACTTCAATTAATTTAAGGTTGAATTAATTTAAAGAAATTTAATAATAAATTGAGAGCAAAAAATACACAACTTCACAGTTTGACGTTTGCACATACTTACAGGGAACATACCCAAGTTTTTAAACGAACAGGTCGAAAATTGGCAAGTGTCAAAAAAAACGAAGTGTAGAAACAAACGCCGTTGTTCGCAAATAATTTAAAAATGGAAAACGTGAAAAGAAAAAAATTTAAGTGGTCCGCCTCATTCGAGAGTGCTATAATACAGGTATGGAGCGATTACATTTCGAAATCTTGCTTTTAATTGACCAAAAGCATTTTCTACCACTCTTCGACACTCTCGCAGGCGCTTAATTATAGCATTTGAGTATATCTCCTCCAATATTTTAAAAAGGTCTGCTAAGAAAATTATTATTTTAAAAATTACGAAAAAGTTTCCGTGCCGAACCATTTCTAAAGTTTGTTTACGGTTTTGAAATGAAAACAACCAGCTATCAAAAGTAAACACAGAACTGCAGTCTGAACGGTCTCGTTTAACGAACAAGGTTTGTTCATTTATCACGTTAAATGAAGTCAATCTGAATGTACTATTAGTTTATGTATGTCTTTTTATTCGCATTTGTATGTATTCTTCAGCGGCCGTTAAAAATTTACTGTGTCAAAATTTATATCATTTCACACAGCAAATTGGTAAAAAAAATGTCTGCCATAGTAAATTAAACTATCTTCTTTTAAAGTCATAGCAGATGTAGGAATCTGCACCAATAAGTGTTGGTATGTCTGCTGTACATCAGCCCATTTCAGATTTTGCTTTAATTGAATCTAAGTAAAAGTTTTAAATTCGTTGTATTGATGTATATATTTTTGCAGGTACTGGATGCAGTTGTGATAAAAGTTACGAACATGCCCCATAAAATAATCTCTGTTGATTTGACCATCCTCCACAAGTTTTGTTAACTCATTTCTTACGGTCAGAGGAATATAATTATTTTCTAAGCCATTGGTGTTGCCATTGGTAATACATACGAGGCAGCGGGCGGCGTCTCGTCGTTCGTATTTTTGATGTGGAACACTTGTGAGCGATACGATGGGAAACGATTTCCGGGACTATTTTATTAACACAGCTATTCTACGATCCCTCGGAACTCCGATCGCGGCGACGCCGACTGCTACGACAAAAAGAAAATTGGTATTCTGGTCTACGACGTTTCGAACATAAGTGTTGCTAAGTGTTAAACTATGTTCGAATCAGTGTTAGATAGCGTTTATGCGAAATAATATGTATTTTTTGACAGCACATTTGTATTTTTGACAGCAAATTTATATTTTCAGTAAATTTTAGATTAAATTTTCAGAAAGAATATATTAAATGGTTAAAAAATGGATTCCATTGCTGCAGCAGCTTTTTTAGTGGAAAAATAAATTGAAGAACAAAGGAATTTAGACATTAATTTTAATTCAATTTTTTAAAATATAGCTTTATATTATAAAAAAAAGTGCCAACATATATGAAAACGGCATTTATAGAATACTGTCACCAAGTTTTATGAGAGAATACCTTGTAATTCGGAAATTAACACCGGCTAAGCTTGGGTAGAATGAACCAATTTTATTTATTTACAAACTACTAAAAATTTTTCAGTGAAGCTTTCAGGAAATATTCTTTGGATGATAATTCATCTACCTTTAACGCTTTCAACTATTATTACATTATAATATTAAAGTTTTCCAAAAGGAGAATTCTGCCGGCTGAGGTTTTTTTTGAAGCGCGGCCGAAGGCCGGTGACACAAAAAAAGTCTTCTACATACACATTGCTTTAACAAGGAATACCTCTTGCACTGTAATCGTCTGGCGAGAGCGAATTTTTTTATGATCTGTGAAAGGATCGTGGTTCATTATATACAAATTTTCCTTTAACACCAGTGGTACATTATTGCGATTCCCACCTTAACTATTAGTAATTTCAAATTATGAAAAAACTGGACTCCATGAACTCAATGGCAATGAAAATGCCAACTTTAGTGAAAATAACATTTACAGCTTATTCCCACAAAGTTCCATGCGAAAACCTCTTGCAGTTTGTTTGTTTTACATTATTTATAGTAGATACACAATCTATGGATGACGCTCTACACTGTTCGCATATTAACAAGTTTTTATGGATCGCAAAATATAAAAGCAAATTTGGGATCCCGGTTGCGATCAATCAAATCATGAATATGTACATATCGTGTAGCAGCAATTTTGTGACTCGCCAGGACGCGTTGAGCATGAACGGATATAGAAAGTGAGCACGTTTCTTCGATTTGTTAGTTTCTCGTGCAAATGTTTGTAAATCATGTTGCAAGGCGATATTCTAAATCTTTAAAAAGACACAGTCAGGCAAAAATGCTTAAAGGAGTACATCTTGGCACAGAAATTATGCCCGACTTGCGCCAGGGTACGGAAAAACTCACTCATGAACGCTCAAAAATACATTCTACTCATATCACAAACAAATATTCAAAGAAAAATGTATAAACACTCAAATAGCGAGCGAACTAAAGCACAACAGCAATCGATCGCTCATAGCGGTGTCGTTAAACTCAATGCATAAATTCATTCAAAAATGAATTATCGTACCATTTCCCTGGTAAATTCACTCTTTGAGTTTGAATTTATAATTTTTTGCGCTAGCGATCATTTTTTGAGTGTATCATTTTTTGATCGCTCTTTGAGTTATCATTTTATGCGTTCACAAGGGTTTGTTGTGAGGTTTAAGCAGCTAATGGCATTGTGAAGCCGCAGTTTTTGGATGATGGCGTGCGTTTATTAGATCATAAATATGATATATGCATGTATGTACATACATATGAATGCATTTGTGTACGTATATATGTATGTACATATGTATGTATATATTTATAATATTTTAAAAAGCCTTAGGTCTTATAGCGATATATATGTACATATGTATATTGAAGTTGCACTCTAACAATTTTATTATGTATTTATTCAATCTTCTGTGGCCGCTGTGGTGTAGTGGGTAGAGTGCTCGCCTTCTATGCCAGAGGTCTCGGGTTCAAACCACGGTCCGAGCCAAACACCAAAACAATTTTTCTAATTAGTAAAAATCCAATTATTGGGTTTTTAAGAGCAGCGGTCACCTCTCGGCAGTGGGCGGCATACCCTCCGAGAGTATTTCTGCCATGAAAAAGCTTCTCACAAAAAATGCATTCGCCGTTCGGAGCCGGCATAAAACTGTAGGTCCACCCAATTAGTAGGAAAAACAAAAAGGAGCACACCTCGAATTGGGAGAGAAGCTCGGCCATAAAACTCGTCAGAGTTATAATAGCGCCATTGTATTATTATTAATAAAAATTTTATATATGCATGTGTTTACATACATATGTATTTGTGTTCATTCGACACATACAATGTATATATGTATGTATTTCTCTGCAATAGGGCGTTTTGAATAATTTTCTGAAATAGGACGTTATTGAAAAAATTCTGAAATAAGATGTTTTTCAAACAATTTTTGAAATAGCCATCGATATGTAGTCTATATAAATATTTTATTTAACATACATAGGTACCTACATATTTAGATTGTACTTTAAAACTGGAATTGAACGCTCAGTGTACGTTCAAAATACAAGTTCGGATTTTATTAAATTGTACATATGTATGTATGTATGTATGTACATATATAATATTAATGCATGCACATATGTATGTCTATTCAATAATGGTATGCGGGTAATGATATTTTCCATTGTTTATTATACCTACATACATTATTGAATCTTTTGTTTTATACTTTTTCTAATATTTTTTTCGGTTTTGATTTTAAACCAAAAATACTGTGACGGTAATATAATATATTTAATTCCAGGAATGATTAAATTAAGTACCAAATGATATTAGAAATAAACTATCCTTTTTTACTGTGTAGGTACAAAAAAGGGCAATAATGTATAAAAAACCTGGAAAATATCAATACCTACATTCCATCATTGAATAGACATACATACATATTACATACATACATTCATTTTATATACATACATATGTATGTACATACATACATACATGTGTACAAATAAATAAAATGCGAACTTATTTTTTGAACGCTCAATTGTTGTATTCTAGTTTTCAAGTAAGAACTAAATACATACTACATACATATGTATGTAGGTACCTATGTTAAATAAAATATTTAACAACCCTTAACTCATACATATAGACTACAAATGTAGGTACATCAATATATACGTAGGTACATCGGTATGTAAATATAAATTTTTATAAATATCTATTAATTTAAATAAATTGAATAATTTAATTAGTTTAAATAAATACATACTTAATAAAATTTAAACTCGATATACCTACATACATATGTACATATACATACCTATCGCTATGAGAGCTAAGGCTGTTTAAAATATTATAATTATGTACATACATCCATATATACGTACACACATGCATGAATATGTATGTAAATACATACATACATCATATTTATGGTCTAATAAACGCACGCCATCATCCAAAAATTGCGCCTTCACAATGCCATTAGCTGCTGCACAACAAACCCTTGTGAACGCATCAAAGGATAACTCAAAGCAAAGATGACTTGATACGAAACTCTTTTTTACTCTCTCACTTTTACGATTTTCCCACGGGTCTAATGTGGCTTTGTTGCCAGCATCAACACAACATAAAACCCGGCCGATCAGCTGTTTGTGCAAATTGCAGGTGCCAGAAAGGAAAACGGCCCAAAATAAATTGTCACTTTCGGTGGATTTTAATGTTTTGTTTTATGTGCCCAATTTTGTTGAAATAATAAAGAATTATAAGAAATACAGAGGTAACTGTATTGCTTGTGTGTAATATTCAGTGAAGTTTATTGTTTTAAGTGGAAAAAATTGTGTTTCAGTTAAAATTATAAAAAATATGTTAATGAGATGGAACGCGGGCAGCGATCTTCAGTAGATTTTTATATATATCCTGTTAAAAATTATCCCAACAAACACTGAGGTTAGTTATCGATTTGAGAATGACTCGAGAACTAGCCTCATTCTCAAACCTCTAACGTTAGAGGACGACTCGAAAATCTATCGAGAATCATAGCGTTCTCAAAGAAAAGGGTACCTAATTCTCAAATCGAGAAAATTATAATTCTCGAATCGAATTCTAATGTAGTTCTCTAATGAGATACTAATCAGAATTTGCAAATACTTCCAATTGAAATGAAAAACAAAGCTTTGTCTCCTTTTACATGATTTTTTCATTGGTTAGATTTTATTAACGCAATATGTGCCTAAATTGCATATGATTATATATATTGACATGTATATGTTTACCACATTTATAAGAACTGAAATTTAAACAAAATTCAGTCTTATTATTTAAATTAAAGGTACTTCTTGTACTTTTTAATGGAAAACATTGTACTACGGTGATATTAACTTTACCATTTTTTAGTATCTAATTTCAATATATGTATGTATATTCAATATATCACAGAAATATATTGAGAATTGATAAAAGGCGTGAGATTTGGCTCCTTCTCTAATCACTCGCTAATCGAATTCTAGTGTAGTTTTCAACCCTAGTTAGCGATTTGAGAATATATAGAGAATTACACTAGTTATCTAAGGTAATCTCGACAAAATTTCTAACGTTAGAGACTGTGTTTGCTGGGATTATATTTCAATTCTAATATATTCACATTTTAATAGAATTGCAAAATAGAGTAAAATATTTCTTAAAAAATACCACCCAACTACATGTATTATCGTTCACCACTTTTTGTGCGTTATTCTTAATTTGTCTGAGATTGGGTTTCGAACACGAATATTCGGAATGTGGGAAAATCATTCTATCCTGTGTATCACTTTTGTGGTTATATCCTTATCTTAATTTGGTATAAACAAAATTTTATTATTGCTAAAGTCTTCAATAACATAAGGAAGCCGAAAAATCCCCAGAAATAATATGTAAAATACCCATTTTCAGTTTTCGAACAGAGTGGCACCAATGAAAAATGTTATAAAAAATGCGCATTTTGACAGCGCTCTCACGAAATGAAGAGTTTCGTATCTAGTTATCTATGACTCAAAGAGCGATCAAAAAATGATAAACTCAAAAAATGATCGCTAGCGCAAAAAATTATAAAATAAACTCATAGAATGAATTTTCAAAAAATGAATTTTCAAACGATCTCTCATTTAAAATGAATTTATGTAAGAGCTTATCGCCACTGCAGAGACCCATCGATCGCTGTTGACGTGCGTTCATTTGCGTTCGTTGTCACTGTGTATTTGCGCTCATGAGAGCATGGCATAGCTCAGAATTATAGAGTGATAATTCGTTTGAGTGAGTTTATTTTGAGCGTTCTTCGCACCCTGACTTGCGCTACCCACTCATATTACATGATCGTAGTAATAATACACAATTAAAATTATTTTCAGAAGCTTTTATTAAACAATAATATATAAATATTGCTAAAAAGGATAATAAATTTTATTATTAAATAAAAGTTCAATACGTTGCAACTCCTTGTACTTATTTCCCTCTATTCAGTCTATTGTACTAAAGCAGATTCCTTTTGTTCACTTATTTTGCAAAGAAAAGGCCAGTAGCATAGCTAAACCAAGCCCGTTTTTTATAATAATGTTGCATAAATTTAAAAATCATAGTTTAATTACATTAAATTGGTAATATTTCCAAAAATAATCAAAATTTCTATTGCCTCCGACACACAAAAGCTGACGGAAAGAATCGCTCCGATAAACTGTCAAAAATCCAATCCATCGTGAACCAGAATGCCGATTTCCGAACTTCGAAAAAATCTGCCGTTCATCGGACGTCAATCGAATTGCAGAATGCCATTTGATCCGATTCACCTCCGATGAAAGTGGATCGTAAACCGGAATAGATGTGTAAATATTGCAATGCGGGATTACATCGGTCATTTCGGGACCGTCCCGCGGGACGGTTGGCCGCCTTAATTTACACTCCACCACATTTCCGCATAGTTCGGGCTACTCGAAAATGTTCAAAAAAAATCGAGAGCTCTACATATAACCATGCCATCAACCGCACTTATTTTTTCGGTTACAAGTACATAAGTCGTGCCAATATTCATAATTTCTAAACCACTGAAATTTTTCAATGAAATTCACAGGAGGTGTAGTGGGATTGTAGTATGTACTATATTCCACAAACTTGCCGCAACTTATTTTAAGAATAAATCTTATTTTTTATATAATTATTTGTGATCTGATATTATGAAGAATTTAATACGTAAATATACGTATTTATATATATATATATCAATATTTAAATTAAAAAAATCGTTTTGTTGCAATCGATACCATGGTTACCATGGAAATTAAAATAACATAAATGGAGGATTTTTAGCACTGAGTATGGCAGCAAGAAATGTCATAATCCATATAATTGTCAGGTGGTTAATATGGCGACAAAAATTTGACGTTTACACTACCTTCTTTCTTGTATCATGTTTGTAACTATAACAGATACTTCGAAAAATTATACATACATACCCAATAAACACAAAAGCGTAGATAGTATCGTAGCGAATTTGAGATGAGTTCATAGAGGTGAATGCTATTTTTCGGATTCGTTTTGAATTCGAGATGGACTCGAGAAAACTCGCAATAGTATTTATTAATTTTGTTAAATCTTGTTTTGCAGAGAAACATTCCTTATTGGGCTTAAATTTGCCATATTCATCTTTACCCAAGAAACTCAAAAGCTATAATGATATCGTGGCGAGTTCGAGGGGATTCGCAGAAGAAGATTTTCTAGAATGTGTTCGCTAATGAGCCCTAATCTCGAAACACCAAATATCCGATAATATACAAATGCGCGAATCGCTAAAGATATGTGGCTTGCCCATGATCTAATAATATATGGTGAAATTAAATCAAGTTTCGCTTCTTCTTCATTAATCAGCTGATGCACAGGCGTGTCAAATTTTCAGCCATTATTGTTTTGCTTTAAGTTTTCTATACATACTTCCGAGAAAAGTAGTGAAATCGCGTGTGCAACTAGTTATTATATTATTATGCACTTATTTGTGTGATTTCTGTGCTGACAATTATATTTTCATTAAAAATAAAATAAAATCGTAAATTGCACAAATGTCAATAAGTAAACAAAACAAAGAAAAATACGTGTTTTTGCATTTGACAGAATAGTACGTAACGGTAAATGTTATTGTTTCTCATTTACCATGACCATCTGTAATTAGTGGATCCTGGGCTTGCCTGGGAATTCGGATTCGCCGATCTATCGTCGCAAAGTATCGCCGCAAACAAGGCAGATCTAGAAAGGCAGGCGCACGGGCAAATTCAGAAACTACTTTTCTTATTTTTTTGCTACCAAATGCAACAATAATTTTGTGATCCTGATATTTATCTGTATCAAAAAAATCTTTTACACTCTATACCGGTCCGAAATTGATCCAGATAAACATCAGGATCGCAAAATTGTTGTTACATTTGTATGCAAAATTTTTATGTGGATCTGGATCATTGCCACGGGAACTCGCCTAGAGTGTAATGTCAAAATCAAAGCGAATTCACATCATGGCCAATAGGAATGGGCGATTCCCCAGCGAATTCAAATTTTAACCAAGGCGATATATCATTTTGACATTACACTCTACCAATTGCAATAACAAAATACATGGGAAATTTCTGAATTCGCCCGTGCTCCTACCTGGTAAATCTGCCTTGGTCGCAAAAATAAAATCAGAGAATCGTTTCAATTCGAGACGAATCCGATGTGTTTATTGGGTACATATGGATGTATTTGTACGTTGTACATACCCTGTCTGAAAATCTCTAGTTCATAACTGGTGCGCAGCTAGTTCAGTTTTTGACACTACTAGTGCGAGCTAAATCTCTTTTGCATGTTAGCAACTGGCGAATTTAACATGGCGATGTCATTGGCGGTGTCAATTATCCACCGCTGTATTGCCTGTTCGATAGTTCTGAACTAGTTAAAAATTCCTACAAATTCTACGGTTTAACATCTACCAGTTAAGTGCTGCATTTGACACGCTTAAGCTGATGCCACATAGAACTTTGTGTTGCGCTACTTGACACTTTCTGCGTGACAGCTGGGATAAAATACATGTATCTATGTATGTATATGAGGTTTCTCACATAACAAAAAGTAACGCAACGCCGAAGTTACGTAAAGCACAAAGTTGCCCAAATCTCAACTTTTGGGCGCGTTGAAATTTTTTACAGTTTCCCTTTACTTAAAACGTAAATAAACAAATTTAAATTTCACACAATTAGAAAATAATTTAATAGATTTTTATTTTCTTATTTATTTTTTTTGTAAATAAAACGGAGAATGACAAATTTTTTAGAAAATAAATATTTTTTGAGTGATGTTACAACGTTCATTGTGTCATAGTTTTTCAGTTTGAATGATAATTTTTTTTTAATTATATTTCTTTATTTATTTATTAAATACAAATGTAAAAGCTATTTAAAAAGTAATAAAATAAAAAAAATTAAAATTTAGTCTGATGGATCGGGAAAGCATAATTAGGGGACATTTCATTTCATTAATATGCAAAGCCGACGGCAAATGAACTGGTGCCTCTTTGACACCTTTTCGCTAGTTCTGAAGCAGAGATTATGTTCACTAGTTGTTGATTTCCCTTCAGGGTATACATGTATGCTCATACACGTACGCATGAATTGAAGTAATTTAAATTTTGACAAAATGAAAGTTTTTAAATGATTTTGAGTGAAAAAAATAAACATATGTGTGTACATACATGAATAAATAATACATAAAATAAATTAAAAATAAATAGCATACTCTTTTTATAAAATCCTTCTGATTTGGTTATATATTTATTAAATCCCAACGAAGTCGCTTAATATACACATGTATGTAGTTAATATGGCTCATCACAGCATTGTTACGTTGGAGAAACAGTTGCCGCATTTGGCTTTGTGCGATTGGAATCAACGTGTCAACCAGCTGCGCAATGTAGCCGATGCAAGACGAAACGATGCCTTTAATATTAGACATAGTGCACGTACTTTGCGCAATGAGACACGCATCGAAGGTGACTGGACCAATTTTGAAACGAACGAAGCTCTAGCAGAACGGTGTGTATATTTACCATTTGCATACAATTCATACTACATAGTACATATGTACATAAGAAAATTTTGAATGAGGAATAAATTTGTATTCTTCATTCAGTGGGCATATTCTGTATCGTAAATTTGCGAGCATTTTTGCGATTATGCTATTCTGTACGATTTTTCGGTCGATTTCTATAGTATATTTTGACAGATGTTTCCGATAATCATCGCAGAGGTATCGAGGGAAATTTTTATGTCGGTAGATTTTGCGATTATCGGTCGCAAAATAAGTTACAGAATTCCAGCACAGATAATCTTGAATAATGAATAAATTTTTATCCTTCATCCAAAATAATTTTTTTTTTTTTTTTTTTTCTCGGATATAGTTTTTATTGTATCATTCTTGGGGAATATGACAATTTTTATAGAATCTTAACCTAGAACACAATGACGTTATTCGTTGCCACTGCTTCAAATAACATATGGATGAAAATTTTATTTGATATAAAATAAATACTTATGAATACATTTATTATGTGTATGTGAATGTTTTTGTTTTTACTAAGAGTATGTACGTTATTTTATTTTATATTCGTTTATTATGTTATTCATTTTCATTATACATGTATTTATGCCGTCGGAATGGAATGGAATGGAATTCCTAGCAGCTGATTGTATAGTATTAAAAGTTCGTACGGCCTGACAGGACAGGCTTATCGATGACACAATCGTGTGTTTCATTAGTAAGTGCTGTTGCAGCTTTCGGAATGGAAGGAATTCCAATAAGCTGCGTGTATGAACTTGGGAATTTTATCGGCCTAATGGGATAGGCTCGTCCGGAACACAATCATATATATGTTATACACATGTATTAGTAAATGCTGTTGTAGCTTTCTGAATGGAAGGAATTTCAGTAAGCTGATTTTTGTAATTTAGAGGTTTTACGGCCTAATAGGATAGGCTATTCGAAGTTTAAAGTGGCTCTAGCCTTGATCACAATTTAGCTGGATATCCTTTCTCTTTAACCATTAAAATAATTTGAATAACTTAACTTAACAACGGGCAGTATTGTCGCTAAAAAATTTCAAAAAGTGGCCGAAAAAGAAAAAAAGTGTGTCCCAAATTCTTTTAAGCTAGAAACATATTTTTGTGGTTTAGCAATTCACAGGTTAAGGAACATTGTTTTACTCAGAGCTGGGCGCTAAGGATTACGATTACATTTTGATTACTTACGATTACAATTACTGTAATTGTAATCCTTAAATTTTTAGGATTACGACTACTGTAATCGTAATTGAGATTTTTACGATTACGATTACTGTAATTGTAATCCTTAAATTTTTAGGATTACGATTACTGTAATCGTAATCATAGAACGTACGATTACAATTACTGTAATCGTAATTGTTAAATTTTTAGGATTACGATTACTGTAATCGTAATCATAGAACGTACGATTACAATTACTGTAATCGTAATCGTTAAATTTTTAGGATTACGATTACTGTAATCGTAATCATGGAAAGTACGATTACAATTACTGTAATCGTAATCGTTATATTTTTAGGATTACGATTACTGTAATCGTAATCATAAAACGTACGATTACAATTACAGTAATCGTAATCGTAAAATTTTTAGGATTACGATTACTGTAATCGTAATGGTATATTCAATGATTACGGTTACAGTAGGTACTGTTGATAAACACATCTCACACTGAAAAACTCTCATTCAGTTTATGAATACATATACTTTCCCCATAAAGGAGCCGTCTATATACATACATATATGAAGATTTAGAAATTGAGGAACAAATGCCCTATTTCAAAGAAATATTGCAATTTTTGCCCAAGCATCAGCGCTGTGCAAGTCACACTCTGAATTTGCTGGATAACACGGACTACCTTAAAATTCTCAAAGAAAGCAACGATCTTTACCAAAATCACATTCAGGTATTAAGCAACTAACTAAAACTAATAATACATAAAAATAAAATAGAGATTCTCTTGAACTGTATATCGAATCTTTTCGCCTCATAAGCAGAAAATTAAATATTTTTGAAAAGGAATTTAGATAAATATAAATTTTCGGACCAAACTAGTAAGCGCCCAAAAGGAAGAGAGGTGATATAGTAAACCGCTGTGCGATATCCCTTAACCATCTCGGATCGGGACCAAAATATATATTTGGTATCCTTTAGTGCAGGACTATCGATTTTGGGCATTAGATATACGAGAAATTAAATTTAATTTTTTCAGTCTCCATATAGTTTTCTGAAATTTGACCCTGTGCGACACCACTTAGCCGTCTCCGATCGGGACAAAAATTTATATATGATATGTTCGACTATATTAGCATCGACCTTGGTGGTGAGGTTCACGAAATATGATACGCAATTTGTTTCCATACATTTGGGGACCACCCTAGTATACATATATGTACATTTACCCATTTGGCCCAACGGTACTACAATCATCAATACTTTTCTCCTTACATTTCCTTTAGGGAAGATAACAACTTCCATGACTATGCCCCATGACTATGATCGCCTTTGCATGAATGACTTTGTATAGTAAAAAAAGCAATGAAGCGAAAGCGTAAGGTTTTCATTCCAAGCCGCATGCTTCTTTCATATGGTCGTTATTATAATCTTGTTAGGTATTCACCATGAATGGTAGCATTATTGTGGCGCTGAATATACAGCTGTCTACCATCTAACTTTGTTATGTACTTCATTCGTATTCATTTTTCTGTTTCGGTTTACTCTTCTTAACTCCTACTTTAACAAAAACACATTCCTGGGGTTTGTCGATACGAGGTATTGCAATTTAAACGACGATATGTAAACGTTATTTAACTATGTATATCGTACTACTAATTTAATTTTTATTATAAATCTTTGTCATACATATCTAAATACATACATAAATATCGTCGTACCATACGAAAACTAGCTCACAATTTTTCTGGCTGACGAATACAAGCACATTAAATTTTTGGCTGACAAAAAGTAGAAATTTTGTTTAAAAACAACAATTTTAATGTAAAAACAATTTTAGTGTAAAAACAATATATACATACATATGTTTGCTACTTTTCGTCAGCCAAAAGTCAAATGTGCTATTTTTCGTACATACGTGTATACAAACTGTCTATGTAACCACATATGTATGGATATATGTATGTACATACATATGTATAAGCAGTTAAGGGGATGTTCTGGTAATGTATAAGAAGTTTTACTGTACAAAATATAATTAAATCGTAATCAAAATTTTTACAATTACAATTACTGCAATCGTAATCCTAAAAATTTAAAAATTACAATTACTGTAATAGTAATCATAAAACGTACGATTACAATTACTGTAATCGTAATCGTTAAATTTTTAGGATTACGATTACTGTAATCGTAATTGAAATTTTCGCGATTACGATTACTGTAATTGTAATCTTTAAATTTTTAGGATTACGATTACAGTAATCGTAATCATAGAACGTACGATTACAATTACTGTAATCGTAATCGTTAAATTTTTAGGATTGCGATTACAGTAATCGTAATCATAGAACGTACGATTACAATTACTGTAATCGTAATCCTTAAATTTTTAGGATTACGATTACAGTAATCGTAATCGTAAAAATTTCAATTACGATTACAGTAATCGTAATCTTTAAATTTCTAGGATTACGATTACAGTAATCGTAATCAAAATGTAATTGTAATCCTTAGCGCCCAGCTCTGGTTTTACTAAAACCAAGTAAAACTTGAGCAAACATATATTTAATTCAAGTGTATGTATATATAATGGGCCGTAGTCATAGTCGATTTAAAACAGTGTTTTAACACACTAAAAGCCCGTCTCCACATAACTTGATTCACCAGAGAAACATGTAGCAAAACATCTCGCTCAATAACCCGTCTCCACGTGATTCAGTTTGACATTTCTCTTTCTTGTTCTTCTTAAATGTTTGTATGTTTGCTTATTTTTGCGTCTTTGTTTTGGTTTGTGTGAGATTTCGATAGATTTTCGATACAAAATTAGAGAAGACATCGATATCATCGAGGTTGGCAAGATGATTCAGAATGAAACAGTGTTTCAATCTTCACTCGCTCTCAGAAATTTGAATGAGGTGAATGTCATTTTAAAATCTTAAAATATTGTTCTAAGCTGGGAATTCGCCATCAAAACTAAAAATAGAAAGAGAGTACGTGAATACAATAAAAAAATAAAGTGATATTTAGGGTAATCCTAGAAAATATTGTAAACGGAGGTAACTCTGATATATATACACATCTATTCCGGATTACGATCCACTTTCATCGGAGGTGAATCAGATCAAATGGCATTCTGCAATTCGATTGACGTGCGATGAACGTCAGATTTTTTCGAAGTTTTTCGAAGGAAATCGCCATTCTGGTTCACGATGGATCGGATTTTTGACAGTTAATCGGAGCGATTTTTTCCGTCAGCTTTTGTGTGTCGGAGGCAATAGACATTGTGATTATTTTTGGAAATATTACAAATTTAATGTAATTAAACTATGATTTTTAAATTTATGCAACATTATTACACAAAACGGGCTTGGTTTAGCTATGCTACTAGGCCTTTTCTTTGCAAAATAAGTGAACAAAAGGAATCTGCTTTAGTACAATAGACTGAATAGAGGGAAATAAGTACAAGGAGTTTCAATGTATTGAACTTTTATTTAATAATAAAATTTATTTTAATTTTTAGCAATATTTATATATTATTGTTTAATAAAAGCTTCTGAAAATATTTTTTATTGTGTATTATTACTACGATGATGTAATATGAGTGGGTAGCGCAACTCGGGCATAATTTCTGTGCCAGGATGCACTCCTTTAAGCATTTTTGCCCGACTGCGTCTTTTGAAAAGTTTAAAATATCGCCATCCGACATGATTTACAAACTTTTGCACGAGAAACTAACAAATCTAAGAAACGTGCTCACTTTCTATGTCCGTTCATGCTCAACGCGTCCTGGCGAGTCACCAAATTCCTGCTACACGATATGTACACATTCATGATTTGATTGATCGCAACCTGGATCTCAAATTCGCTTTTATGTTTTGTGATCCATAAAAACTTGTTGATATGCGACCAGTGTGGAGCGTCATCCATGGATTGCATCAGTATAACATATTACAATAAATAGTGTAAAACAAACCAACTGCAAGAGGTTTTCGCATGAAACTTTGAGGGAATAAGCTGTAAATGTTATTTTCACTAAAGTTGGCATTTTCATTGCCATTGAGTTCATGGAGTCCAGTTTTTTCATAATTTAAAATTACTAATAGTTAATTTGGGGACCGCAATAAGGTACCACTGGTGTTAAGAGAGAATTTGTATATAATGAACCACGATCCTATCACAGATCATAAAAAAAGTCGCTCCCGCCGGACAATTATAGTGCAAGAGATATTCCTTTTTTAAAGCAATGTGTGTGTAGAAGACTTTTTTGCGTCACCGGCCTTCGGCCGCGCTTTAAAAAAACTCAGCCAGCAGAATTCTCATTTTGGAGAACTTTAATATCTGTGTTCATATCGAACAGCAGCTTATGTCGAAAGGCAAATTTTCAAGATACTCGTAAGTTGGTGTAATTTCTTAGCAGTTTCCCGCACATGATTTCTAAGTGAAATCATTGAGACTGAAGCTGGTTGAAAGGCTGAGAAATATTTTAAACAAAAACTGCAGAATATACTCTCTGAGATTTTTCGGAAAGTAACTCACTTTTTCCTTAAGTACACTTAAGCTACTGTTCCATATGAACACAGATATTATAATTTAATAATAGTTGAACGCGTTAAAGGTAGATGAATTATCATCCAAAGAATATTTCCTGAAAGTTTCACTGAAAAATTCCCAGTAGTTTGTAAATAAATAAAATTGGTTCATTCTATCCAAGCTTAGCCGATGTTAATTTCCGAATTACAAGGTATTCTCGCATGAAACTTGGTGACAGTGTTCTATAAATGCCGTTTTCATATATGATGGCATTTTTTTTTTTATAATAGAAAGCAATATTTTAAAAAATTGAATTAAAATTAATGTCCAAATTCCTTTGTTCTTCCATTTATTTTTCCACTGAAAAAGCTGCTGCAGCAATGGAATCCATTTTTTAACCATTTAATATATTCTTTCTGAAAATTTTATCTAAAACTTACTGAAAATATAAATTTGCTGTCAAAAATACAAATGTGCTGTCAAAAAAACATATGATTTCGCATAAACGCTACCTAACACTGATTCGAACATAGTTTAACACTTAACAACACTTATGTTCGAAACGTCCTAAACCGGAATACCAATTTTCGTTTTGTCGTAGCAGTCGGCGTCGCCGTGTATCGAAGTTCCGAGGGATTGCAGAATAGCTGTGATCAGTGTTGCCAGATTTTTTTTGTCCCAAATCGTCAATTTAAAAATAAAAATCGTCATCCATTTTTTGCCCCATCTGCGACAAATGCAATCATGTTGTTTTCATAAGGCACATAGTTTTCGATGAAATACTGTTTTATCGCATTATGTAAATTGATAGCGTCGCAGGTTTCAACACGGACCAAGCCAAAAAAAGTCTTTCACTGAAAAGTTTATACATACTCTCACTACATGACTGAGTAATTTCATATTACTTATGTATATCAGTGGATTCATCAACGCATAATGAAAATTTAGTTGTTCGGAGTATGGCACATAGCGATTATAGCTGGTACTGCCCAAGAGCGTTTTGAATAATACTTGTTGCTTTTGTTCTTCCACACGATAAAGCTGCCACCGTTTTAGAATCGTCGAAACTGCTTTTTATACACTTTACAAGATCATCTACGGCGGAGAATAGTAGATTATGTTGAGCAATGAATGCACTTATTCTATTCGTGTGGCAGTGCGCTCAGAACTAAGGTAATGTTGCATTTTAATGTAATAAAAGGATTTATGAAAACCATAATACCAGTGTTGGAAAAGGATTGAAGAAAACCAATCAGATTGCCTTAATGTTTTTTTTAATTATGGAAATTTGTATAAAGTAATTAATTTTTATTACGAATAAAGCCATATTTTTCTGTATTTTCTAAAATCGTCATTTTGTGACATGAAATCGTCCCATCGTCATGGAGTCCAAAAATCGTCAAAATGACGATGCCATCGTCATTCTGGCAACGCTGGCTGTGATAATAAAATGAGGTCAAGGCACTTCCGGTGATATAGAGAAAGAGATAACAACGTGTAGTTAATAACACAGCTATTCTACAATTCCTCGGAACTCCGATCGTGGCGACGCCGACTGCTACGAAAAAACGAAAATTGGTATTCTGGTTTACGACTTTTTGAACATAAGTGTTGTTAAGTGTTAAACTATGTTCGAATCAGTGTTAGATAGCGTTTATGCGAA
The DNA here is from genome assembly GCA_960531455.1 of Urophora cardui. Lineage (NCBI taxonomy): Eukaryota > Metazoa > Arthropoda > Insecta > Diptera > Tephritidae > Urophora > Urophora cardui. The sequence continues at coordinate 1,969,479 of OY482673.1, forward strand.
ATAATATGTATTTTTTTACAGCATGTTTGTATTTTTGACAGCAAATTTATATTTTCAGTAAGTTTTAGATTAAATTTTCAGAAAGAATATATTAAATGGTTAAAAAATGGATTCCATTGCTGCACCAGCTTTTTTAGTGGAAAAATAAATGGAAGAACAAAGGAATTTAGACATTAATTTTAATTCAATTTGTTTATATATTGCTTTCTATTATAAAAAAAAGTGCCAACATATATGAAAACGGAATTTATAGAATACTGACACCAATGCCTGGTTTTCACTAGGTCATATATGACGTCAAATATTGTCAAACAAATGAAAACGGGTTGGCATATTGTGTCAAATGCGTTTGCAGTCAGTTTTGACCACTCGCTGTCATATAAAATGACAGCCATATGAAAACACTCAAATTGTAGTTTGCCAGCGCATTGGGCAACATTTGACACACAAAATTCATTTGCCAGCGTGTTGGCAAACTTGTTTCGTTTGTCAAGCTCACAGCTGATTCGCAGGGCCACGGAGCGTGTCAAGGAGCGACGAGCTAAGGAGCTATGGCTTTTTCACGGAGCGGAGCTGGAGCTCAAATTACAGGTAGAAGCTGGAAGTGGAGTTAAAAATCACTAGCTCTTTATATATCTATATCTGTGGCCACAAGCAATAACCGCTTAAGTCGACTTAAGAAGATTTTGAGTTACATATACCACATTATTCTCCTTTTAAAACTCTATATTTCTGTAAAAACTCCATTCTTATAACTTAATTCAATAAAAAGATATAAATAAAAACATGTAGGTATATTAGGTATATTAAACTTGCTATAACAGCCAAGGTAGATTTATATACTTAATGAAATTTCTGCATGATATTTTGTTTTATTTACAAAATTTGATCGTAACATTGTAAATGGCTCACTGATTTTGCGTCCATGGTTTTTAATCGATTTTTTCTGATTTGTTAAGAAAAGCATTCGGATAAAAATATAAAAATAAGATTTTCTTTGCACTGCCATAAGCACTCAGATATAAAAAAATTTTATATGTACATATGTGCCTATGATTCATATTTTATGTGCAGAGCAAAGGCACTTTGTATTACAGCTCCCGAGAACTGCCGTAATGCTAGAGACACACATCGTAGTATAGTAGAAATATTGCGATCTATACCACATATGTGTCACTCTCATATTGTAGTTTAATTGAAAATTTTCATAGTAAAGCCAAATCATAGTACTGATATTATAATATTTCTACCACATGTGTGTCTGAGGCATAAGAAATCGAAATATACAATAACAAAAGTGTAATGAAAAAAGAATTCAAAATATGAAAGCACTGTAAAAAATTTGTATTCAAATAATTTTCATATAAAAAATAAAAAAAAATTTGTATGTATGTGATACTACCATTTGAAAATAAATTCTAAAATAATAGTGGTCTTCATCTAAAGTGATAAAGTAATAAATTTTTAAAGTTTATCAGTTTATCCGCATTTTTACATGAAACCACCTTGGTAAATAATTGTTTAAACTCTTGTCAGTGTCAACTTGATTAATAAATAAAAAAACCCAATAAAATAAACAAAAAAAAAATGCCGAAGGAAACCAAAATTTCTTCTTTTAAATTGAAAAAGTAAAACTGACAATGTGTCAGACTTGAGTTTTACCGAAATTTATAAATTTACGCAACAAAATCGTTCGGTAAAGTGATAAACTTTGCTTAAATATATTTTCATACAAATTTTGACAGATAATTTATTACAATTAATATTTTATCACTTTACCGCATTTACCAGCAGTTTACCACTTTAGATGAAGACCCTTAATATTTTATTGGAATTCATAAAAAAATCTAAATGAGCAAAAAATGTTTCAATGCATATAAAAATTTTGTAGATGTATTGAGCTTTGTACTTTCAATACGAGAGCGTTTAGCAGGCCTGCTATAGAGAATAAAGGTAGGTTTAAAACCGAAGATGGTTTTAAAGCGACCCTAGATTATGCCAAATAGTTCGAGTTTACCTTTATCTCAGGTAAGCGTTGAGCGTCTCTTTTCATCATTAAAAATTGTCGTATCTGATTTAAAACAGTCTTGTCGATTTGAAGCGGAGCCAATATATAAAAAATCGGAGCGAGAACGGAGCCCTATGCAAAAAAAGGATGGGAGCTATTGCCTATATGACACTACGTTTTTTTCTTGTTTTTTTTTGGTGTGGAAAATCCACCGAAAGTCAAAATACAAAAACAATTCTTCTGTAGGTTGAAAAGAGACAAAAACTCCCTCAAAAACAATTTGATTGCCATTCAAACTAAATGAAAATAATATTTATTTCAAGAATTAATTTTTTTGGAAATTTGAATTTAAATTACTGCAATAAAAGTTATGAAACTCAGATGGCAGAGTAGCTGTGTATTCCATGTTATAAAGAGAAGCCAGTGCGCAGTATAATTTTTCTTCCGGACATCTTCTTTCCCCTTACGGCCAAAGCAGAAGCTTACAAGAGGCAAATTTAAAATTTGTATTTCCATATATTTTTTATTTTATATATAATTTATTTTATAGTTGTCAACTTAAAACAATTGTCAGAAAAACCTGCCTAGATGGTATTTTGTTGGTATTTCGTTTGGTTTTTTCAATATAGCTTGCTCGGTTGCACCAACGCAAAAATGTATTTGACCATCTCCTTCACTCCAAAAAACCTTGTAGAATACCGGAAAAAAAACGTAGTGTCATATGGGCATAAGAGCAACAAAAAGTTTTGGAAGCGGAGCAAACGAAAAAATCCTTTGCACCGGGGCCCTGGTTTGTCGAGCGCACAGCTGATTGTGATTGTGCGAGTATTATAAATTTATTTACTTATTTTGTTAATAGTATTTTAATATCAGAAAATGGAAGAGTTATTAGTAAACGATTTCCAAGTTTTTGTGCAACCTAGAAATAGCACCACCACAAGAAAACCACGGGTAAGAAAACAGACCTTGCTGTCCGGCTGTCAAAAGCTTTTACTTCACGTTTGACAGCGGAGATGAAAACGGACTGTCAATCAACTGACACCAAAATTTGACGGCAATCTTTGACCCACACTGCTCTATCGACTTCATGTCAGTTTTTGAAACCTAAGAGCCTATACACACTTGCGACTCAATCGATTTGGTCGAATTGGACTGTTGTATTCACACTACTCCAACTATTTAGTCGAATCGGTGGCAGCTATTCACACTTGAGACTAAATAGTCGTGCGATTGACAATGACATAGTGTTGCCAATGTTCACATTTTACTCAGCAAATTTTACATTAGTGGTCTTCATATAAAGTGATGAAGTATTAAATTGTTAAAGTTTATCTGCATTCTTACATGAAAGCACCTTCTTGTCAGCTGTCAACTTGATTAATAAATAAAAAACAATAAAATAAACAAAAAGTGCATACATTGTTTGGCTTTGTTTCTTATTAAACTAGCAACTAGCTGTCAAGTAAATGAAAAGAGAAAAACGGAAGGAATTACGCTCATAAAGGCGAAACGAACAGAAGTACAAGAAACGGAAAAATAGTAAAAATCAGCCATTAATAATTTTCATGAAATTTCATTTTCATTATTTCTATTTTAAAATGCGATTAATGACATTTGAAGAGGACAACAATATCAAGAAACATATGAAAACGGAAGTAAATATCCTTAGTTAGATAATTCTTGTCTATAACTACACCATTTCCAGATGGATTTTAGAAAGTGTCAACTGGATTTTAGAAAGGGGAAATTGGATCTTAGAAATGTCAATTGGATTTTCGAAAATTTATATAATTATTAATTTATACTTTCATACGCAATAAAGAATTTCTATTCGAAAAATTCTGTGTAAAATTTATTTTAAACGCACATTCTGAAATCCAATTCACGCTTTCAAAAATCCAATTTTGTTTTCTAAAATCCTTTTAACGCTTTCTAAAATCCAATTGACATTTCTAAAATCCAATTTCCCCTTTCTAAAATCCAATTGACATTTCTAAAATCCAATTTCCCCTTTCTAAAATCCAGTTAACGCTTTCTAAAATCCATCTGGAAATGGTGTAGTTAATAAGAAACGAACCTTTTGTTTTTAAACATTTTGAAAATATTAATTGAAATATTCAATCTCTACAATTTACCAAAAGTGAAATAAAAGTAGTGCTGTCAGCATGGCAACTCTTTCCACTACGAATATCACTGTTGTTGTTGTAGTCGTTCGACTAAATTGTCTCAAGTGTGAATACGTAGAAGGGCGCCTTGCTGATCAAGCAGTTGTACAACTGTTTCAGTTGGAATGAAATTGGGCTGCAAATCCAACTGTTTCAGTTGTACAACTAATTGAATGTAGTGTGAATGCTTCCATACATTCCCATGCAAATCAACATTCGACTAAATCGATTGAGTCGCAAGTGTGTATAGGCTCTAATGAAAACACATTTGACTCAAAATGACATATTGTCATCTAGGACAGTGATTTGACGTCAGTGAATTTGACCTAATGAAAACCAGGCTCAAGTGTCATGCAAGAATACCTTGTAATTCGGAAATTAACATCGGCTAAGCTTGGATAGAATGAACCAATTTTATTTATTTACAAACTACTGCGAATTTTTCAGTGAAACTTTCAGGAAATATTCTTTGGATGATAATTCATCTACCTTTAACGCTTTCAACTATTATTAAATTATAATATTAAAGTTCTCCAAAAGGAGAATTCTGCCGGCTGAGGTTTTTTTGAAGCGCGGTCGAAGGCCGGTGACACAAAAAAGTCTTCTACATACACATTGCTTTAACAAGGAATATCTCTTACACTATAATCGTCTGGTGGGAGCGACTTTTTTATGATCTGTGATAGGATCGTGGTTCATTATATTCAAATTTTCCTTTAACACCAGTGGTACATTATTGCGATTCCCACCTTAACTATTAGTAATTTTAAATTATGAAAAAACTGGACTCCATGAACTCAATCGCAATGAAAATGCCAACTTTAGTGAAAATAACATTTACAGCTTATTCCAACAAATTTTCATGCGAAATCCTCTTGTAGTTGGTTTGTTTTACACTATTTATTGTAATATGTTATACTGATGCAATCCATGGATGGCGCTCCACACTGGTCGCTGTAATAGATTGATTATTTGTATTTGTGCCCTTTTGTAAGCAACCCTGTTTAAATATGTGCACCCCTGTTCTTTCTTCTTTGTTTCGCTATTCGCTGATTCTGTTATTTTAATATGCATAAATTTGGCATATAAAGGCCTATAAGTCGCGCCATTTTGGACATTTTCATTCTATTCACGCGGGCGAACATATGGAGAAAGAAACTGGGGTAAGTAATCTTGTCCAACCGATATTTAATGTATTTATTAATGTATTCAAATCATTTGTATAGAAATAAACTTGAGTCCAGTCTAATCTTTGACTGACATGTTCATCCCAAATCTGACCGAGTTTGCCGCGTGACAGCTTTATTTCCCAACTTTATGTCCAAGATTCATTTCCCACTTTGTTGAGGCGAACCTCGTGCCTTTGAGAAACGGAAGCACCTATGATGCAACGATCGCCAGTACGCCGCAGTCAGCGTCTTCAAAAGGAAACATCAAGAATAAGCTCAAATAAATCAGTTGCAGGAAGTGCACCCCAAAGTGGTGAAAAATCTGTAGTTATGTCTAGTACACCGCCAAGCGCGCCGTCACGTAGCGCTCCACAAAACACAACAAGTGTTTCGCCCAATATATTGCCACATGATGTAACACAAAATTTGTCGTTAGTTGTCCCGCCAAATACATCAACGCCACCGAATGTGTCACACAGATCATCATCTAATGAACTAAGAGATATGCCGCTTCCTAGTGCTTCACTACTTAATATAACCGGCGCTGCTAAACCAGTAAGTTCCAGCGTTTCCATAAGGAATCATAGCCAGGCTCTCCAGGTAAGCGAATCTTTAATCTCATTTGGTAATACCCATGTCAGTGTTGGTCCGGGTAATGATACCCTTGTTGTCGCCGACTTCGTTAAAGTCACATCACCTGCCGACATCGGCATCGCCGTCGCTGCCGACGCTAATTCACCAGTCTATTCCTCTGCCAACGCCGACTCCTCTGCCTATGCTCATGCAACCGCCTCTGCCAACGTCAACACAATCGCCTCTGCTAACGTCAACGCAACCACCTCTGCTAACGCAAATGCCACATCTGCCGCCGTGAATGTTTGCAGCGCCATTTCTGCCGGCGCAACCTTGTGTAACGTTGCTGAGCCAAGTGCAAATTCTGCCGGCGTATCCACGTGTACGTCGGATCTAACCCAAATGAATATTATTTTAGCGATGCAGCAGCAAATTTCTAGGTTGGAGTCTCAGCTGGAACAAGCCCAAACTAAAATTGCCATTAATGAGAGCGAACGCAGCGCACAGTCGTCACGCATAACGCCGCCGGCAACGTCGCCATGTCGGCAATATGGAGCGATACCGAAACGCCCAGTAGTTACCTCACTAGGTCATATAGGCGCTTTGCCACATAGTTCAGGCGTCAGCAGCAACGCACCCGATAGAAGCATTAGCAGAATGCTTGACACTCAACCAATATCGACGAATACATCAACATCACATCATCGGCAGCCAGCCGCAGTAAACCCTACTGCATTTTACCGACAGCCAGTCGTGCCATGTTCGAGCTTAGCATTCAGCGAGCAACCTGCTGCCGTCATAACAACAGCATCGCGTGGTTGTTTCACCCCCCCCCCCCCCCCCCCCCACTAGCATCTTAGCAGATAACACAAACGGGCAAACAAGATATCTGCAAGGTACTCACCCTATCATGTCGTCGTATGCAACGCCGGGTTATGGCCAGTCAGTCGGGCAACCTGTAACGTCACAAGTTGATTCAGCCGGAACCGCGTACAACTCTGATAGTGCATATATACCTGCTGTTACTCAATCCCATAGTATACCAATAAATCTCTTGAGTCATACCCAGCCTGTTAACCCTATACCTCCTCCAAGAAAATTATTGGACTTGCCAATATTCTCAGGCAGGCCCGACGAGAGGGGGGGGGCTGAGGGGGTCAATTGCCCCGGGCCCGGGCTTTAGAGGGCCCGGGAATCTCAAAATGATATCCAAGTTTTTGCTACAGAAAATAAACAAACAACACCTTTAATCGCCTTTCGTAGATAGCAATCATTTTAAATTTCAACAAATTTTATAAATCTCTTAACGTGTCTGCATCCCACTTAAGGAATTGTTGGTTTTTGGCGTCGACTTTGCAGCATAAATTTGAATTCGTTTTCTGTTGCAACAGAAAAATTCGGTATGATGCAAATTCTTATACAGCGATATGGGTATTTCCTGGGCGTTTCGGACGGTATGTTCGCACGATTTTTTGAACTTTTGAGGCAGAAATATCGCGAAATATTGTATCGTTTTATGATAAAAGGAAAGATTTAGGTCACAGCTGATGACTAAAGTATGTTACCGACAGAAATTTAGGTTAATGCCTCTGTGTAAGCCACTTAAACTGCGTTCCGGACGCTACAAAAACACGTCCATATTTTAAAAGTACACTGAGAGAAAAAAATATATGGAGGGGTCAAAGAAATTGTTTACCTATTTTGAACACTACTTTCTTTGTTTTGAGTAAATTTTCCTTAAAACATGTTAAAAGGTTTATAAAATATTGTTGTTGGTTGTGCGTTACCATGGTTTCATATACTTGTTTTGAAAAAATTCATACATTAAAATAATGAAAAATTCTTTAAGCGCCATTCCATTCCCAACTTTCCTTGTTTTGAAGACTTGATTTCTATAATTTTGAGAAATAAAATTCCCATACAAATCCCCATGGCAACGGATTTGTTTGAATGTTTTTTTATGTTTTTTCCACATTTTTGAGAAATTTACACAAAACAAAGAAAATTTTGTATTGGGACGCGTGTTCAAAATAAGGAAAATTATGTCTTTGATCGAGAGAAATTTTTTTTTTGAGTGTAGCTAAAACAGAGGCATTAAACTAAATTTCTGTCGCTAACATACTTTAATCATTATCCGTGGCGTAAATCTTTCCCTTTATCATAAAACTATACAATATTTCGCGATATTTCTGCCTCAAGAGTTCAAAAAATCGTGCGAACATACCGTCCGGAACGCCCAGGAAATGCTCATATACATATGTACATGTATGTATGTATGTAAACAGCGATACGCCGAAAACAAACAAAGCTTGCGAAGCTAAAATTTGCTTTGGTGCTTCGTACAGTTGAATTCGTTTGCTGTTTCACTAAAGCGTTCAGCAGAATCAGTCTTTTGATATACTAAATTATTACCAACAAATATTTGTATTCCAATTTAAAGAAATTTATTTCATACAAATAAAGCAATATGTATTTAAACAGAATTCATTCAGACCTATGGTCCCTTGGACAATATTACTCAGTATGACCCATGGATTCGGAAACTGGATGTGCCTTTTAACAATACATTTGACCCACCCTAATATGTATATTTCTATGTAAACATATTTACTTGATCTGTATTAATGTATAGATAAATTAAAGTTCGTAACTATATATTCATTGAATTTTGATTTTGAGAATTTGTTCATTTAGTATAGGGACCCGTAGTTATTTTGACCCCGGGCCCGGATTTTCTCTCGGCGGCCCTGTTCTCAGGTCAGGCTGAGGAATGGCCGATATTCTATGCGGCATTTGTAGAGTCCACCTCGGTTTATAATTATACTAATTTTGAGAACAACCAGCGTTTAAATAAATGTCTTAGGGGGGAAGCTAGGGAAACCATTAAGTCCTTGTTGATACATCCAAACAATGTAAATTCTATTATTGAGCAGCTACGCTTTAGGTTCGGACGTCCAGAGCAGTTAATACGGAGTCAACTTAAGGTGGTACGAGACGTGCCGCCCATCTCGGAAGCTAGTATCAGTAGATTAGTTCCATTCGCGACAACAACTAAGAATCTCACGGTTTTCCTTCAGTCTATAGGTGAAGAGAAGCACTTAACCAATCCAACATTATTGGAGGAGCTGGTGATGAAGCTTCCTCTGAGCAAGCGCTTGGATTGGGCAAGGAGTTCAGCTTCTATACGACCATTTCCAAATATAGCTCATTTCAGTGACTGGTTGTCCGAGGTTGCGAACTTCGTTCAAATGGTTCAGGATAATGAAGTGAAAGAGCCAAAACGCCGTACTGTGTTGCATACATCCGATGGGCAGCACCGTCCAAAATGCGCCATCTGTCAAAGTCAGCATAACACCATTGAGTGTCGCCGCCTGCTCCAAGCCAATTTACCAGATCGATGGAAGATGGTAAAACGTCTACGCCTTTGCTTCAGTTGTCTTCATCCGGGACACTCCACCCGTGACTGCCGTCGCCGTAAAGTGTGCAATGCCAAGGGATGCACAAAGTACCACCACCAACTGTTGCATGACGATGATGGAAGTGGGCCAGCTAAACCTCCAAACGCTGTTGAGCCTTCAAATGCCGTTCTTAGCTGCTCCACCAACGGCGATGTAAATTTATTATTTCGAGTAGTTCCAGTTACTTTGTATGGACCAAATAAACGTGTTGATACGTATGCACTCCTGGATGAAGGATCATCGATTACGATGATGGACAAGTCGCTGATCCAAGAACTTGGACTAGATGCTCAACATCGTCAAGTAGATATTCAATGGTATGGAAATAGAACCGTAACGGAACCAGTTTCTGTGGTTAATTTGCTCATCAGCGGGCGCGGAATGAAAAGGCGTCACATGCTCCGCCACGTACATGGTGTTGTCAACCTAAAATTACCGATGCAAAGCCTTAGCTCGAGGGATATTCGTAACGCTGCTAGCTACGGCGATAAATTGCCCATACAGCCGTATGAGCACGTAACACCTAAAATTTTAATTGGATTGGACCACTGCCATCTTGGATTGCCCCTTAAGCCGATATCTACTTGCCACAGCGGGCCATACGCTACGTTTACTGATTTAGGATGCGTCGTGTTCGGACCATCCACAGCATCGCCGCCGAAGAAGATAGCCTGTCTTCATGTCAACGCGGTGGATAACCGAATGCATAAGTTAATTGAGGAATATTTTGACACCGAGTCGTTTGGTGTGAGGGCTGCGACGCCAATAGAAAGCGCAGACGACATACGGGCTAAAAGGATTATGCACGAAACTACAGTGAAGGTGAATGGTCGGTTCGAAACGGGCTTACTATGGAAGCGTGAAAATATAGAAACACCGGAAAGCTATGGTATGGCTGTGAAACGGTTAGTTGGTATCGAACGACGGATGGCCAAGGATGAGGAATTTGCCGGAGCCTATATGAACATTATAAAAGCATATATCACGAAAAATTATGCGCGTAAGTTAGACCCACGGGAAGCAGCTACACTAAAACCCACAACATGGTATCTGCCGCATTTTCTGGTTTTCAACCCGCAAAAGCCTGGTAAACCGAGATTGGTCTTCGACGCAGCGGCGGAAGCGGGTGGGGTCTCTTTGAACTCTCTTTTGCTTAAAGGTCCCCAACACTATCGATCGCTAACAGCAGTATTGTTTCACTTGAGAGAAGGTGCTGTAGCTGTTTGTGCCGACATACAAGAGATGTTCCACCAAATGCAAATCCGTCAGCAGGATCGATGTGCCCAGAGGTTCCTGTGGCGGGATGGTAATACTCGAAGAGCACCGGATGTATACGAAATGAGAGTCATGACATTCGGTGCAGCATGCTCTCCCAGTTCGGCTAATTACATAAAGGTGAAGAACGCCTTAGAGCACAATAAGCACGACCCGCGCGCAGTTAAAGCCATCACAGATTACCACTACGTGGATGACTACGTCGACAGTTTCGCCTCTGCTGCTGAAGCCATCCGCATTTCCGAGCAGGTTAGAGAAATCCATAGAGGAGCAGGGTTCCAGCTACGGAAATTTAGATCAAACATTCCGGAGGTTGTGGCGGCACTAGATGGTGAAACTACGGCATTGCGAATTAGATCCAAGGAAGCCATGACCTCAGAGAAGATTTTGGGAATTTCTTGGTTACCGCTAGAGGATGACTTCATGTACCGCCTGGAATTCCACGGAGTTTGCGAATCCGTGATGAAGAGATTGTTGCTAAGCATTATAATGTCAGTTTTCGACCCGCTAGGATTTCTAAGCAACTTCACCATAACGGCCAAAATAATGATGCGAGAGGTCTGGAAACAAGACATTGGCTGGGATGATCCAGTGACCGGCGACATTTATTCCATTTGGGATCTGTTTCGGAAACAGCTGCCTAAACTTGGCCAATACAAAGTTCCACGCTACTACTTCCGCAAAGGGAAGTCAAAGTATTTAGAGCTCCATATATTTGTCGACGCCAGCGAGGACGCCTTTGGAGCAGTATCATATTGGAGGTCGGAAACCGCGTGCGGGAAAGTAGAGGTCTCATTGGTATTCGCCAAATCACGAAGCGCACCTCTAAAAGCGCTCTCCATTCCCAGACTGGAGTTACAGGCCGCAGTACTTGGATCACGGATGATGGCAACCATTGTTGGGGAACATGCAGTAAGCATTAACCGGACCGTTTTTTGGAGCGACTCGAGGACCGTACTCAAGTGGATAGCCAGCGATCACTGCCGTTACAAACCCTTTGTCGCCCATCGTATATCAGAAATATTAAGCGTGTCCGAACCGTCTGCCTGGAGGTGGATACCCACTAAGGAGAACGTAGCGGACGAAGTAACTCGGGTAAAGAGGGACGTCGACTTGAGCCTGACATCTCGATGGCTTAAAGGTCCAGCCTTCTTATATCAACCGGAGTACCAGTGGCCAACGGATACAGGGAAAGAGATTATTTTCGACGACAAAGAAGAACTGAAACCGAAATTCTCCCTGCTAACACAACCCAGAACTGCCATTGAATTCGGTAGATTTTCGACATATCTTAAACTAAAGAGAGTGGCAGCATGGGTTTTGCGTTTCATCAGCATGTGTAAGTCCGCAAACCGAATACCTGACAGTGAAGCGCGATACGATTTAACAGCTTTGGAGCTTGACTCTGCAGAAATTTTTATTTGCCGCCAAATTCAGAGCGAAACTTTCAGAGAGGAAATAGGTCGTCTGCAAGAGAACCGCAACATACCAGCTGATAGCTCTTTGTATAAGCTTGCGCCACATCTTGATCAGCATGGACTACTTCGCGTCTATGGGCGTTTGGAAGAGGCGAGCTGGCTTACATATGATTACAAGAACCCTATTATTTTGCCGCATAAGCACATTGTAAAGAAGCTTATCGTTGCGCACGAGCATAACCGTATGGCACACCAGAACTCTGAGGCAACGATATGTATGATACGGCAAAGGTTTTGGGTCCCGAACTTGCGAAAGGTGCTGCGTGGAGTTATAACCAATTGCAACGTATGCAAATTGAGAAGGGCAAAGCCGATCATGCCACAGATGGGACAGCTCCCCGAAGATCGAGTGACTCCATACTTACGGCCGTTTACATTCACTGGTTTGGACTACTTTGGTCCAGTAAACGTGTCAATTGGAAGGCGACAAGAGAAAAGATGGGTGGCGTTGTTCACGTGCCTCACAACACGGGCCATTCATCTGGAGGTCGCTCATGATCTCTCCACAGATGCGTGTATCATCGCGCTTAGAAACTTCATGAATAGAAGGGGTATACCAAAGCGAATACGTTCGGATAATGGGAAGAACTTCGTTGGTGTGGACGGTGAGATAAAGCGATTTAAGGACGTGTTCGACTGTCATACATTGCAGTGCGAATTGTCAGCGCGAAGTACTGAGTGGTCATTCAATTGCCCAGAAGATCCGTCTGCAGGTGGGGCCTGGGAGCGCATGGTGCAATGTGTAAAAAAGGTACTGCGACACACAATGAAGGAGATTAGCCCAAAGGAACATACGTTCCAAAGCATGTTAATCGAGGCTGAGAACATTGTAAATTCTCGACCACTGACGCATTTGCCAATTACACCAAATCAAGAGGAACCATTGACGCCGAATCACTTTCTGCTTGGTGCCGCGAATACTGCTCAGACATCGAGTTGCCTGGAGCCATCGGAGAAGTATTGCGCACTCCGCAAACAGTGGCAAATAGCGAGGCAGATGCGAGACAGGTTTTGGAAGAGGTGGGTAGAGGAATACTTACCAACACTGACCCGGCGTTCGAAGTGGTGTTCGCCAGTGGAGCCACTGAAAGAAGGAGACCTGGTTTTCATCTGTGATCCGAATGAGCCTAGGAAGCGGTGGCGTCGTGGTAGGATACAGCAAGTATTCCCTGGAAAGGATGGTCAGGTCCGCAGAGCAAATATAGAAACTTCCACAGGGGTAGTCCAACGTCCAGCCTCAAAACTAGCGAAGCTTGACATCATTGGTGGTGAATCCAGCTCGATTCACGGGGGCGGGGATGTAATAGATTGATTATTTGTATTTGTGCCCTTTTGTAAGCAACCCTGTTTAAATATGTGCACCCCTGTTCTTTCTTCTTTGTTTCGCTATTCGCTGATTCTGTTATTTTAATATGCATAAATTTGGCATATAAAGGCCTATAAGTCGCGCCATTTTGGACATTTTCATTCTATTCACGCGGGCGAACATATGGAGAAAGAAACTGGGGTAAGTAATCTTGTCCAACCGATATTTAATGTATTTATTAATGTATTCAAATCATTTGTATAGAAATAAACTTGAGTCCAGTCTAATCTTTGACTGACATGTTCATCCCAAATCTGACCGAGTTTGCCGCGTGACAGTCGCATATCAACAAATTTTTATGGATCACAAAACATAAAAGCAAATTTGAGATCCAGGTTGCGATCCATCAAATCATGAATATGTACATATGTATCGTGTAGCAGGAATTTTGTGATTCTCAAGGACGCGTTGAGCATGAACGGACATAGAAAGTGAGCACGTTTCTTCGATTTGTTAGTTTCTCGTGCAAATGTTTGTAAATCATGTCGGATGGCGATATTTTAAACCTTTAAAAAGACACAGTCGGGCAAAAATACTTAAAGGAGTACATCCTGGCACAGAAATTATGCCCAAGTTGCACTACCCACTCATATTAGGTAAATCATCGTATAATAATACACATTTAAAATTATTTTCAGAAGCTTTTATTAAACAATAATATATAAATATTGCTAAAAAGGAAAATAAATTTTATTATTAAATAAAAGTTCAACACATTGAAACTCCTTGTACTTATTTCCCTCTATTCAGTCTATTGTACTAAATCAGATTCCTTTTGTTCACTTATTTTGCAAAGAAAAGGCCAGTAGCATAGCTAAACCAAGCCCGTTTTGTATAATAATGTTGCATAAATTTAAAAATCATAGTTTAATTACATTAAATTGGTAATATTTCCAAAAATAATCAAAATTTCTATTGCCTCCGACACACAAAAGCTGACGGAAAGAATCGCTCCGATAAACTGTCAAAAATCCGATCCATCGTGAACCAGAATGCCGATTTCCGAACTTCGAAAAAATCTGACGTTCATCGGACCTCAATCGAATTGCAGAATGCCATTTGATCCAATTCACCTCCGATGAAAGTGGATCGCAAACCGGAATAGATGTGTAAAATCTTAATTATTAGAAGTAATCCTTGCAAAATAAATAAATTAAAACTTCAGGCGTGGGGTGGAAAAGCCCAAATTATGTCAACAAAAGAAGATTTCGTAAAAATATTGAGCGATGCGGGTATTGAATATCCATCAACCGCAAATTTGGCGCAGTTAAAAATAATAGCGTCGGAGATGATTGGTTTGGATTCGGGGAAATCGCACCCGGAGGATCATTCTGCCACTGCAGCGAGTACTAGTACCGATTTAACTGGTACCATAACCGCTGTTACTGATGACGTTGCCGCTGGTGTTCCTGTCGCTGTAACTGGTGGTCTTGCCGTTACTGCTGGTGCTGTAAATGCTGGCATTGCTGCCGTCGAAGGTGACGTTACTGCCGTTGTTGTGGATGCCGAATTTTCCGCTGCTGCTGCCAACGCAATCACTGCCGAACGCTTAGATATTGATCGGGAAGTTTTGGCTCTTCGAAAGCGCCTAGAAATGTTGCAATTGATGCAACAAATCGAGCGACTAGAAAACATCAAAACTGCTGGAAGCCAACGTCGTTTAGATTTTGGCGAAATTGAGCATGCATGCACTACCAAAATTTAGCGGGGATGATGTAGCATATCCCGTTAGCCATTTCATGCGAGATTTTGAGGAAATCATGCAATCAACTGGTGCTAGTAACAATTTCAAGCTGCTCGCCCTACGCCGCTGTTTAATGGGTACAGCCCGGGTGTTTCTAAATACAACAACAGCGGTATGCTACAATGATTTAAATGAGGCTGTAATGAAAGAATTTAACTTTCCAATATCACGGCAAGAAATTTATAAAATGCTATCGCAAAGAAACTGGAAAAAGAAGGATGAAACACTTCATCGGTATGTTTTGAATATGCAGTCAATTGCTAAGAGGGCAAATATTACAGAAACAGAGGTTATCGACTTTGTATTTGATGGCATTGGGAATGCCGTACCAAATGCTCATCTGTTGCTAACAGCGCGTAGTATTGACGAACTTAAAGTGCCTATAAGCCGATACCAGAATAAATACTTTATGGTGAACAATATATCAACTGTGAGCCAAAAACCGCAAGTCAACCAGCAAAAAGCAGAAGTGAAGACGCAATGTTATAATTGTTCCCAGTATGGACACATAAAGCCTAACTGCCCATTCCCGCTAAGGCCAGATGGTTCGTGCTTCAAATGGAAAATGGGGCATGACCATCGCAGCTGTACAAATCCGAAGAAACTGCTGAAGCGTAAGGACCAAGTTGCTGCCGTATACGACGGATAAGCCAAAGATTTTGATGAAGTGGATGCCTATAATTATGTAGGCATAGAATATAAAAAAAGCCGCGTGTAGCACATTACACGTGATAGAAGTTAACTTCTTACATTAAGCATAATTATAAAGAAAACATCTGAAATGATGAAATTAAATACATAAATACATACAGGACCCGGATTCTAAAAATCGCTATCGCCTAAAAGTATGTATCTCCTTCATTGGCGCACATAAGGGGGGGATTTTGGGGTTAAACCCCTCCCCCCCAAATTTGACAGCACCATAAAAAAATAATTTTATAAAAGATGGTACATGCACAAATATTTTTGTAAATACATGTTGTAAAATCTATGAATATTCGTTTATGTACATTGCGAATGTTTGTCAACAACTACTGATTATGTATATAAACAAGCAGTGTGGAGACATTTCCCTAAAAGCATGCTGTGGATATTAGCTGAGGTTTGTTATACTCAGCTGTACTAGTACACAGAGTATTAAAGTTTTAATCACATAACGGTGGATTTTAACAGAATGAAATAATCGACATAGATATAGACTTATATATATCAAAATGATCAGGGTGAAAAGAGAAATCGATTGAGCCATGTCCGTCCATCCGTCCGTCTGTCCGTCCGTCTGTAAACACTCTAACTCGCGCAAAAATTGAGATATTTTGATGAAATTTGAAATGCAAGTTGGTATCGAGACTGTGGGTTGGTATTGAAAATGGGCGAAATCGGACCATGACCACGCCCACTTTTCCTATATAGAAAAAAATCGGAAATTTGGTATCTCAGTCACTAATATAGCTGGAGCGAGGAAATTTTACCCACGTGTTGTGCTCAGGCCCCTATGAAGAAATTTGATAAAATTTTGGAAAATGGGCGGTGGCACGCCCACTTATTAAAGGTCAAACATTGAAAGTTTTATAGGCCATAACTCAGAAACCGTAGCAGATATATCGACGAAATTTGGTACGCGTAATTTACTTACTTAGGAAAATGTTTGGACGAAAAATTGCCAAAATCGATTGACGACCACGCCCAAATTTATATATGGGAACTATTAATGGGCCTAATAAATATATTTTAATCGATATCTTTGTCAAATATAAAGATATGTCATTGAAATTTTGTGCCATGAATCCAACTATAGACATAAAACAAAAAATAGAAAAATGTTGGGAAATGGGCGTGGCACTGCCTCTTTTCAGACAAAGGAATCTACGAGATTTCGGAACCCATAACTCTACAAATAATTAAGATGTTATGACGAAAATAAGTTTTTACACTTTAATAACTTGTGGTAATACATGCTCAAAAATGTTACGAAATCAGTTTATGACCACGCCTACTTTTTAACAAAGATATTTCTGGAACACCCTTTGGGAATTTGTAACGTGACATCTTTGTAACTAGAAGTCATAAAGGAATGAAATTCTGCACTAACAATAATATTTATGTATATGCTTAGTTGGATGATTGATAAAAATTTTGAAAATGGGCGTGGCTGCGCCCACTTTATGCGGCACTCGATTCATATAAAATACACCCTGATCGAACAAACGCAAACAAACAATGAAAGAATACAGCTGAGTATCTAATGTTCGATTCCACTCGAACTTAGGCTTCCTTACTTGTTAGTTTTAGTTTAAATACAGAGAAAATGCAATGAATTGAGATTTAAAAGGTGCCTTTGTTTAATGTGTGAATACGTAGGTCCACTCCCCAAACATAAATTTAAGTAAAAATTGTCTGGACGAGTTTTAATTTTTTTTTGTAATAATTTTCCGTTCGATATTGGAAACCCCCCCCCAAAATATTTTTCTGTGTGCGCCACTGATCTCCTTTATTTATTTATATCGTCTCAAGCTACAGCATGCTGGCCGCATTGATCAGTCAGTTTTGTATGTCAGACATTTTGCCAGATATTGCATATTTTTAGGCTAGTCTGATATAAATTTAGCAAATTTTGGCGATCTCATTTAGCGATAGCGATTTCTAGAATCCGGGTACAGGTGAAGCTAATAAAAGCGTGTTAAAAACCACTGATATTCCTGTGTAGAATAACAACGAATGAATCAGGGGAAAGTATGGTCTGTTTAAAAGGACAATATTTGCAGTGATAAACATAAAATTTAAATATATGGGGATCCGACCTAGAAATCATAATCTATGTAAAAGCCCTGCATTCTACCCAAAATCTCACCAAACAGACCTAATAAAATGAGGTCAAGGCACTTCCGGTGATATAGAGAAAGAGATAACGTGTAGTTATTAAAATCTTAATTATTAGAAGTAATCCTTGCAAAATAAATAAAATAAAATTGATATATTTTAGTTTTTGTTAACCGTATATATTGTTTTGCTTTCAAATAAATAGCCCTAACGTTAATGGGACATATGCCTATGTATATCATTAATTTATTTTGGTTACTTGTTTCTAGTTTTGGTTACTTTTATTTTGTATTTTGGTAAATTTAAAATTTTTGAAGTGGCAACGCTGATCACTACTGGTCCCTGCTCGGGCGCCAGTTACGGATAGTGATGGGCGAGTCCGAGATGTTTTATTCGATTCTCTCGATTGTTGAAACATCTCGAATGCTCTCGATGGTTTTCATTCGTATTCGAGTCAAGTCGTAAATGGCCGTCAGTCGAAACAATCGCTAAAACGTCTCGGACTCGCCAACGATTCCTCTCGTTTTCAAAGCAACCCTACAACATCTCGGACTCGCTGCAAAAAATACATAATAATTGTTGTTGCCGCTTGAATATTAAAATTGCTTTACAAAACATACAGAGTGGTACAAATCTATTGCCGTTGTTGCTATTCGTAAAATTCATTTGTTTCATAAGCGTCTCACTTCAGAAAATTTATTAATGTTTAAATAATTAATTATTATTATTATGCACGACACTGTTTAGTTGTGATTGCAATAATGCAGCGTCTATATATAGCATATTTTTCAATTTGGTTAATTTATTTATGTATTTGCCTCACTTCCATTAAAAATCCTACTTTCTTTATCAACAAACCTCATTCAGTTTATTTTATCAACTAAAACATATCATCAAAACAACAGCCGGCCCGCCGACTCGGAACAATCGCAAAAACATCTCGCTTGTGTAGTCGAGATGTCATCGAAACAACCTACGACTCGCCGACTCGGAACAATCGCAAAAACATCTCGCTTGTGTAGTCGAGATGTCATCGAAACAACCTCCGACTCGCCGACTCGGAACAATCGCAAAAACATCTCGATTGTGTAGTCGAGGAGCGAGTCAACTATTGACTCGATTGTGATTTTGCAACGATGGCGATTCTCTCGATTGTCTAAACATCTCGGACTCGCCCATCACTAGTTACGGACTAGTGATGGGCGAGTCCGAGATGTTTTATTCGATTCTCTCGATTGTTGAAACATCTCGAATGCTCTCGATGGTTTTCATTCGCATTCGAGTCATGTCGTAAATGGCCGTCAGTCGAAACAATCGCTAAAACATCTTGGACTCGCCAACGATTCATCTCGTTTTCAAAGCAACCCTACAACATCTCGGACTCGCTGCAAAAAATACATAATATTTGTTGTTGCCGCTTGAATATCAAAATTACTTTAAACAACATACAGAGTGGTACAAATCTATTGCCGTTGTTGCTGCTCTTAAAATTCTTTTTTTTTCGAAAGCGTCTCACTTTAGAAAATTTATTAATGTTTAAATAATGATTATTATTATGCACGACACTCTTTAGTTGTGATTGCAAAAATGCAGCGTCTGTATATAGAATATTTTTCAATTTGGTTCATTTATTTATGTATTTGCATTAAAAATCCTACTTTCTTCATCAACAACAGTCATTCACTTTATTTTATCAACTAAAACATATCATCCGCCGACTCGGAACAATCGCAAAAACATCTCGCTTGTATAGTCGAGTTGTCATCGAAACAACCTCCGACTCGCCGATTCGGAACAATCGCAAAAACATCTCGCTTGTATAGTCGAGTTGTCATCGAAACAACCTCCGACTCGCCGACTCGAAACAATCGCAAAAACATCTCGATTGTGTAGTCGAGGAGCGAGTAAACTTTTGACTCGATTGTGATTTTGAAACGATGGCGATTCTCTCGATTGTCAAAACATCTCGGAATCGCCCATCACTATTACGGACTGAAAGTCCTTACGACACAAAAAAATTAAAGGGCCAACTTGTCTGGAAAGAGAACACTGAATTTACAATATTACAAACAAACATAAAGGTTGTTCTCTGTGTCTAATATTTTTGCCGAGATATCATGATATCTTGAGAAATTTGCCACACAGAGAGAGCGCACCTTTAAGAAAATAAAATTCTAACTGACTTCATTGTGAACTAGCATGTTAGTCATATTCTTTCCACTCTTTATACAACTGTTGTCGCTTTGCTTTGCTTGCTTCAATTTCGAATTAATTAATTTTTTATCTGAATAAAATAAAATACTTAAAAAAAAGAACTAGAAACATAAATTCAAACTCACTTCTCATAGAAGACCATTGTGAATGTAATAACATGGTTGCATTTCCCGTGATAATTTTCTCATGATATCACATATCACGGGTTGGGGTATGAGAAATTTGCCGAAGCTCCAAATTTGACAAGACGTGTATTTTGTTGTTGTGCTCGGCAAATTTATCACACTTATGTCATCTCGGCAAATTTTCCAGGCCAAAATCACAGAGAGAGAACAACCTTATAGTGATGGGCGATTCCGAGATGTTTTGACAATCGAGAGAATCGCCATCGTTTCAAAATCACAATCGAGTCAAAAGTTTACTCGCTCCTCGACTACACAATCGAGATGTTTTTGCGATTGTTTCGAGTCGGCGAGTCGGAGGTTGTTTCGATGACAACTCGACTATACAAGCGAGATGTTTTTGCGATTGTTCCGAATCGGCGAGTCGGAGGTTGTTTCGATGACAACTCGACTATACAAGCGAGATGTTTTTGCGATTGTTCCGAGTCGGCGGATGATATGTTTTAGTTGATAAAATAAAGTGAATGACTGTTGTTGATGAAGAAAGTAGGATTTTTAATGCAAATACATAAATAAATGAACCAAATTGAAAAATATTCTATATACAGACGCTGCATTTTTGCAATCACAACTAAAGAGTGTCGTGCATAATAATAATCATTATTTAAACATTAATAAATTTTCTAAAGTGAGACGCTTTCGAAAAAAAAAGAATTTTAAGAGCAGCAACAACGGCAATAGATTTGTACCACTCTGTATGTTGTTTAAAGTAATTTTGATATTCAAGCGGCAACAACAAATATTATGTATTTTTTGCAGCGAGTCCGAGATGTTGTAGGGTTGCTTTGAAAACGAGATGAATCGTTGGCGAGTCCAAGATGTTCGAAATCAGCTGATTTTTAGAAACTACGGTTGGTAATGAAGCGGCACATAATACAGCAGAGGCAGCTGGCAGCACCGCTCCGTTTAGCCCAAATTCTAAAGCCGGAATTACAATAGCGCTGTGGCTGTGGCAGCGACTGTTTTTCGAAATCAGCTGATTTTTAGAAACTACGGTTCGTAATGAAGCGGCACATAATACAGCAGAGGCAGCTGGCAGCACCGCTCCGTTTAGCCCAAATTCTAAATTCGCAGCCGCTGCCTTGAATCGCAGCCAACTTCAAAGTGTTGATGTGAACTTTTGTCTGTTTCCGTACTATCCAATGTAATATATTTTTTACTAATTTTGTGTTTCCGTACTTTGATGCCAGCAAGCGGGAGAGAATTTAATTTTTACTTAATTAATTTGCACTAGCAAATATTGCTGGCGGGATGCAAAAGCAAAGAAGAAGAAAGAGCAGAGGAAAAAATGAAACAAGATTGATTATTTTAATTGAAAAAAGTAGACATGAAAATGGTAAGTAAATTTATGTCACCACGTGTCCAAGGTAAAAGGAAACAGACCTAATATATAAAGAAGTCACTGCCAAATACTGCGAACGCTCTATTGTGTTTGGTCTGGCAGTGACTGCTCATATTAGACGTATCAGCTGATGAAAACCATCGAGAGCATTCGAGATGTTTCAACAATCGAGAGAATCGAATAAAACATCTCGGACTCGCCCATCACTAAACAAACACTTTATTCTCAACTTAATTAACTTCACTTATATTAATTCACTTAGACCAGAGATCCCCAAAACTCTAACTGCAGCAGTGTTAGTAACTGCAGCAGTATTAGTGAAAAACGACTAGTTGAGTGCCCAGCTACTACCGTCGCATCGTTCAGTAGCTTGCGGGCAAGCAAAAAGACAACAACGTGCACGCATATATTTTTCGCTTTTATGCGCTGCTATACCACGTCGCACAATGAAAACGAAGTATGCGTGTACGTTCGTATGAAAACGAAGTATGCGTGTACGTTGTTATCTTTTTGCTTGCCCGCAAGCAACTGAATCGTCGCACGGTCGTAGATGGTCACCTAACTTTTGCGCTCTTACTGCGACAAAACGAGAGAGTATAACAATCTGTGTGAGTTGAGCGTTGCACCTCAGTGCTATGAAACGAAGACCCCTGACTTAGACTAATTTACTCTACTGCAACCCCAGCGCAACTGCCGTACTCCATGGTACAATAATCTAGAGGTAGGCGCATGGGCGAATTCAGAAACTACTTTTTTTATTTCCAAAGGTAGAGTGTAATGTCAAAATCCAAGCGAACTATAATCATGGCCAATAGGAATCAGCGAGTGCCAAGCGAATTCAGATTTTAACCACGGCGAAATTTCATTTTGACATTACACTCTACCAATTACAATAACAAAATACATGGGGATTTTCTGAATTCGCCCCTGCGCCTACCTGGTATATCTGCCTTGCCGTACTCCAAGTTCTGTTGCCCTTTTATAATGTGTGAGAGTCTAAGACAGAGCTGTTGGCAACTGTTGAGTGTTTGTCTTATAAACGCACTGTTGAGTAATTCCGCTCAGCTCAACAGTTGGCAACTTTTCGCCATTTTTTCCATCACAAATTTTGTTCGCTACTTTAGCTCAACATGTTGTGTGTATGTATGCACATATGTATATAAGCTCTGATTGAACCGGCCACCGTATACCCAGTCGTGAGTCGTGATCGTGTTTTGCGATCCATAAAAACTTGTTGATATGCGACCAGTGTGGAGCGTCATCCATGGATTGCATCAATATAACATATTACTATAAATATGTAGTGTAAAACAAACCAACTGCAAGAGGTTTTCGCAGGAAGTGGGAATCGCAATAATGTACCACTGGTGTTAAGGGAAAATTTGTATACAATGAACCACGATCCTATCGCAGATCATAAAAAAGTCGCTCCCGCGGACGATTATAGCGCAAGAGATATTCCTTGTTATAGCGTTCGGTCAGCCGTAGGAAAGTGCAAAAACCGTAGGAAGTTTACTAAAAAAGACCGAATATGAGTGCAAAGAATGTAAATTGTGGTAAAATTCCTAATGGAAAATTAACGGGAGCATACAAAATTTATACCAACAAGAAAGGCACACTGCAAAATAATAATAGCAATAAAAAAAAATAGGAATATAAATACATACATATATACCTATAGTTGTAAATAAAATTAAAAGTACGGAAACACAAAATTAGTAAAAATATATTACATTGGATAGTACGGAAACAGACATAAGTTCACATCAACACTTTGAAGTTGGCTGCGATTCAAGGCAGCGGCAGCGAATTTAGAATTTGGGCTAAACGGAGCGGTGCTGCCAGCTGCCTCTGCTGTATTATGTGCCGCTTCATTACAAACCGTAGTTTCTAAAAATCAGCTGATTTCGAAAAACAGTCGCTGCCACAGCCATAGCGCTATTGTAATTCCGGCTTTAAGCGTTGGCAGTGGCTGCTTTATTTGACATTTGACTGATATGTATGTATGTATATAAATATGGCATTTTTTCTTATCTTTTTAGCTGGCGGGAATATAAACCATTTAAACGAATTTTAAAATAAGTATATTAAATGGCTGCTTTAAGTAATGAAGAAATCGTGATTTTCGATTTGGGAATATTGTACTACGAGTACAAAAATTATAGGAGCCCAAGGATTTGGACCAGGGAAATATACACAGACGAAGAGCGGCACGCGCATGGATTTTTTGGGCAGGCGTATAAAATCATAAAAACAAATGACGATGGTGAGTTCCACAAGACGACACGAATGAACGTTGAGGTGTTCAATATTTTATGCTCGTTGTTGGGAAAAAATTTACAAGAACTTGTCGTAGGAAAAAACAGGAGTTTTAATGTATGTAGAATTTCGTCCGCCACTATATGTATGTATGTATATGTAATTAATCATAAAACTTAATCAAAAAGATTTTGAGAAGAGAAAGACTTACTCTATTTATAAGTGCATAGTACATATGTACATTACCTCAACTGGATTCTGTTTAATATAACTTTTAAGTAAACAGAAGGACGCTTTTATTTCAATTTTATATTTTTTTAAAAGTTATATTAAATTAATGCGGCCTCGTACAATAAAAATCGACCAGTGTAAATATCGACTGGCTCAAAGTAGATTTGCGTTAAACTTTTGCATTACTCTACTTTTAAAAAAGTTATGAACAAAAATTAGTTGATATGTAAGTATAGGTACTGTGTATCTAAACTAGTTATATAAAAATGTTTATTTGGAAATTGTTTGTAATGGATAAATCCAACACAATTTATTTATGTAATTTATGAATTGTTCGTTACCTTTGTTTTGAGATTGGTTGTAATGGATAAATCCAATACAATCTATTTAGGTAATTTATGAATTGTTTGTTACCTTTGTTTTGTTTCTTTTAAAAGTTTTTATTAAACCAAGTGTTTATAACATAACTGAGTTTAAGTGTTTACATTTCATCCAATGGAATCTGTAGTACTGTGGATATATCGACGCTTCCAAACAAAACTGTACTAAGTCTGAAAACTGTGTTTTGCAGGAGAAGCTCTCAAAGTTTAAACTCGATATGAAACTTCGGTTGTATGCTAAGTATATTTTCACTTATAACTTCTGTTTGGATTGAACGACCAACACCAAAACTCGACAATATCAAAGTCAGGGTATGCTTTATTAAAATCGTAAGAAAAAATAAAAATTTGCTACGTGGTTTTTCATGGCAAGCTCTCGAAATTTTTATTCTGTAAAAATCTCGAGTTGTATTATATGTACACTTTTGCTTATAACTTTTGATTGGATTGTCCGATTGATACCAAAATTAGGCAGCATCTAAATTAAGAACCGCTCTACTTGAAAACGCCAAAAACGGGAAAATGTACTAAGTCGACTTAGTACAGTATTGTTTGGAAGCGTCGATATATTCTTTTTATGGCACTTATTGTATTTTGATGGCTTTTAATGTGTTTCGATAATGGGGTGGTCGCTTCTGCCTTTTTTTCATTGTTACGGGTAATTTAGGCAAACATGGACATTATACATATATTCCGTATGAGGTGTAGTAATTTTTGGACATTAACCCGTTTTGATATTGGTGAACTTTTTTTCGGGATACAATTTCACTATTGACTGATGTACATATATGCGAATTAGAGTTTTTGAGTATTTTTAAATTACTTATACCCTGTCGGAAAAACAAGCAACCAAAAAGTATCTTATAATTTCTTATTTTTTCTTTCTTTCTGTCATACCTACAATTGTCCACTTGTTGCATAAATAAAAACATTAGGAACATTGTTTAATAATTTTTAGCAGTTTAATAGCTATTTGCCATAAAGAACAAAACAATAATAAACAAACGCTTATTATAAGGAAAGAACAAATTATGTATTAATTTAATCCTTTAGGATATCACGCATTTTGAAAGCGTCTTTTGGAGCATTAAAGCGAGTAAATAACCTTGTTTGTGGCAGCGCTGCCACTTCGTTGCGCCATTGACCTTGTACTTCCACATCACCATCATAGTGGTCTACTAACGTAGTTGGACAATATTCGAAATCATTTTGTTTTACGAAATTATGGAGAACCACTACAGCCTTCACAATTTTTTCTGCATTATCTGGATGGCATAACATACCGTCGCATAAAAGACGCCACCGCATTGTCATTATCCCAAAAGTATTCTCTATCTTGCATCTTGTTTTCGAAAGGATCTCGTTGAAACGACTTTTATCTTGTGCGAGATATCTGCCTGGGTATGGTCTCATTAAATTTTTGCGAAGCGGAAAAGCAGCATCACCAACGAAGAAGTAGGGCATTGATATACTAGAGCCAGGTAATATTGCACTTTTTGGCAAGTTTATCGTGTTGTTTATAGTTCTGCTGCCAAAAGAGCTGGCTCGCAATACTCCACCATTACTCTGGCTTCCATACGCCCCTATATCAACAGCAGTGAAACAATAATTATGGTCACAAGCAGCAAGCAAAACTATGCTATGATATTTTTTATAGTTAAAGTAGAGTGATCCACAGCCTGGTGTACATCGAATGCGTATGTGCTTGCCATCAATACACCCAACGCAATGTGGAAGTCCCGTTTTTTTCTCAAATTGATCCGCTATGATTTTATATTCGTTTTCATTGGGTGGAGGCAAATATATAATCCACAATTCATCCCAAATGGCTTCGCAAGTTTCATACACGATATTGCGGACAGTCGTTAGGCCCATCCGAAAGGTCCATGCAATCGTTTGCCATTTCGCACCTTGGGCTAGATACCTATCGAAAGAATATACAAACACAAACAATTTTTTAGAAATTATATGTATGTATATGTAGAGAACATTCCCATCATTAACATTATGAATCAAATCCACCAAAACCTACATCAATGTCAAAACCAGCCGGCACTCCGGTTCGATAGGCGAAGTTCTTGTCAATTTTTTTTCCAACAACGAGCACAACATATTGCACACCTCAACGTTCATTCGTGTCGTCTTGTGGAACTCACCATCGTCATTTGTTTTTATGATTTTATACGCCTGCCCAAAAAATCCATGCGAGTGCCGCTCTTCGTCTGTGTATATTTCCCTGGTCCAAATCCTTGGGCTCCTATAATTTCTGTACTCGTAGTACAATATTCCCAAATCGAAAATCACGATTTCTTCATTACTTAAAGCAGCCATTTAATATACTTATTTTAAAATTCGTTTAAATGGTTTATATTCCCGCCAGCTAAAAAGATAAGAAAAAATGCCATATTTATATACATACATACATATCAGTCAAATGTCAAATAAAGCAGCCACTGCCAACGCTGTTTTTCGAAATCAGCTGATTTTTAGAAACTACGGTTTGTAATGAAGCGGCACATAATACAGCAGAGGCAGCTGGCAGCACCGCTCCGTTTAGCCCAAATTCTAAATTCGCTGCCGCTGCCTTGAATCGCAGCCAACTTCAAAGTGTTGATGTGAACTTACGTCTGTTTCCGTACTATGTACAATGTAATATATTTTTTACTAATTTTGTGTTTCCGTACTTTGAATTTAATTTTTACTTAATTGATTTTCACTAGCAAATATTGCTGGCGGGATGAAAAAGCAAAGAAGAAGATAGAGTAGAGGAAAAAATGAAACAATATTGATTATTTTAATTGAAAAAGTGAGCCCAAATTACATCAGCGATGTGGCAGCGGGCAGCGACGGTTTTCGGAATCAGCTGATGCGTCTAATATGAGCAGTGACTGCCAGACCAAACACAATAGAGCGTTCGCAGTATTTGGCAGTGACTTCTTTATATATTAGGTCTGTTTCCTTTTACCTTGGACACGTGGTGACATAAATTTACTTACCATTTTCATGTCCACTTTTTTCAATTAAAATAATCAATCTTGTTTAATTTTTTCCTCTGCTCTTTCTTCTTCTTTGCTTTTGCATCCCGCCAGCAATATTTGCTAGTGGAAATTAATTAAGTAAAAATTAAATTCTCTCCCGCTTGCTGGAAACGGAAACACAAAATTAGTAAAAAATATATTACATTGGTTAGTACGGAAACACACATAAGTTCACATCAACACTTTGAAGTTGGCTGCGATTCAAGGCAGCGGCAGCGAATTTAGAATTTGGGCTAAACGGAGCGGTGCTGCCAGCTGCCTCTGCTGTATTATGTGCCGCTTCATTACAAACCGTAGTTGCTAAAAATCAGCTGATTTCGAAAAACAGTCGCTGCCACAGCCACAGCGCTATTGTAATTCCGGCTCGTATCAAAAGGCGCATTTCAGTTATTACATCTGGGTCTGGGTCAAGATAAATTTTTACTGAAACAATCCGGATCATAATGAAATTTGGCTGCACTTGAAAAGAAGTAAAAAGAAGAAGAAATATCAACAAACCATTTGTGATTTGAGAAAGTAAAAAAACAAAATAAAAAATCATGGATCAAGAATTATTTGAGGCATATTTATATATAATTTAATTATATGACCTTTATACTCATATTTTATGTGTTACTACCATAATTTGTTTTGTTTTTTTCACGGCGTCTGAATGAAAAATATGGCCGACAGCTGCTTGTGTATATACATATGCAAACATATACCCCGCAGTAAAAATCTGAAATGGGGGAAATTTTCCAATAATGCCGCACGCCCCCCAAAAAACCACTTTTACTGGGTGGTAGGGGAGGGGAAGAGTGTTTTGAATCCGTAAAATTTAGGCGCCGGACGCACCTCTGTTTCGAGGAATTTATGATTAAAGTTTAGTAGCTCCATATAAATTCGATAGATAAAGAAAAAACAGTGCTTTTGCGCAGAACACTTTTCTGCGTAGGCGGCCTTCGGCCGCGCTTAAAAAAAATAACCCTGGGCTACGCCATCCGTCCGGATGTGTGCGCCAACCGTGGCTACCGCCACGGTGATGTCCTTCTGCGTAGTACACCCTTCAGCGTAATATCTATGGCCCGGTCTACAGTACTTTTGTGGCCATTTCAACTCGCAAAATGGTACAAACACTTACCTTGTACCTATGTCAGTTGTGTGTGTGTGTGTAAAAATTGGTAAAAATTTAACAACTTTAACAAATTCCGGGAAAACCAGGTACGTCCGGCGCCTAAATTTAACAACTTCAGAACCTACTTCCCCTCCCCTACCATCCAGTAAAAGTCATTTTTTTGGGGGCGTGCGGCATTATTGGAAAGCCGACCCCTGAAATGAATCCTTTATGAATCACTGATGAAATTCATCATGAGGAGGCATCAGTGAATACTTTCATATAAAGGCTGCTGAATTTTTTCAAATAAATGGTTTGCTTTCCTCATGCCTATATGACACTACGTTTTTTCTCTGGTATTTTTTGTTTGGAAAACCCACCGAAAGTCAAAATACAAAAACAATTCTTCTGTACGTTGAAAAGAGACAAATACTCCCTCAAAAACAATTTGATTGACATTAAACTTCAAACTAAATGAAAATAATAGTTATTTCAAAAATTATTTTTTTGGAAATTTGAATTTAAATTACTGAAATAAATAATGAAACTCAAATGGCATGATAGCTATGTTATAAGGAGAAGCCAGTGCGCAGTATAATTTTTCTTCCGGACTTCTTCTTTCCCCTTACGGCCAAAGTAGAAGCTTACAAGAGGCAAATTTAAAATTTGTATTTCCATATACATATTTTTTATTTTAAATATAATTTATTTTATAGTTGTCAAATAGAAAAATTTGTCAGAAAAGCTGCAGAATGACAAAAAACCTACCGAAATACAAGCTGGCTCGTTGGCAAAACGATAGTGATGAATATTCAACAAAGAATCATCAATGATTATTTAGCAGTGAAACAAATTGACTGCAGGGTATATGTATATATATGTATACATACAAAATGTCACTTTTCAGTTCTGCCAAATCAAAAAAGCACTGTGCTGCCAATTCAGCACGGAAAAAACAAATCGAACAGGGCGGATCATAAATTGAACCAGCAATTTATCTGGTTTAATCGAGCTGAAATCGTTGTTGTTGCATTTGCATGTAAAAATTTTTATCTGGGTTAGGATCACCGTATGTGAAACACGGCTAAAGATACGTAGATACTTTTTATTTTGCCGTAGAAAAAATTTGATACATTTTTAATCCGTATCAAATAATTTTGATACATTTAATCAAAATCAAAGAATATTAACCGATTCTTTTTCATTTTTAAGATTTTCTTAAAAACTTCAACAACCTGTGAATGCCACGAAAAACATGTATTGTGAAGGTCTTTGAAAAAACAAAAAAGGGCAATATTTTATCAAACTTTATAGTAGGCTTCACTGCCCATAGAAGGAATGAGCACGGCTCACTAAAGCTAGCCACACATGACGGCAGAAAACGCGCGTCTTCATGTATGCACATTGCCCGAAATACAAGGAAATCGAGGGTTTTTGTAAAAAATTTTTTGGTGATACGAAAAAAAATGGACGTATACAATTGTTATACGGCTTAAAAGCTCGAAAATAGCTTTCTTGATTAATTGAAGTGTTTTTTCCAAAAAATTTTCGGTGATACGAAAAAACCATGAAGGTATCAATTTTTGATAGCAAATTTTTTGAGGCTGCGGCAATACTGGTCGCTGCGGTGTTACTTATGGCCTAAACAGAATCAGTACTTCTCCATCATGACGGACAAGGAAGAAACTGACAGCTGAGTAGACTGTGTATATTTTGCTCGTACATCGCTACATTAGCGACGTATCAGTCGCCGGATCCGGCATACTTTGCCAATTTTCTATTTTGCCGTACGTCAGTAATATAAGATGTGTTCGGTGATAGCAGTAGAGTACACTAGTGCAGAAAATTGCGTTCGATAACTCGTTTTTGTACTAAACTGTGCAGAACTGAGCTTTGTAACCAACTTAAAATTAAATATTAGTATTAAATTAATACTATTAATACATATTCCATGCGATTTTGCTCTTAGCAATTCGTTAATTTTCGTTTTTTGACGCCTTTACATAAAACTTCTGTGACAAATGTCTGATATTGTTCTACCCTACACTTTTAGTGCATTCACCGAACACATATTTTATGTGCCACTCTTTCCGCTACGTACG
This sequence comes from Urophora cardui, assembly GCA_960531455.1. Classification (NCBI taxonomy): domain Eukaryota; kingdom Metazoa; phylum Arthropoda; class Insecta; order Diptera; family Tephritidae; genus Urophora; species Urophora cardui. The sequence continues at coordinate 2,000,376 of OY482673.1, forward strand.
TCCTGTCAGTCGAAAACGACGTACGTCATGCCGGAGAAGTACTGATTCTGCTTAGCACTTTAAGCCCGACGCATACGGCATCAGTGAGCTGCCTTTAGCTTTGTTCAACAACTTTACTTGCAACAAGAGTACCAGTGACAAATTAAGAGTAAAAACGAGTAAAAGAGAAAATTATCAACCAAAGTTATTGAACACAAAATCGTAAACATTTGCAAGTAAACAGCTGATGCGCTGTTTTCACAATTTTATTTTTAGGTTAGGTTGTAATTGAAATGTTTGAAATTGAAAATGAATGTAAATAACTGAATTAGGAAGACGAAAATCTACTTTGGATATTCCACAACATCGTCAAGATTCCTTTTTGCGCTAATTTATTTAGTATGCAATTAGAAATTTGCGATTAAAATGTTGGCATATTTCCAATTGCAATTTTTGTGATCATATGTTTTTGACGCGTCTATTTTTTTTAAAGCTGCAAGTAGTTGCAAGTGAAAATTTTACTTGCAACTATTTTCAACTCTCTCGAAGTCTTACTCTCCCAATTTGGGTCTCTTTTGCAAATTTTTTGGGTTATTGAACATAAAATTCGTAACTATTTGTAAAAGCAATTAAAAACTTTGAGTTATTGAACAAAGCTTTTGCCTTGCCCTGCAAGAAACCATCCGATCATATGATCAATCATTTAGCCGATACTTATGATGAATATTTCAATCAGTGCCCAGAACAAAATTTCCATCAGTTTTCTTGGGGAGACATGAAAAATCTGATGTAAACATTGGTGTACGTGTGTGGTCAGCTCTGATATAAATTTAAAGCTGAGGGAAAGTCCTGTCCGGCCTGATGTAAATAATATCAGACCTCATATAAATGTCAATCAGGCATGAGCTAATGTAGAAATCAGGACTGATGTAACAATTAGTCCTGTCTGATGTAAACAACATCAGACCTGCTATATATAGGGATCAAGGCTGAGCAAACACTCCTGATGGATAAATGCCTGATATAAAAAATGTATATATAATGTGAAATAAAAGATAATTTTTTCTTAATAACAACGAATTTAAATCATTTATATGTATATCTATATACATAATATATATATATATCTATATAATAAACCTTTCCACATCTCCGAAATTTTAATTTTTCTTCAACACGTTTTTGTTCCGCGATAAGACAGTTCCGAAATGCCGTTTAATCATTTTCGTTTGCATTTTAGTGATATATATGATCAAAAAACAAAACGTAAAATTCCGGAGTCGTGTGCATTATATTAAGATTTCCCAATTTATTAATTTAAACACAATTTTTCAACGCTTGTAGAATTTTCGCGCTTGCTTTTTTTAACTTTACAGCGAAAAATTTGGAGATTAAAATCTACATCAGCAGTGTTTTACAAATGATTGATCAAATGTTATGAAGTGCTGATACATATCACCAGTGTCACACAGATGATTGATCAAATGTCTGGAAGTGTTTGTGCAAGTGTATTGGTGGTGTCAGAAATTCTGTTAATGTATTGGTGTTTCCATCAGTCGTTTCTTGCAGGGTGAATTCCCACAGGTAGCTTGGAATGTGCAATGCACTGATTTCACAATCGTGTGAAATAAAATTATGCTGACACCGCTGCAATGCAATGATAGCGTCGCGCAATTTTGTATTGCGCAATATGGTGTAATTAGCTGGGCCTTGATAGAGGTGTCGGGTGACGCTTATTATGTGGACATAATTAGACCAGCCACACATGACGGCAGAAAACGCGCAGAACTTAGGCAGAATGCCATAAAAACGCGCGTCTTCATGTGTGCACATTGGCAGAAATACAAGGAAATCGAGGGTTTTTGTAAACCGGCGTTTTCTGCCTGCCCAAGTTCTGCGCGTTTTCTGCCGTCATGTGTGGCTGGTCTTATGCTGACGTGGCGCACGTGTATTATCAGACTGTCGGAATGCACCACGCCGAGTGCCGGCGGATGTGTTAACTTGTATATTGATTGAACGAGCGTTCTTTATACATACATAGCAGTGTTGATATTGGGGAAAAAATGATTGTACCTAAAAGAGCACAAACAACGTAAATAAAATGTTTCCAACGTACCTAAAGTAGAAAAATCTTTTTTTCTTCTATTTAACTTAAGGAAATTCATATTTATAGTTTTATGTAAAAAAACAAAAAAAAAAGACTGTGCTTCAATAACTTCGTAGGAATTAACATAAGAATTATAATTCAAGTACCTCTAAATCAAGGGTGCTCAACGCTCTCGTATTGAATGGGGAAACTCCAATACATCTACAAAAATTTATTAGTGCACCGAGAAAAAATTTGTGTTAGATTTAAAAAAAAAGTTACAAACTACAAGTAAATTTTTATTGTACGATTGGAAAATTTTACATACAACATAAATACATACATATGTATAATATTTACAATATATTTTATTTATAATAAATTAAGATATGAATTCGTACATATAAAAAAAATGTATCTACATATTACATAATAACAATAAGTGACAAGTTTATTCAAGGCTGTTTAATAAATTGTTAATATTTATTGTCGAATCAGAGGTGGATAATTGCAGAATTGCTTCCAAATGCTTTTGTGATAAAAGGTTTCTTTGGTATGTTTTGATTTACTTAAGGCTAGAAAAGGCTTTTTCGCAAATATATGCACATATGTGCTTCCAAACTTGGATAAGTATTTTAAAATTTCATTTCTTATGAGTTGATACTTGTCATATATGTAATTTACCTTAATTATTAATTTATATACGTACCTATAATTAATTAGCATAGACTGTGACTTGCAATAATATTTCAGCAAAAAAAGCTCTAATTCCTATTTTTCTTATTAAAATCTGCTTTTATTTTTCTTCAAATAATTTGAAATACACTTTTGCCACACATTTTTCAATATTAACTAGAAATTTTGTTCAGTTTTTTCGTTTGCCTACAAATCGCACCCTAAATCAAAAAATTGCACAACTCAAAATTTTTTGAATCCATGAATAACGTATTTAGGGACTGCTAAATGTTAGTCTCCTCCCAGCAAAAGTCTTCTTCCTTACCCAAGGCTTTACTTCAAAGCTTCGTTTGTAAAGAAAAAGGTTTTCTTGCATTTCTTCCATTTATTTTATATTTATTTGGGTTTTGAGTTACGTCGCTTTTCAATTCAAGAATTCAATTTTTTCAAAAAAAATTTATTTTCAATTGTTGGGGTAAGTGGAAAAAAATTCAACAACTATTTACAGCGAAGGTTGAGTGTATAGCTATTTCACGAAAAACCATTTTCGATCATCAGCACTCTTTTCGGAAGTGGATGCACCGGGGATTGAACCCGAGTCCATTCCATCTTCAGCCGCAATGACCCAACGCATAAACACACTTGGCCATTGAGACTCTGTGCAAGCTGTTGGATTTTCCCCACTTTTGCCTTTTTCATTTTCAACATTAACGTTAGTGTGTATATGCTTTTTGCATATATTCTCCACAAACGTGCTGAATTTTTTGTTGTAGGCAGTTCGCAATGAACATTGTTGTTGGTATTTATTTTATGTATATACCAAACAACGTGAACAATTTTACTTGAAAGAGTTTTTTTTTTAGTGCTTAGCACTAAAACCCTTCCAACTTTAAACGAACCGAACCCAAGCTTAACTAATAGATTTACGAATTGGCTGAAGTTCAGAAAATTTATAAGTTCGCATATTAATCCAAATGTGAGCCTTAAAACAGCCGCCGAAGTGGAATATGCGATAATTGACTTCACAAACTTACTGCAAGTGGCAGCAAAGGTTTCAACGCCATTACGTCCTAACACAACCCAGCAGCAAAGCTTTAGTCCTTTCAATGAAAACGATATCATTGAGCTAGTTTCCATGAAAAGGTAACTTAGGAGAGACTGGCAAAGGTTGCGATCTCCAACCCTGAAAAGCGAGCTAAAAAAATGTACGAAAGAGCTCCAAATGCTCCTAGAGGAGAAAAGGGAAACAAAATTTCAAAGATTATTCTTCATGGCGCTCTCTCAAATATCTAAAACGGCCGGTTCAGCAGGATCCTCCAATACGAATGCAAAATGGTGAATTTGCTCGAAGTGACCACGAAAAAGGAGTAGCATTTGCAACCCATCTTTCAAATGTATTTACTCCAAATGAAGGCCAAAATGTTCTCCAAGAAAATACTCCACAATTACCAGCAATACCACTTGGTTTTAAACTAGACGACTTGAATAAAACTATATCCAAAGACATAGAGAATAAGAAAGCACCAGGGTATGACAGAATAACGGGTGAAATGTTAAAAGCGCTTCCCATAGTAGCTATTAAGCAACTACTATACATCTTCAATAGTATCCTCCGATTATGTCACTTTCCTAATCCATGGAAACTATCTGAAATTATTATGATCCCAAAACCAGGCAAAGACCCGACAATAGTAAGCTCCTACAGACCAATAAGCTTAATCTCTATCTTTTCCAAACTATTCGAAAAATTATTGCTGAGAAAGATTCAGCCCATCTTAGAACTGCACGAAACCATACCAAGCCACCAGTTCGGATTTAGAGAGCAGCACGGTACGATAGAACAAGTGCATAGAATTGTCTCAGAAATAAGGTCAACTTTTGAAACCAAACGATATTGCACTGCCCTATTCCTAGATGTGGTACAAGCTTTCGATAAAGTATGGCTAGAAGGGCTATTGCATAAAATAAAACAAACACTTCCTTATAATCTCTGCGGGATCCTAGAAAGCTTTTTAACAGGTAGAAAATTTCGAGTAAGGCACAAAAGTTTTACAACCGAAAGTCATCCACTTTCTGCTGGAGTTCCACAAGGTAGCGTTCTAGGGCCTGTACTATACTTAATTTACACAAGCGATCTGCCAACCAACGCGAGCCTTGTCACGTCTACCTTCGCAGATGATACGGCTATACTGAGTGTGCACGCAAATCCCATAACTGCTACTATCCAATTGCAGAGACATATAAAAACTTTATAAGAATGGCTTACTACGTCCAAGATATTAAGAACAATATGCAAAGCGCCTTGGTATGTAAAAAATACAATTATACATAGTAACCTAAAGATAAATACGGTGGCCGAAGAGATAGAGAAAATGCAAGCAAATTATGCGAAAAGATTAGCCAACCATCCTAATTCATTAGCAAAAAGTCTCCTAAAGCAAAGCTATCCTAGGCGGTTAAAGAGAAAGGATGTAAAACTCAATTGTGCATAAGGTCATATTCTGTTAGACCAATATCTCGAGAGTAACTTTAAAAAATGATGAACGTCGCTGAATAATAATAATAATAATAATAATAATAATAATAATAATAATAATAATAATAATAATAATAATAATAATAATAATAATAATAATAATAATAATAATAATAATAATAATAATAATAATAATAATAATAATAATAATAATAATAAATTATAAAAAGCAGCTTACTGGAATTCCTTCCATTCAGAAAGCTACAACAGCATTTACTAATACCCATGTATAACATATGTATGATTGTGTTCCGGACGAGCCTATCCCATTAGGACGTAAAAATTCCTAAGTTCATACACGCAGCTTATTGGAATTCCTTCCATTCCGAAAGCTGCAACAGCACTTATTAATGCAACACACGATTGTGTTATCGATAAGCCTGTCCTGTCAGGCCGTACGAACTTTTAATACTATACAATCAGCTGCTTGGAATTCCATTCCATTCCGACGGCAAAAATACATAAATAATGAAAATGAATAACATAATGAACGAATATGAAATAAAATTACATACATGCATACTACATATGAACATATTCTAACAAAAACAAAAATATTCCGATACACATAATAAATGAACTCATAAGTATTTCTTTTATGTCAAATAAAATTGCTTTTCATCCAAATGTTATTTGAAGCAGTGGCAACGTCATTGTATACTAGGTTAAGATTTTATAAAAATTGTCATATTCTTTAAGAATGATACAATAAAAACTATATCCGAGAAAAAAAAAAAAAGTGCTTATACTGATTTCACATAGGCGGTTAATGGAGTAATTATCCACATTTTCTTCATTAAGTCAACAATGAAGCTCGATTTTCCATACAGAAGTTCAATTCTTAATGGATCCATTACCAATTAATTGAATTTTTAATCGAATAAAAATCCAATACAACTCTGGGAGGTAAGTTCGTTTTTTTTTTAATTTTGAAATTTTCAGTGTCAACCGTCAATTAGTTTTGGCATGAATTTATTATCCCAGCAAACATTCTCAGAGCACTCATAATTTGGAGTCGGATATGAATCACAAACATGTGTGAAATATGTGTGAGTTTAAGCTTTAAACAGAACCGATCTCCGGACGTGTTTTCGCGTGGTGCGGCGATGACATTTGTTTCCGAATATCGCCCAGTAAAACAGAATCAATGCCAAATTGCCATATGCATATTTTTATAATTACGATGTTTCCTTACTTCTTCAATTGACTCTTCGCTTCTGTATACATTTTCAATTTTTTCCACATCAAAAAACATATATTTTTGTTTTATTACATGTTTTTATCAAGTTCCAAATAATTTATTTGACAGGCGATAGCGTCCAAATTAGAAATAAGTCTATTCTGACGAATTTACGCCGGGCGATTTTCGCCAGCGTTTTCGTTCTGTTCATTCTCATATACTACTGTGTATTTTAATCGTTTGACAGAACGCCGCGGCTGACGAAAATTCGTCCGGCGCTGATTCTGTTTAAGCTATAAGGAAACATTTTTATAATTTTTTTTCTTGTTTTTTTAAATGATAATTGTAATTCGAAAAATGGGAAGTAGGTATAAAAGTATCACTAAAGTTCAATATAATGTTGAATGTTCCACTATATTATGGCGTTGTATTGAATTTCAGGTTCGAATCCGGAGGAAAATACAAATAGACAACACTATAAAGCAAGCAATGAAGGTTCCACAATGGTTGCGTTCAGAATCCTAACGGTTGCGCAACAGTTGTGGTCTTATCTTCTGAACGCAAAGTTGAGTATTTCTGATTAACTAAACATGATGTGAGTTTGGACACTTTTTTCCATCATAAATTGTTTATGCTCACTTCGGACAACATGTTGTGCTTATGATTTTGACATATGTACAAAAATTTAAATACCTACATATATTTATGAATTTTTGAATGTAATAAAAATGTTTCAAAGCAGCGAAGCTATTGCCGACTATGTTGGGGATAGGTAATTATAATAATAATTTGTTTTTTGTCGGTATGAGCTCGTTCAGAAGGCGCAAATTATATCACTTTCCGCTCGGTGTTTTGCTCAACAGTTGCGACTTCTGAACGCAACCAATGAGAGAAGAAGAAAATAATCTGTGATGAAGGGAGAGAGAGGATGAAGAGAATTGGGTCAGAGGAAGGAAAATACAAAAACAAAATAATTTTTTTTTGTTTTACCACATATTCAGGCTCATAAAATTTATGAAATTAGGCTCATATCAGGGGACTACCTTAAGAACAGAAATACATACATTTCGGACTCCAAAATGAGCTCATAATGAGTGTGAATGCTCCAGTTTGGGATTCCTTTCGGACTCTTTTATGACCCGAATGTTTACTGGGATTATTTATTCAAAAATTGTTGTCAATAGCAACAAATTATTTTATGAAAATTGACATCTCCTTGTTAATTGAGTGTATGTGAAACACAAAAATTGATTGTTAAATTATAAATGTAATGTACTTCATTAATTTTCTGTCTGAAATCAGTATTAGCACGAAATTTTTATTTTTAATTCAATTTTGAATTGTTGGGGTAAGTGGAAAAAAATTCAACAACTATTTACAGCGAAGGTTGAGTATATATGTAGCTATTTCACGAAAAACCATTTTCGATCATCAGCACTCTTTTCGGAAGTGGATGCACCGACCCGAGTCCTCGGGTTCAATCCCGAAAAAAAACATATACATAAAATAAATACCAACAACAATGTTCATTGCGAACTGCCTACAACAAAAAATGCAGCACGTTTGTGGAGAATATATGCAAAAAGCATATACACACTAACGTTAATGTTGAAAATGAAAAAGGCAAAAGTGGGGAAAATCCAACAGCTTCCACAGAGTCTCAATGGCCGAGTGTGTTTATGCGTTGGGTCATTGCGGCTGAAGATGGAATGGACTCGGGTTCAATCCCCGGTGCATCCACTTCCGAAAAGAGTGCTGATGATCGAAAATGGTTTTTCGTGAAATAGCTATACACTCAACCTTCGCTGTAAATAGTTGTTGAATTTTTTTCCACTTACCCCAACAATTAAAAATTGAATTAAAAATAAAAATTTCGTGCTAAGCACTAAAAAAAAAAAAAAAAAATTTTATTTTCAATTTGTTAGTGTAATTTTCAATTTCATATGGGAAGGGCGACGCCAACGTAGCTTCATATGGGAAGGGCGAAGCTAACGTATCTTCGCCCTTCCCATAAGAAACTCAATCACATTCATTTGAAATTTTTTATACCTGTGGGCATATGGCAGGGGAAGAAAATTTTATTTTTATATTCATTGGGCGAATTTGTATCTGTGCCTATGTCTGGGGGGAAAAACAAAAACAAATGTGATTCAAGGGCATAGGCATGAGCATCTATGCTCTAAATTCTCCTTTCTTTCTGATCATCTACACCTTTTCCAGTTTAAGTTCAGAAAGTTACAATTGAAGTTCAGAAAATTACAATTGAAGTTCAGAATTTCCAATTGAAGTTCAGAACGTTACAATTGAATTTCAGAAAATTACAATTGAAGTTCAAAATTTCCAATTAAAGTTCAGAAAGTTACAACTGAATTTCAGAAAATTACAATTGAAGTTCAGAATTTCCAAATGAACTTCAATTGTATTTTTCTGAATTTCAATTGTAACTTTCTGAACTTCAATTGTAATTTTCTGAAATTCAATTGTAACTTTCTGAACTTCAATTGTAAATTCTGAACTTCAATTGTAATTTTCTGAACTTCAATTGGAAATTCTGAACTTCAATTGTAATTTTCTGAACTTCAATTGTAACTTTCTGAACTTAAACTGGAAAAGGTATAGTATATCTGTGTTCATATCGAACAGTAGCTTATGTCGAAAAGAATAAGACAAATGTTCGCGCGCATGTTCGTCGTGTGTGGCCAGCTTAAATCAGCTGATTCTGTAAAATTTCGCACGAACGCATAGCGGTACCGCTGAATGCACAATCAAGCGCTGGTTATAATAGCGGAACGGGACGGAAGCCGTACCGATATAGAACGGTGAAAAACTTAAGGCAGTTATAATAGTGCGTTAACTGCCGTCTTTGCCATTTGCCACAGCTGTAAATATTGTTCTTTATTTACCAATTTAAAACAGAAAACTTTCAATTTGTTGGTGATTTCATGACGACGCACGCCGTTATTAAGTCTTTCCTCGAATTCGCTCATTTATATATATTATAAAATGTAAACAAAATTTTTTGCTAACGGTATTCTGTTTTGTCACTGCAAAGAGAACTGTCAAATTGCCGTAAGAATACGGAAGAAATCCAAAATCAACAGATGCTTACGATTGTCGCCGTTTTCTACCGTTCATTATAATCATTCGCATGCCTTTCACATACAATAGATATTAAAGTGACAGCTCCATCCGTTGCGTTACGGCTATTATAACCAGCGATTGAGGTTTTCACTACCTTACTTACTTTTGAATGGTAATGCAATTTGAGTGATAGTGCAAAAATGCCCATCCTTGAACTAAGCAATATTTCACTGTATTAAAGATTACTCTGTAGAAAACATAAATTAATTGAAATACTAAAAATGAGAACTATTTTTATATCAACATTTTCTGAAACTGTCTTAAAATCATACGCAAGAAATGCTAATATTTTTTCAGGATCTAGAATGTGATACGGTGCGAATATATGTATGTAGCTCTTTTTTAAAGAATTATCTCCTGATATGTACATATGAAGCAAAATGTAGAACGAAAACTATAGAAATAACATTTCTATACCGTTTAACAACGGTCTTAGCCTCAAAACCATTTGCACAGATTTGGAACACAGGATAATTTTAGAAATGTGTGTTTAGAATTGTATTACCTTTCAATTAAAACTGATATTTTTTTCCTTTAAAATATATTGCCCCCAGCATTGCCGAATTGGCACGATGGCGCGAGACAATCGCTTGTACACTCGGACGCATTGTTAAAGAAGTGAAGCTGCTCGAGGTAGAAAGGGCATCAACAGAACGCGAACTTAATGCCATGCAGACTTCCATAAGTGTTGTTGGTGAATGTTTGAAGATGCGCGACTCTCGTTTAGGTTCCGAGCTCACTTACGATGATGCTGATACTGAAATAAAAAATGAATTGACTGTAATAGAGAATAATCAACGTCTGCTCGCAGATCAGTGTTATCGTGCTTGGGAAAAATTGAATCGATTGGAGGAGGTCAAGCTTAAGCTTGGCTTAGAAGTGGAAACTAAAGCTGAGGCTGAGAAATTGGATGTAGCACAGCTGGATTTAAATAAATTTGCAGCAAATATTACTTACAAACCCGATCCATTGCGCAATCCAACGAAGTAAGTGGGAAGTTTAAATAGATGTATATTATCACTACATATCATAAAATAAGGTCCTCCGCCACGTCTGTCTGTCTGTTCGCGATTAACTCAAAAACTACTGGACAGATTTTTGACCGGTTTTCACCAGTGGATAGAGTATTTCCTGAGCAAGGTCTGTGTATATAATTTGTTAAATCTTATTGCAAAGGGGCGTAGAAATCTGCCAAAACGTGGTAAAAATGCATCAAAACGGGCTTAAAATGTAGTGCCCGACCGAAGCTGGAATTTTAGGCCGAAGCCGAATATTCGGCATAATCCTTTATTCGGCCGAAACCCGAAGCCGAAGCCGAATACCAAAATAAGAAAAATATATACTTAAGCTTGAGATTTTTTTTATTTTGTTGGAGGAGCAGTTAAATATTTTTTTGCAACCTTTTTTAAATTAAAAAAAAATTGAGGAATGCCAATAATGGAATATATTAACACTACGAAGAACAAGTGGTTGATCTAAGTATTCGCTTAATTCTAGTTCAAGACTTGTATTAGTTTTTGCTTTGCGTGTGCAATCTTTTGCAGATTTATCATGGGATGCCCAGAGGTCACTGGAATCCAAAGTAATTGATTCTTCCAAAGATTCTTCACTATCACAAAAAAACAACAAATTTCATTTTGTGATCCAGTATAATTAGCGTAAGTTATCGTTCGGAATCTTAGGCCTGTTCAATAACAAAAAAATATTACTGGAAGTTGCGATTTTCTTTCGCTTATAAAAAATCAAAAATTCGTAAAAACCAGTCAATTTTTTTTTTTGTTATTAAAGAAATCTATTATTCGGCCTCGATTATTCGGCCTTTTCAGCCGAAGCCGAATAAAAAATACCAGCCGAATAGGCCGAATATCGAAGCTTGGCCGAATATTCGGTCGGACACTATTAAAATGGCCATAAATCAAAAACTAATGTCCATTAAAATATTTTTTTTTTTCAATTAAACTTTGAAATGCTTACTTAAATTCTACATATATGTATGTATATATACAAAAATTGTTAATTACTTCCTAATATAAGCGAAATTTGTTAAACAAGAGTGGCACTTTTTCAAGAAAGGCGTGATCGCCGCTAGCAACGATTAATTTTTAGTAGTTTCAAATAAAACAAAAAATAATTTACTTTTATTTGGCGAAAAGCGAACAAGTTCATGACTACGTATTACCAGCGATGGTAGAAGTGATAGCTATTTCGAAGAAAACCAATTCCTCATCATCAGACTTCTTTTGGGGGTCAAGCCGGGAATCGAACTTAGACCCAAAAGAAAAGCGAGAAAAAGTTCAACTGCGTACCAGGCCGTGTTTGGGTGAGTTGGTTGGCGCGTCGCTAACATTAACACCTCACGGTGGGTGAACCCAAGTAGACATATACGCCGCCGATTGACGCCGCCGCCGCCGCGCCGATTACCTTCATAATCGGTCGCCGCCGCCATAATCCGTGAAATCGGCGTATCGGCGCGGCGGCGTGCGCTGGCGCGCCATACCCGTATGGAGCGAGATGTGTACATATTTTCCTAGTTTTGCTAACTGCTAAAGTTCTTCAAAATTAAAAAAAGGAACCAATCGACGTGTTTTGACCTCAGGAACATAATTCTTTCTCAGGTTCGGAACTTTTCTGGGATCTCTTCCATTTAGTCCTACTTCTCGAGATCTGTTGCTAATAGTTCTACTCAAAATTGAATAATTTAGACCCTCCTTGATATCATTAGATGGCGATTTATGCATGAAAATGATCCCAAACATGCCTCCAGAATCGAAAACTCATGGTTTGAACGTAAGAAAGTTGCTGTTTTGAGTAGCCCTCACAGTCGTCGAACCTCAGCCCTATAGGGAATATTAAGAGCCTATACACACTTGCGACTCAATCGATTTGGTCGAATTGGACTGTTGTATTCACACTACTCCAACTATTTAGTCGAATCGGTGGCAGCTATTCACACTTGAGACTAAATAGTCATGCGATTGACAATGACATAGTGTTGCCAATGTTCACATTTTACTCAGCAAATTTTACATTAGTGGTCTTCATATAAAGTGATGAAGTATTAAATTGTTAAAGTTTATCTGCATTCTTACATGAAAGCACCTTCTTGTCAGCTGTCAACTTGATTAATAAATAAAAAACAATAAAATAAACAAAAAGTGCATACATTGTTTGGCTTTGTTTCTTATTAAACTAGCAACTAGCTGTCAAGTAAATGAAAAGAGAAAAACGGAAGGAATTACGCTCATAAAGGCGAAACGAACAGAAGTACAAGAAACGGAAAAATAGTAAAAATCAGCCATTAATAATTTTCATGAAATTTCATTTTCATTATTTCTATTTTAAAATGCGATTAATGACATTTGAAGAGAACAACAATATCAAGAAACATATGAAAACGGAAGTAAATATCCTTAGTTAGATAATTCTTGTCTATAACTACACCATTTCCAGATGGATTTTAGAAAGCGTCAACTGGATTTTAGAAAGGGGAAATTGGATTTTAGAAATGTCGATTTGGTTTTAGAAAAGGGAAATTGGACTTTAGAAACTGTAAATTGGATTTTCGAAAATTTATATAATTATTAATTTATACTTTCATACGCAATAAAGAATTTCTATTCGAAAAATTCTGTGTAAAATTTATTATAAACGCACATTCTGAAATCCAATTCACGCTTTCAAAAATCCAATTTTGTTTTCTAAAATCCTTTTAACGCTTTCTAAAATCCAATTGACATTTCTAAAATCCAATTTCCCCTTTCTAAAATCCAATTGACATTTCTAAAATCCAATTTCCCCTTTCTAAAATCCAGTTAACGCTTTCTAAAATCCATCTGGAAATGGTGTAGTTAATAAGAAACGAACCTTTTGTTTTTAAACATTTTGAAAATATTAATTGAAATATTCAATCTCTACAATTTACCAAAAGTGAAATAAAAGTAGTGCTGTCAGCATGGCAACTCTTTCCACTACGAATATCACTGTTGTTGTTGTAGTCGTTCGACTAAATTGTCTCAAGTGTGAATACGTAGAAGGGCGCCTTGCTGATCAAGCAGTTGTACAACTGTTTCAGTTGGAATGAAATTGGGCTGCAAATCCAACTGTTTCAGTTGTACAACTAATTGAATGTAGTGTGAATGCTTCCATACATTCCCATGCAAATCAACATTCGACTAAATCGATTGAGTCGCAAGTGTGTATAGGCTCTAAAGAAGACGATGGGGGATCAAAAAGGGAAAAATAAGCAAGAGATGGAAAAAAAAATTAAAGAAGCTTGGTACTTAATATCAGTTGCAAATTGCGCTGATTTGGTCAACCTTATGCCACGAAGAAGTAAGGAAGTTATAAAAAATAAAGGAGCCTCAACTAGACATTAGTTTAAATCTAACTGCAGCAGTAATATTGTACTTTATTTGGAAAAACAATCGAATTTAAAGTTTGTCCCTATTATTATTTCCAACTTAAATTATACATTTCATTATTTTTATTCATAAAAATTAAATTATTATACAAAAATCACCCCATAGTCATTGAAGCATGTCCTCTCCGTGTAAGAATCAATATATGGTAATTATTATTTGGTCTTAAAATTAAACAAATGGAGAATTGCAAAATTTTGTCCCTATTATTTTTTCCAACACTGTATATACATATATTTATTTTAAAGTGCCTTATATATGTACATATATATAAATATGTATGTAAATATATGTATGCCTGTTTATTATCATACAAAATAAGCAAATGAATTTAAATTTACCCTTACATATGGATTTGTGTATATTCTTTAATACTTATTTTCTTTATTTTATATTTTAGTTTATGTAACAATTGTTTTTTGCTGGTAATAAAAAAGTTTCAACAATTTAAGGTGGAAATTATTTTATTTATTCCATTCAGCCAGCGCTATTAAGGTAACTAAATAAAATTAAGATTTGAATAAGGATTGTGATTTGTAGCTTTGGGGCAGGCGCGCCGGCGCGAAAAAGCACGCCGTCGTCGCCGCCGCCGCCGAAATTTTTTTGGAATGGCGCCGCCGCCGCCGGAATCACTGTCGGCGTATATGTCTAAACCCAAGGATATAAGCTAGTTTTATATGTGAGCATATTGCCGTGACGTATACGTAACATTTTTGTATGAATTTTAAAGCAAATTACATGCATACTTCAACACCTTTTTAACACGCTTTTATTAGCTTCACTTGTATGTATGTATGTATGTATGTATGTATGTAATATCTAGCTGCTGCCTAAATATATGCAACATATTTACTAATGAGATTAGGTTTTAACCACCGCTATCTTCCAGCAGATGGCGCGTGTGTATTTATATTTTTAAAATATTCACTTATTTCCACCATTTATAACAAAATTTCCAACGATTTATCTTCGGAAGTAGTTAGAGCAGAGTAGTGCTGAAAGCGATATCGATATAATATCGATTCATCGATGTTTTTGAACTTTTTCTATATATCGATATTTTTTTTCCGATATTCGATATATCGACGGTCATGGATCCATCACTGATAAACGCGTAAAGAAGCTGGTAAAAGGCAGCATTGCCGTTTTGTGGGTAATTCCCCAAATTTGGAAATTTTTTTAAAATTTGATTCCTATGTAGAAATTCCTGTGTTTAAAAGTAATGTAAATACGAACATTGTTTTTTTAAATGTTCATTGTAGAATTGCAAAATCAAGAAAAAACATTTTAAATTAAAAAATTTTTATTTCTATTTTAAGCACTATGAGATTTTGAACCAAAAACTTATGTTTTTTTCCATTCATTTTTATTTTTAATTTAAACATTTTCTTTTTAAATCCCAAATACATTTTAATTCCAAAAATTTCATTTTTAATTTAAAAAATTTCATTTTTAAAATAAAATGACTTGGTTGAAAACGTGCATTATAAAAATAAAAAATTTTATTGTTGGGGTAAGTGGAAAAAAATTCAACAACTATTTACAGCGAAGGTTGAGTGTATAGCTATTTCACGAAAAACCATTTCCGATCATCAGCACTCTTTTCGGAAGTGGATGCACCGGGGATTGAACCCGAGCCCATTCCATCTTCAGCCGCAATGACCCAACGCATAAACACACTCGGCCATTGAGACTCTGTGCAAGCTGTTGGATTTTCCCCACTTTTGCCTTTTTCATTTTCAACATTAACGTTAGTGTGTATATGCTTTTGCATATATTCTCCACAAACGTGCTGAATTTTTGTTGTAGGCAGTTCGCAATGAACATTGTTGTTGGTATTTATTTTATGTATATACCAAACAACGTTAACAATTTTTACTTGAAAGAGTTTTTAGTGCTTAGCACGAAATTTTTATTTTTAATTCAATTTTTAATTGTTGGGGTAAGTGGAAAAAAATTCAACAACTATTTACAGCGAAGGTTGAGTGTATAGCTATTTCACGAAAAACCATTTCCGATCATCAGCACTCTTTTCGGAAGTGGATGCATCCACTGTTAACGAACTGCCTACAACAAAAATTCAGCACGTTTGTGGAGAATAAATGCAAAAGCATATACACACTAACGTTAATGTTGAAAATGAAAAAGGCAAAAGTGGGGAAAATCCAACAGCTTGCACAGAGTCTCAATGGCCGAGTGTGTTTATGCGTTGGGTCATTGCGGCTGAAGATGGAATGGACTCGGGTTCAATCCCCGGTGCATCCACTTCCGAAAAGAGTGCTGATGATCGGAAATGGTTTTTCGTGAAATAGCTATACACTCAACCTTCGCTGTAAATAGTTGTTGAATTTTTTTTCCACTTACCCCAACAATTAAAAATTGAATTAAAAATAAAAATTTCGTGCTAAGCACTAAAAACTCTTTCAAGTAAAAAATTTTATTTTTGATTTATTTTCTCTGAGTGTAAAAGGTATTTAGAATGCTTTATTAATTTGTCTATTTCAAACCTTTTAGTCTTTATGGTTGGTTATATATAGATATGTTAAATTAAGGTTTATATAAAGTAGAGCTCTCGATTTTTTTTTTAACATTTTTGAGTAGCCCGAACAAATGCTGTTCAAATTCTCGAACACTTGTTTGTTTGTTTATTACCCGTATGTTTGCACGGGCATTTGAAGTTTGTATTTTTCGTTTGTTAATTTTTTTTGTTGGCTTCATATGTATTTTTTTATTATTATACAACAAACGAGCCTCAGACAAATTCGATCTTTTCGAATTGTTCGATACCCGGGTATCTAGAGCTCTAATATAAAGGTCGATATATCGATAATATCGATGTTTTTCCAGCACTAGAGCAGAGTAGACGGTGTGTGCATGCAAAATTTTAAGCCAAAAATCCTAATGGTTCAGGCTGTATGACGTTTTGTTTTATTTTATGAATAATAAAATAAAATTCAGACCATAATTTTTATTCTTGAGCAAAAAAAATAAAAATTACACATAATCATTATGCCTTGAGGGAAAAAATAAAAATCAACTATAATAATTACACTACTCGATAAATTTTGATCTACTTTAATCACCAAGAATAAAATAATACTTTTCTAAAGCGAAATTTTACGCTGATTCCGAATATGGTCTCCATTTTTTTGTGGCAGGCCCAGTTTTTGAGATATTGGTAAAAATCTGGAAAAAGCCATATATGCAAGACATTGTATCACATAAGTGCATCAAAAAGTTTTATTAGACATCGTGGCGATTTGACATCTAGGAAGTGCTGGTAGAGGGAGCTCCAACAAACATTTTTTGCCATCACACTCCAAAATTGATCAAGTAGTTTGGTCATCTTTGGAATCTTAACCGATTAACGGTCATGAATTGACCCATTGACCAGTTTTTCTTAAGATCTGTAAACAAATTATTTAAATCACAATTAGTATGTCTGTGGTATGGTGGCCGCTGTGTTGCAGTGGGTAGAGTGCTCGCCTGCTATGCCAGAGGTCTCGGGTTCAAACCCCAGTCCCAGCAACAGTTGGCAACACCTAACTGCGAACCGACGCACACTGAAGACGCTCAAAATTCTGAAATCAACTTTTTTACATCAGAATCGCTTTATCTGCACTAAAGCAGTTAATCTATAGCATCTTAACCCATTGACGGTCATGAGTTAACCCGTTGGTGACCTATATTTTTTATTTTAGTTTCGAGCTTAATTTTCTTGAATCTGAATCGGTATATCGATACTAAAATAGTAAATCCCAAGAATTTTAACCCCTTAACGACCACGCATTAACCCATTTTTAACCAAATTTTTTCACTTAATTCTTAGACCAAAATATTTAAATCATATTAGTTGTATCTACACTAAAACCAGTAATCTTTGGAATCTTAACCGATTAACGGTCATGAATTGACCCATTGACCAGTTTTTTTTAAGATCTGTAAACAAATTATTTAAATCACAATTAGTATGTCTGTGGTATGGTCGCCGCTGTGTTGCA
Organism: Urophora cardui; assembly: GCA_960531455.1. Taxonomy (NCBI): domain Eukaryota; kingdom Metazoa; phylum Arthropoda; class Insecta; order Diptera; family Tephritidae; genus Urophora; species Urophora cardui. The sequence goes on from OY482673.1 coordinate 2,018,392, forward strand.
GTGGGCAGAGTGCTCGCCTGCTATGCCAGAGGTCTCGGGTTCAAACCCCAGTCGCAGCAAACACCAAAAAAAATTTCTAATTAGTACAAATCCAATTATTGGGTTTTTTAAGAGCAGCGGTCACCTCTCGGCAGTGGGCGGCATACCCTCCGAGTGTATTTCTGCCATGAAAAAGCTCACAAAAAATGCATTCGCCGTTCGGAGCCGGCATAAAACTGTAGGTCCACCCAATTGGTAGGAAAAACAAAAGCACACCTCGAATTGGGACAGAAGCTCGGCCATAAAACTCGTCAGAGTTATAATAGCAGCATTGTATTATATTATTATTATTATATTAGTATGTCTGTACAATAATACCCAATGTGTATTATATTAACCCATTAGCGGCTATGTATTAACCCATGGATGAAATATGCAGGTGCAGGTACATATGTATGCATACAAAAATGGTTTTCTCCAAAATTTTTTGTTTCGAGATATTAAAAGTTTTCTGTTGTCACAAGTATGTTTATATGGGAATTGTGAGTTTCACCGTTAGCATTTTAAGCAGAACACGTATTTCCCCACACATTTTCATGCCTAACATAAAAAAAAAAACAAAATTGGAGTAACACAACTTCAAAGAACTCATATTATAATCCAACTTACAAGTCTAAATTAAAGAAACCTGGCTTGACAAGTAACCTGAACCACAATTTGTAATTAAAGTAACCAGTAAATAATGGTGAACTAAATTTAAGATAGGACAGAATCAAATTCAATCAGATATAGGTGTTTTTTTATACCTTTCATGGGAATGAAATGGTATTATAACTTTGTGCCGAAACACGAATGGTGAAAGTACCATTAGGAGGCGTGGCAGACCTACCAAAATATATACCAATATGATCAGGATCATGAGCTGAGTCGATTAAGCCATGTCCGTCTGTCTGTCTGTCTGTTTGATCGCAAACTAGTCCTTCAGTTTTTGAGATATCTGCTTGAAATTCGGAATGTGAGTGTATTTTTAGGAGAAGCTGATCATTTGTCGGAATCGGCCGAATCGGACCACTATAACATATAGCTGCCATAGAACTGGTTGTTCAGATATTGACATTTTGGGGTATAACTTCTCAATTTAAATAGCTAAGGCCATGAAACTGAATTATTTGTACCCATATGGACCTAAATAATATCACCGAAATTTGTCTAGATCGGACCACCATAACATGTAGCTGCCATACAATCGATCCTTCAGATATGGACATTTTTGGGTATAACTTCTCAATTTAAACAGCTAAGGGCATGAAACTTTGAATTATTTGTAATCATATGGACCTAAATAATGTCACCGAAATTTGTCTAGAGCGGACCACTATAACATATAGCTGCCATACAACCGATTGTTCAGATATGGACATTTTGGGGTATAACTTCTCCATTTAAACAGCTAAGGGAATGAAACTTTGAATTATTTGTACCCATATGGACCTAAAAAATGTCACCGAAATTTGTCAAGATCGGACCACTATAAAATATAGCTTCCATACAACCGATTGTTCAGATATGGACATTTTGGGGTATAACTTCTCCATTTAAACGGCTAAGGGCATACAACTTTGAAATATTTGTACCCATATGGACCTTAGTAATGTCGCCGAAATTTGTCAATATCGGACCACTATAACATAGAGCTGCCATACAACCGATTGTTCAGATATATATATTTTAAGGTATAACTTCTCCATTTAAATGTTGACACTCCTTTTTCTAAGAAATCTTTGCATAAACAACCCACAGGATTGAAAGTATAAATTAAACAACAGCAGACTATTTAAATTTTCATTTCCCCATTCATGAAAGGTATGAAGTCTTCGGTACGGTCGAAGACAGCCGCGCTCTTACTTGTTTTTAACTAAAATTGGAATGCAATTTTTAAACTCCCTTTTTTTTTTAAATGCGCACTTTGCTATTGGTTCTGAACTCGGATTCACGAGTAATTTTTTCCGGGCGTGCTTCCTTAATGGACAATTTTCCCCGGCCACTTTCCAATATATGCTACGTTTATACATGCTCGAATTCATGAATTTCACGAAAAAATGCCTGCATAAACGCAATTTCATCTATTAATACATGTATTAATACACAAATTCATGAATCAAATTCATGAATTCCTACACGAATAATAAAATATGTATATTACCTACGGTTCCTTCCTTGGTTAATTTCCCACTTCAGCCAGTCCACTATTTGGTTTATCAATATGTCAACCTGAAAATAGAAAATAAGAATTAGACTTTATTAATACAAATCAAAATTTGCAATGGCTGACTTTTTAAGCGCTAAGCAGAATCAGTACTTCTCCGTCATGACGTACGTCGTGTCCGACTGACAGCACGTACATAACGTAAAGGGGTGGCACATAAATGCCACTATCACGAACACCGTCGGCGGTACCGAAATGACGTTTTCGGCAATTCGGCATTATGCTAACCGACGCCGCGCTGAATCTTTCGAAGTTCGGTAAATCGGCATTATGAACACCGAATTAACGAACATTTTGACAGTTTTTCGTGCCGAAATTTGCCGCAAGAATTTGGTTGCGGCGATATTAACAAAATATCAAAAAATTACAATAAAAGTTTAAGTAAATGGTTTAAATGCATGTATGAAGTTGGAATAATTGTTAATAAGTGTGAATATATGTAAATACATTAATCAACCGGTCGCGAGAAGCCACAAACATGACGTGGGTCCATTGCATTTTCCACCGAGATTGAATTGCTGTTATATGCAAAAAAAAACTTCAGAGAAAAAATTGTGAAATAATAATAATAACAGTGATTCACGTGTGTATGTAGGTTTTAGAAATTAAAATATATTTTCACCCAAGTATAATAATGCATTTTCTGAAGTTGATAATTATTGTTTGACTACTATAAAAAAAGCAACTAACGAATTATGAATGTGTATTACCAACAATTTACCATTTCAGTAAAAATTTTCGGCTCAATAAAGACGCGTTCAAATAAATATTGCAGGTGGTGGAAGGTCGGCTTCAGTATAATGCGCCCGCCGTATTTATTTTCAAACCACTAAGAATGTTTCAATGAATCCTTCAGGAAAAGTTCTGTGAATGATAATTTTACTAGTTATAACACTCCCGACTACGCAGAATTACAGTAAATCTCTCCAGATATAACTCCAGAAAGGGAGTTCTGTCGGCTGAGGGTTACTTTTCAAAGCGCGGCGGCCTTCGCAATGCATAAGGGTGCTCTACGCAAAAATACTGTGTTATTAATGAATTATAAGTTTCCGCAAGATTTCCTTTGAATTTTAGTGATCTATCGCCAAAAAAAAAAAAAGAAACGAAAAATTCCGGTGCCGGGTACATTGTTATTGAAATTTTCCCGTTTTTGTATAAGTACAATTTGCTTTTATGTAGTTCAAAATAAATCTATGAAAAACAGAAAAAAGGACAAGGTAAAGATTTCTTTCACGCAAAATTAAGACTATTTCTTTTTATTTTCAGCCTCTAATTAAATTTACGCTTGTTTACTTAAAGTAAAAGGATTGCTATGATCTCTCAAAAACTTTCTTTCGTTCAGAGAAATCCTTTGCTCCTCTTCCTCTACTAATAAAGCTGCTATCGCAATATTTTATTTTATTATTTAAATAAATTGTTTTTAGTAAAATAAAGTAAAAATGTATTTGGTTTTATCATGATACAAACAAACAAGGTAGTTCCATTTCACTTTGACTTTGTCCTTTTTGATTATAATATGGATTATTGACGTCTTATTTTAAGTCAAAAATTTAGGATAGCGTTGCCCAATCAAAAGTTTTTGTCTGAGGCTATATTTGAACAAAATATTGGGTATTTTAAATGAAATGGTGTTTTTCACATATGCTAATCAACAAAAGAAAGACAACAATCAGCCGATGTAATGAGTATAATTTAACATTGTAAATATATTGAAAAAAAAGCTTTTCAAAGAAAATAAAAAATAAGTTATTCATAAAAAATAAAATAGATTTATGCAGTTATTAAAGTCTAAAAATCTTATCAAAACGTCCTTTATACAATATTTGAAAACTGTTCGATTTTTTATGAATAAGGTAAGAGTTCTTAATTTTCTTGTTATGTATTATTTATTGCGTACATATCCATATATATTCATATTTGGTTTCAATGTTTTATACAAGAATATTTCCACATTTAAAAAATATATTTATTAACAAAATTTATGTAAATTTAATTTAAATTTTTATGGTGCAGTTTTCTTTAGTTTTTACCAAGGCTGCACAACGATATCAACAAAAAAATTTTGTTTTGTTGAATATCAAATAAAAATTAACAAAAAAATTTTGTTTTGTTGAATATCAAATAAAAATTATTGAAATTATTTCGTTTCGTTGATTATCAAAAAAAAAATTATCAAAATTATTTCGTTTCGTTGTGAATCAAAAACAAAATAATAATAAAAAATTGTTTCGGGCTTACGGCTTCATTTTACTTTGAATTTTCTTCTTTTTTTATTGACGTTATTTTTTTTGATAATTTTTTTTGTTGGCTACCGAAACGAAATTATTTCAATATTTGTTTTTTGATAATCAACAAAACGAAATTATTTTTGATAATGTTTTTTGATAATTATCAAAACAGTATTTTTTTGTTCAGCATTTAACGTTAAAATTTTTCAAAGTTGAATTGAAAACAAAATTTCTTTTCGGTTATTGATAAAAAATAACGTTAATGTGCAGCCCTGGTTTTTACTTGCGTTACTAATTTTATTTTCCTTTATTTTATTATTTACCTAATTCTGAAATAGAAAATAAAAAATAACAAAAATGGAGGATTTTTAGCACTGAGTATGGCAGCACGAAATGTCATAATCCATATAATTGTCAGATGGTTAATATGGCGACAAAAATTTGACGTTTACACTACCTTCTTTCTTGTATCATGGGTTTTATCAAAAAGATAAGAAACCTGAGAAAACCCCGCTCAATTTCGCATCAGCACTTGGTAACGCTGATTCGAATATGGTTCATATAGTTGGCAACACTTAACTTCGAACCGACGGGGTAGCTGATACGATTTTCGAAGAGTTCGGCAACGTGGCTTTCGGCGTTCGTGATACTGGCAAAAATATGTGTTCGGTGAATGCACTAAAAGTGTAGGGTAGAACAATATATGACATTTGTCTAGGACACGACGTACTAGAGATGAGAGAAACTGCGATTTTTAGATATCTGTGATTTCGGTGATTGCTATTTTTAAATCACTGCGATTTTAAACTGCTATTGCGATTGCATGGACTGCTATAAAATCATAAGTTACCGGTAGAGCTTAATTTTGCGTTTTCTGAGCGATATAACCTGTCTTCATTTTATGTTAACAAAATGATAGCAATAACAACGTATTCCGCAGTAATTTCGCTGTTTGTAAACATTTTTCAAAGATAAATTGTAAATTCAATAATTTTTTTTTTCTTATATTTCTATATACGTATGTGGTCTGCTCAAAAGTATAAACAAAAAGAAATTTATAATGCTTTTGCGATTGCGATTCACATAGGTGAACTGCTTACTTGGTATATCGATAGCAGTTCCCAATAAGTAGTGAACTGCTATTTTGAAAAAGTGATCGCAGTTGCGATTTGCGATTTTTTATTCACAGTGAAAAAATCACCGTTTGCGATATATCGCTCATCACTACGACGTACGTCATGACGGAGAAGTACTGATTCTGCTTAGCGCTCATAATTTCATTTGCTTCCACGATCTATTATTCCACCCATATATATAAAAATGTATAAGCTGAATTACTTTCAAGTATGTGTTGACCATAAAATCCAACACCCGGTTGACCAAATACTTTAATGGCGGCAGTTGTGGTTCCAATTGCCATCAATTTGGAAATGGGATTGTATGCAAAGGCAGATAGTTTATGTGGAAAGCCATGTCGTTCAGTCCAAATTGGGAAAGAGGAATATTACCAATAAATTACTGAATTTGCGAATATTTTAAGCAGCAGCGCAATAATTGATATTTTTATTTTTATACAAAATGGCGAAATAAAACCAAAAGATGCTTGCAAGGTTGCATATTTTAGCACACGGTTGCATTTCGATGTACTTTTTAAAAACTTTTAAAACTATTATTTTGTTTACTAAATTTTCGCAAAATAAATAGAAACCTGTACACAAAACAAACTCTTATTACTAGAAATATGGTTTTATTTAATAATAGTCAATGAAAAGGTATTTTTTATGCAACTTTTTTTTTTGTTAATGATATTAGCTTTGTTCAATAACTCAAAGTTTTTAATTGCTTTTACAAATAGTTACGAATTTTATGTTCAATAACCCAAAAAATTTGCAAAAGAGACCCAAATTGGGAGAGTAAGACTTCGAGAGAGTTGAAAATAGTTGCAAGTAAAATTTTCACTTGCAGCTTTAAAAAAAATAGACGCGTCAAAAACATATGATCACAAAAATTGCAATTGGAAATATGCCAACATTTTAATCGCAAATTTCTAATTGCATACTAAATAAATTAGCGCAAAAAGGAATCTTGACGATGTTGTGGAATATCCAAAGTAGATTTTCGTCTTCCTAATTCAGTTATTTACATTCATTTTCAATTTCAAACATTTCAATTACAACCTAACCTAAAAATAAAATTGTGAAAACAGCGCATCAGCTGTTTACTTGCAAATGTTTACGATTTTGTGTTCAATAACTTTGGTTGATAATTTTCTCTTTTACTCGTTTTTACTCTTAATTTGTCACTGGTACTCTTGTTGCAAGTAAAGTTGTGAACAAAGCTACTATCGAATGCAACTCAGCCAGAACTTGTGACCCTTGATACCAAATAATCAACTCTTAAAATCAGCTGAGCACAGCTGTTCGACCTGTTTTAAACACATCTCAGAGTCATTTCACTGTACTCCGTACACAATGATTCCACCATGCGTGGAATGCTTCGCACACTCACACATTCGTGTTGCCAAATGTCAAATAGCATCCCAACCAGCAAAATTAACTTACAATAAGCTTAAAACAAGTTTTATGAAGTAAGCATTAAGCTTACAAAACGCTGATTTTTCGTTTATAAAACAATTGAAAGTAAGCGAAATATAATCGAAACGGAACCTTGGTAATAAGTGTTGCAACTAAAGCTTAGATTAAATGTATCAAAGTAAGCTTTTTATAAGTTTTTTATATAAAGCTTTATTTAAACTTCATTTTATTACATATAATAAGTGTGGAACTTATTTTAGTTATGCAGTAAATTTATTTATATCGAAAATTCAATTGTTTTATACATGTCATTAGTAAAAGTTATAAAGTTATAAAGAATTAAGTACTTATGTTTTTTATGTTGAGCGTGTATAATAAATTTAAATTAGCCTTTGGCACCTGAAGCAGCTATCTTGATGCGATTTTTAGCAAACTGAAAGAATGGATTTGATGCAGCTATAAAGTCTTTTTCGTCCCCACCATTCTCATGCACAAAGGTCTCTGGAAAGGGATAAATAAATATTGTTTAGATAGTACGAACAGCTGCATACAACAATGTGATGCTACTTTACTTACGACGTATGGCTACAGCAATCGTTAAATTCCGAACACACGTCTTCTTGTCAGTTTCTCTCCAGGACATTTTTTCTGCTACAGCATCAGTCATAATTTCCCCAGGCTTGCTTAACAAATTTCTTTGACTTTGAAGAAGACATGATTTACACCTCTTATTTATTTATAAATGTACCTTATATTTATTGTTAATTTCACTATTGAAGACAACTATTTTTCACTTTTTATTTTAAACAATTCAGATTTACTTCCACTTTTCAGAAAGAAACGGTACTTATCGGCTTTTTTCCGTAAACATTTGCAATTCGCTTATATAGGTAACTGGTTTGTAAATGTGCGCTCTTAATGCTTACAAAATATTTGCTTTTTAAACGTATAGTAAACGTCAACTTTTAAACACTTATAAAAGGTTTATTTTGAAAACGTTTTATAAATTAATAACCGAAACGCTTATTTCCTGCTTATAAGAGGAAATTTACTTTAAGTTTATTTTAAGAACATTTACAGAAATGTTTGTTGGGATAGCACATAACACAGAAATCAAAATTCAACAGACTTGTATCGCTTGTTTTTGTCTACCATGTCCGTTTTATTTCTTTTGGCGCAATTCTGCTTGCATATACGCCAGACCTCGGCAAAACTAAAACTGAGATTGTGTTAGTGAGAACAGAGAGATTTATGCAACAGTGGTGTAAGAACTAAGCATATGGGGCAAACGTACAAAAAAGCAACGCTTTGAAAATAAAATAAATATTTGAATAATAATAAAAAATGTATTACTAAGGGCCTTTTCACATTACTCGGTACGACATCGGATCGACATTTTTTGCTCGGTATTTTCAGCTTACCGAAACGATTCCGCATTGCTGTGTTTTTCACACTTTTGGGAATACTTTCGGTGCGTAATCGGCAGAAAATAGGAAAACAAATCACTCAATAATAACAATAATGTCTTCTAGCGAAGACGAATACATTATAACTTGCTACATTTATAGCCGAAACGAGTTTTTTACTGACTTTGTTCTTCTTCTTTTATTACGCCGCAAAAATGTCTGCAGTAATTCCTCAAATTTTACTGACCGGTCTTACCGCGTTGCGGTATACCGAAATAAATCCGCTCCGATTTCATGTATGCAACACTAATGTGAAAGTGCCAATTGAAATACATGTGGTCAGTAAGCTCTCGGTATACTTTCGGTAAAAACCAAAAATGTCGATCCGATACCGCACCGAGTAAGTAATGTGAAAGCGCTCTAAGGAATTTTTAACTTGAAAAAATGTTTTATAAATTAATTTTGATTCACCAATGTAAAATATTGGAAATTCCAATAATAAAAAAAATATGTGTGTAAAAAATATACATTAAAAATTTATTTGAAGAATATTCATTGAGAAATAGTTGAGAGTTGTTATCATTTACGAAATTTTTTCAAAAGTACGTAACTAAACTTGTTAAGGTATGCAAGGATGGGGCGTAAATTATAACTGAAGATTTAGTAGAACCTTTAACAATACAGCAAATTTTATTATATGAATTGAAAAATAAAGCAGTGCAATTTTGCAACTTGAAAATTTGGTTGCAGTACAAAATGATTTATTATTCATGGTCATACATACGCAATGGCACACTGTCGCATAAACAAACAAAGCAACGCAGCCAGTGCTTGTGTTGCTTCTTCGCTGTTTAAACTAGTGCTGGAAAACCATCGATTGAACTATCGATGGGGCCGATGCCATAGCGATAATCGATGGTTTTTTTAACCATCGATAGTATTTTATTTGGTACATAACTACAACCTCTGTTAAAAAATTAATCAAAAAACTGAGATTTATAATTTTAAAGTACTTGATTGGAATATGTGGGCTGTGAGTATATAAATAAAAGACTAGTGAATAATTTTATGAAAAAAACTTGCAAATGAAACTGTTTTTTTTATTGAGAATTGAGCAATTAAGGTTTTGATTTCGGCTCTTCTATTATTTTGTGGACAACTGTATACGTACAAATGTGTGTATGTAGTATTCTTACTTTGAATATATATTGGGTGATATTAATAAAAGCCAAGCATTTGCTTTTGCTTAAAATTTCAGACCTCTTACTCAAATTTTGAAATTTGGTACATACAAATTAATGTCAAATTTATGAAATCTTGAGTAAAAGCATTTGCTTGGTTTTTATTAATATGACCCATTGACTAATTTTTTGTATTGAACTTTTTACATAAACTTTGGTTTTCTATTAATTTTATAATATCCCAACAGACCAGGAAGTAAGCGAAATGTAATAGGACTTGAGAACAAGCTTATAACAATTGTCCATTGTAAGCTTATTGCAATACAGTTTTTATAAGCTTAATTGTAAGCTTATTCACAAGCATGATTGTAATAATTAAGGAACACAAGCTTGAAAACAATATTACAATAAGCTTACTTTACACTTGCAATGAAAGCTTAAAAAACTATTAATAATAAGATTGTTTTAAGCTTGCTGTAAATTTTTTTTAAATTTTGGTTTTACAATGATTCATATAATTCATTATTCCTCTTTCGGAAAAGGCAAGTATAAAAGCCTCAATAAAATTCAATATAATGTTGAATGTCCTACTATATGATACCGTTCAGGTTGATGTCATAGTTCGAAACAGGAGGAGAATATAAAATAAAGAACATTGCAGTAAAGGTGAAGAAGGAAAGAAAATGAAAAGAAAAATGCAAATAAAAATTTATTTTTTTCTTTTTTCAACTATTTATACATACAATTGTATTTATAAGCTTACAACAAGCTTTCACAAGTAATATTTTTCTACAATTACATTTGTAAGCTTATAAAAAGGGTGCCGTTTTGATTTTTCTACAATTATTCTTAAGTCTTTTTCAATACTTTACACAAGCATTCCTCAAGCTTAACGCTTATATTTGTAAGCTTGTTATAATATTATTCTCAAGCCTTTTGGTTTGTTGGGATGTTTCTAATAAAAATTTATATTTTGCTTTTAAATATGGGAACGTAAGTACATACATGCATACATATGTATGTATGTATATACCCTGTAGGGAAAATCTCTAGTTCCGAACTAGGTCGCTTCTAGTGTATTTTTCGACACTACTAGTGCGAGCTAAATCTCTTTTGCATGTTATCAACTGGCGAATTTAACACGACGATGTCCTAGGCGGTGTCAATTGTCACCCTCTGCACTACATTTTCGATAGTTCCGAACTAGTACTAAATTCTACAGTTTACACTAGTTCGTTTATTGGCACATTTTCGATAGTTCTGAAATAGATACTAGTACCTACAAATTCTACAGTTTTACACTTGCCGCTTAAGTGCAGCCTTTGACACACTTCATGCAAGTGGCGCGATGTCCGACTGGCTAACGCATGTGCCTTTCAATCTGAGGGGCGCGGGTTCGAATCCTGTCGGTGTCAAGGTGGATGATAATTTTTTTTTTTAATTTTTTTTTTTTTGACTAATATTTTTTTATTTATTTATTTAGTAAAATTTACAGTAATATTTAAAAAGTAATAAAATAAAAAAAAATTAAAAATAAGCCTGAGGTATCGGGAAAGCATAATTAGGGGAACATTTCATTTCATACAAGTTAAGATGCAAATAGAAAACTCTTTATATGAAACGCTTCACTAAACATCTGAGAATTGCAGAAATATACAAAGCCGACGGAAATTGAACGAACGAAAAATTTTCATAGAATTTTTGTCACTTCGAAATTGCATACAAATCAAAGTGTGTCTTATAATGGTCACTCAATTCACTCCTCCTGAACTGGTGAGGGTCTAACTACAATTGATCTACTTCCCTTTTGACACCTTTTCGCTAGTTCCGAACTAGAAATTTTGCTCACTAGTTATTGAGTTCCCTGCAGGGTATACATGAAATGTTTGAGTACCACATTTCCCTTTAACGGGCCACCTACGTACATATTGTGGCGAATATAATCGGTTCACCTCACATCACTAAATGACTGAACACATCTCTAAAGGAAATTGCTAGAATAAGAAGAAGAGACCAGATAATTTCCAGTGTTGCCAGAATTTTCTAGATTGCGTTTGGCAGACTATATAAAGCGGCGAGCAGGCGCTTCGCAGTCAGTCGTAACTTTACCGTAGAAGCGTTAACATCAAGTGAAGTAAAACAACTGTAGACTTTTTAGTCGTGAAATAAAGCGGTATGAATTAAGAAGTAAATAAAGACTTTTATTTAACAATTTAGTGATACGAATCCGATAGAAATAATCGAGCTATCGACAAATACGTAACAATATTGTGGCGAATATAATCGGTTCAGCTCACATCACTAAATGACTGAACACATCTCTAAAGGAAATTGCCAGAATAAGAAGAAGAGACCAGATAATTTCCAGTGTTGCCAGAATTTTCTAGATTGCGTGTGGCAGACTATATAAAGCGGCGAGCAGGCGCTTCGCAGTCAGTCGTAACTTAACCGTAGAAGCGTTAACATCAAGTGAAGTAAAACAACTGTAGACTTTTTAGTCGTGAAATAAAGCGGTGTGAATTAAGAAGTAAATAAAGACTTTTATTTAACAATTTAGTGATACGAACCCGATAGAAATAATCGAGCTATCGACAAATACGTAACAATATATTAAACCATCGATACTATCGATGGTTGCCTTTAAAACTATCGATGGTCCATCGATGGGACCACTATCGATGGTTTTCCAGCACTAGTTTAAACAACGACTGAATCACAGAGCGTAGTAGCCCAGTTAGTCGAGAACGTAAACCCGTGTACCGTGTCAGCTGATCCAACCTATTTAATGGGATTTGTATCAGAGTTCTGCTTCGATCAGTTTGAAGTTCGGGTATAGCATACAACTCATTGTGTACGTACGTTTGATACCCGGCAAACCGTAAACGTACGAGCTACAGCTCGTTTGTATGCTTTCATACTAAACAACACAGCGATCGAACGGTTTGGTTTGAAACAAACATATGTACAGGTTGAACGATACGATCGCTGTATGATCGCACGAGTATACATATGTACATACCATAACGAACCGATCGATCAGTTGATCGATCGCGATCATTGCATTTTTATACGATCATTCGAGTGTACGAAAAACTTAAAAGTGGTGTTTACAAAAAATCTAATAAAAGAAAAGGCCGTAGTGAAGTGTGGGAAGTTTTTTGTGAAATTGAAGACGAAAACGGGTGTCAAATTAATGAATTTGTACAATTCGGCCGTGTGCCAATCGGTAGAAAAAATGAAATTTTGACATAAGGGAGTAAAATTTTGAAGGTATTCGTGGTGGATTTGAAATACATACACATTTGTAAATACATACACATACAAGTAACACAAATATTTAAATACAAAATAACATCAAATCGTTTCATGAATACATTTCTTCTGTTCCACTAATACTGCCATAAACAATTATATGCATTTTACGGTTTAAAATTGTATCGTTGCCCGTTTTCGCCCAAATGTGTATCTTTGTAACTGTCAAAATTTTCCTTCCGTTTGGCACAGCAAAATAGGTTTTTTTTTCAATATGGCAAAAATGTTCTACCTCATTTTGCCATAGAGAAAAATGTTACCGATTGGCAAACAGCCTTCGAAAATAATTTTGATGCCATGCAGTGGTGGGAAAATCATAAAAATGAGTTTCCAACTCTTTTTAATTTTGCCCTTAAAATATTATCCATTCCAGCTAGCAGTGCAGCAAGTGAGCGCACATTTTCATGGTCCGATTTCGCCCATTTTCAATACCAACCGTCCCAGTCTCGATACCAACTTGCATTCCAAATTTCATCAAAATATCTCAATTTTTGCGCGAGTTAGAGTGTTTACAGACGGACGGACAGACGGACGGATGGACGGACATGGCTCAATCGATTTCTCTTTTCACCCTGATCATTTTGATATATATGTCTATATCTATCTCGATTATTTCATTCTGTTACAATCCACCGTTATGTGATTAAAACTATAATACTCTGTGTACTAGTACAGCTGAGTATAAAAAGTATTAATGAAAACAAGAATAAAGAAATGAAATAATGCCTAATTTGTATGAACGAATTTTTTCCTTTTATATAATAATTTCTAATTTTCTATTAAAAATGAAATAAAAAAGTATCTACTAATGAAAATAAAACAAATTGATTTTTCATTTTATCGCTTTGAAAAGTTTTTAATCGTTTTGTTTAAACTTTTGATATGTAAAATAAAGCGGCTGATCCGCACTCATACAAAGATTACAGAATACATACATACATATATATGTATGTACATACATATATTTATACGACACACGTATTAAAAATGTACATGATCGTACAGTGTACGATCAAACGATCATTTCTGTTTAAGTACAACTCATACACCGATCGATCAAACGATAATTTCTACTTATGTACAAATCATTGTTTTGTACATTTCTTTCCAACCAAACATTTGTTCGTTTGACATGGAACGTACAAAAGCTTTATAGCCCAGTTAGTCGAGAACGTAAACCCGTGTACCGTGTCAGCTGATCGAACCTATTTAATGGGATTTGTATGTAACCGATTATTCAACGACGTACGACGCAGAAGCCCGTACCGCAGAAATCAAAATCATTTTGATTTTTTACGTAAAAATGTGTCAGCTGATCGCTCGCATGGTTGCAAGGTAGAAGGGTTGCCAGTTGAACATTTTTAGTTATTAAATATTTAAACAGTAATTTTCACAGCATTATACAACAAACTCAACAAGATTGTAAAATGTTATCGAATATACATATATGTGTTCACATGGAAAAAATAGTATGTCTACTTAAACGAACCATTTATTATTACTTTAATTTTTAAAAAGAAAGGAAAGAAAACGTTTATAAATTTTTTTTTAAATCCCAAACAAAATGTAAATATATATATATATATATAAATTAATAACAAGATAATAGCTTTGTTCAACAACTTTTCTTACAAGTACTTGCAAAAAGAGCGTCAATGTCAAATTAAGAGTAAAAACGAGAAAAAGAGAAAATTATCAACCAAAGTAATTGAACACAAAATCGTAAACATTCGCAAGAAAACAGCTGATACGTTGTAATTGAAATTTTTGAAATTGGAAATGAATGGAAATAACTGAATTAGGAAAACAAAATTCTACTTTGGCTATTCCACAACATCATCAAGATTGGTTTTTCGCTAACTTATTTAGTACACAATTAGAAATTTGCGTTTAAAATGTTTGTATATTTCCAATTGAAATTTTTGTGATCATATATTTTTGACACTTCTATTTTTTTAAAGCTGCTAGTAGTTGCAAGTGAAAATTTTACTTTCAGCGTTTATCAACTCTCTCGAGGTTTTACTCTCTCAATTTGGCTCTCTTTTGCGAATTTTTTGGGTTATTGAACATAAATTCGTAACTATTCGTAAAAATATGTAAAAATTTTGAGATATTGAACACTCCTAATAAATGAAGATATTACTGAAAATTAAAGCAAAAATTGTATTTATCCACAATGGTGGCGGTATTTTCTTAATTGATAACTCTTGGTGGTCTTCTTCTGCAATTTTTATACATTAAAAAGTTATAAATTGCCACAATAAATCTGAGTTTCTGTAACAAAATCAATTAAAGTGATGTCACACTAATACGATCCACACTTTGTCACCACATATTTATACTAGAAAAGATATGAGTTACAGAAACTCAGTACAGATTTCTTAATTAAACATAGATTTTTGTGAGAATCTTGTTGCTTCCCAATATAATTTTTTATGGATTTTCAATTGTAAATTTAATGTTCTGACTGTGTTTTTTGTTATTTTATGTTTTAGTCCTTGATAACTATCACCAAGGTGTGATGGATATATATTGGGCAGCAAGAAAAATGTGTTTTAATTACCAACTAAGCCGTAAAAAAGTAACTAAATTAATAAAAAAAAAAAAAGTCGTCAACGACAACTTTAAAAACGATTAAATAAGTATTTTCTTGTCATTTGGCAAATAATGCACAGTTGTGTATTGGAGAGTAATCCGCATAACACTTTGAAGATTAGTAAAAATCTTGGTTGTTCAAAAATGACTAAACGGCAACCCTGCCAAAATGTAAACAAACTATATATATATGTAAATATGTGTGAGTAAAACAGCTGATTGCTACGGGCTCAAAAAATCCTAAAAATTGCATACGGGCGTTTGCGTCAGCGAGCGGACCACACGTTCTCGACTAACTGGGCTATTACTCGTATCGCTTATTCGGGTAAACATCATGTGTATGAGTTGCAGTGCACTGTGTCAGATCGATGAGCTGAAAACCTTACTCGAAGCAGAACACTGATTTGTATGTAACCGATTATTCAACGACGTACGACGCAGAAGCCCGTACAGCAGAAATCAAAATCATTTTGATTTTTTACGTAAAAATATGTCAGCTGATCGCTCGCATGGTTGCAAGGTAGAAGGGTTGCCAGTTGAACATTTTTAGTTATTAAATATTTAAACAGTAATTTTCACAGCATTATACAACTAACTCAACAAGATTGTAAAATGTTATCGAATATACATATATGTGTTCACATGGAAAAAATAGTATGTCTACTTAAACGAACCATTTATTATTACTTTAATTTTTAAAAAGAAAGGAAAGAAAACGTTTATAAATTTTTTTTTAAATCCCAAACAAAATGTAAATATATATATATATATATAAATTAATAACAAGATAATAGCTTTGTTCAACAACTTTACTTGCAAGTACTTGCAAAAAGAGCGTCAATGTCAAATTAAGAGGAAAAACGAGAAAAAGAGAAAATTATTTACCAAAGTAATTGAACACAAAATCGTAAACATTCGCAAGAAAACAGCTGATACGCTGTTTTGACAATTTGATTTTTAGGTTAGGTTGTAATTGAAATTTTTGAAATTGGAAATGAATGGAAATAACTGAATTAGGAAAACAAAATTCTACTTTGGCTATTCCACAACATCATCAAGATTCGTTTTTGCGCTAACTTATTTAGTACACAATTAGAAATTTGCGTTTAAAATGTTTGTATATTTCCAATTGAAATTTTTGTGATCATATATTTTTGACACTTCTATTTTTTTAAAGCTGCTAGTAGTTGCAAGTGAAAATTTTACTTGCAGCGTTTATCAACTCTCTCGAGGTCTTACTCTCTCAATTTGGCTCTCTTTTGCGAATTTTTTGGGTTATTGAACATAAATTCGTAACTATTCGTAAAAATATGTAAAAATTTTTAGATATTGAACACTCCTAATAAATGAAGATATTACTGAAAATTAAAGCAAAAATTGTATTTATCCACAATGGTGGCGGTATTTTCTTAATTGATAACTCTTGGTGGTCTTCTTCTGCAATTTTTCTACATTAAAAAGTTATAAATTGCCCCAATAAATTTGAGTTTCTGTAATGCTAGAGACACACATCGTAGTATAGTAGAAATATTGCGATCTATACCACATGTGTGTCACTCTCATATTGTAGTTTAATTGAAAATTTTCATAGTAAAGCCAAATCATAGTATTGATATTATAATATTCATACCACATGTGTGTCTGAGACATAACAAAATCAATTAAATTGATGTCACACTAATACGATCCACACTTTGTCACCACCTATTTATACTACATAGAAAAGATATGAGTTACAGAAACTCAGTACAGATTTCTTAATTAAACACAGATTTTTCTGAGAATCTTGTTGCTTCCCAATATAATTTTTTTATGGATTTTCAATTGTAAATTTAATGTTCTGTGTTTTTTGTTATTTTATGTTTTAGTCCTTGATAACTATCATCAAGGTGTGATGGAAATATATTGGGCAGCAACAAAATTACAAGAAAAATGTGTTTTAATTACCAACTAAGCCGTAAAAAAGTAACTAAATTAATAAAAAAAAAAGTCGTCAACGACAACTTTAAAAACGATTAAATTAGTATTTTCTTGTCATTTGGCAAATAATACACAGTTGTGTATTGAAGAGTAATCCGCATAAGACTTTGAAGATTAGTAAAAATCTTGTTTGCTCAAAAATGACTAAACGGCAACCCTGTCAAAATGTAAACAAACTATATATATATGTAAATATGTGTGAGTAAAACAGCTGATTGCTCCATTACCCCACGGGCTCAAAAAATCCTAAAAATTGAATACGGGCGTTTGCGTCAGCGGGCGGACCACACGTTCTTGACTAACTGGGCTATAAGCCTATAGGTAAAGGCCCAATGTACGCTTGCTTTTCTGGCTTTGTTTGCCTCAGTTTGCTTTGCTTTACTTTGAAAGCTTCTATAGCCCAATGGTAGCTTTGAACGCTGTCATATTAATCAGCTGAATCGGCAATCCAAAGAAATAAAACAAAAGGTTTGTTTCTTATTACATAGCTAGCTATGAATATTTTTCCAAGTTCGTGCTAGCAAATCGTTTCTTGAATCAAAAAAGCCGAATGAGAGCCAAAGCGTGAGAGTAACAATCATAGAGAGCTCCAAATTTCAGCTAGTAAAATTTTCACAAGCTGAAATGAGATTTGTTCAACAACTTTACTTGCAAGAAGAGCGTCAGTGACAAATTTAGTGTAAAAACGAGAAAAAGAGAAAATTATCAACCAAAGTTATTGAACACAAAATTGTAAACATTTGCAAGTAAACAGCTGATGCGCTGTTTCCACAATTAGATTTTTAGGTTAGGTTGTAATTGAAATCTTTGAAATTAGAAAAAAATAATTAAAAGCCAAAAATAGCATTAAAATAATTTTTTGCTAATTTTTGTAATTTTCCGTTTCTTGATTTCCTGTCTGTTTTGCTCTTTGTGAGCGTAATTCTTTACATTTTTTTCTTTTCATTTCACTTGACAGCTAGCTGTTAGTTTCCTAAGAAACAACCCTAAAATGTTGACTCGAAGTGCTGAACAAGTTTTGAGTTTTTTCCTCTTCTGCAAATTTTTTGCTTAACAGGTGATATTTCTTACAATTTTTTAATAATTTGTAATAATTTTCTGTTAGGGAATACACCTACTGCCTAATATCAGCAGCCATATTGGAAATTGAATTGTCAAAAATGATGCCAAAGCTTTCAAAGCGCTGTCAAATAGAGAATTGGGCAATTCAAAACTTTGCAGCGCTTCAAGCGCGTGAAGTAAAGCTGACATTTGGCCAACTTTTATACATTTTAGTAGAGCTCAAAATGATTTTGACATTTCTCACAGCCAAGCAAGCGTGCATTGGGCCTTTACCTTATGGGTGTTATACTCATTAACTCACGTGAGTCGATTTGCCGGGCCTTGATATACGCGGACACAATCAATTTTCATTTTCATAGTTATTTGGAAACATTCTATTCCGTGTACATTAGATGCGGTTTTTTCGGCAAAGTTTCTCAGATCTTCCCTCCGGCCCCAGAATATGAAAATAGGATGTTGTAGGATAAATAAGCTGATTTTTGTGTGAATTTAAATGAGCTATTGGCCATTTTTTAATGAAGAAAAATTGAAAAAATTTTTTGGTAGAAGTTATGGATCCATTTCGGAGATCACCACATCCCCTCATCAGACTTCTTCAAGCGGCCTCAACCGAGAATCGAACTTAAGTCGTTCGATTGGTAGTCCATTGTCTATACCATTGAGCTACCACCGCCGTCAGCTTTGTTTCGCTTAAATTTCAATTTTCCTTCCATTACAATCCACATACCAACAACAGTAGCTTAATGACACTCTGCCTTTGCTACCTAGTATGTTGGTGCGATTGTGCGTTTGGTTTGTACAAAGTTCTAAAGCTATTAACAAGCAAAGCTTTTGTACAGGCAATGCTTGTTATTGTTTTCAGACTTTTTTGTTTTTCGGCAGGCTCTCCGATATACATATTTATGTTTGTATTTATATGGCCGTTTTAATTCTAATAATTATTTTATGTGAATTTAAATGAGCTATTGGCCATTTTTTTAATGAAGAAAAATTGAAAAAATTTTTTGGTAGAAGTTATGGATCCATTTCGGAGATCACCACATCCCCTCATCAGACTTCTTCAAGCGGCCTCAACCGAGAATCGAACTTAAGTCGTTCGATTGGTAGTCCATTGTCTATACCATTGAGCTACCACCGCCGTCAGCTTTGTTTCGCTTAAATTTCAATTTTCCTTCCATTACAATCCACATACCAACAACAGTAGCTTAATGACACTCTGCCTTTGCTACCTAGTATGTTGGTGCGATTGTGCGTTTGGTTTGTACAAAGTTCTAAAGCTATTAACAAGCAAAGCTTAGCTTTAGAACTTTGTACAAACCAAACGCACAATCGCACCAACATACTAGGTAGCAAAGGCAGAGTGTCATTAAGCTACTGTTGTTGGTATGTGGATTGTAATGGAAGGAAAATTGAAATTTAAGCGAAACAAAGCTGACGGCGGTGGTAGCTCAATGGTATAGACAATGGACTACCAATCGAACGACTTAAGTTCGATTCTCGGTTGAGGCCGCTTGAAGAAGTCTGATGAGGGGATGTGGTGATCTCCGAAATGGATCCATAACTTCTACCAAAAAATTTTTTCAATTTTTCTTCATTAAAAAATGGCCAATAGCTCATTTAAATTCACATAAAATAATTATTAGAATTAAAACGGCCATATAAATACAAACATAAATATGTATATCGGAGAGCCTGCCGAAAAACAAAAAAGTCTGAAAACAATAACAAGCATTGCCTGTACAAAAGCTTTGCTTGTTAATAGCTTTAGAACTTTGTACAAACCAAACGCACAATCGCACCAACATACTAGGTAGCAAAGGCAGAGTGTCATTAAGCTACTGTTGTTGGTATGTGGATTGTAATGGAAGGAAAATTGAAATTTAAGCGAAACAAAGCTGACGGCGGTGGTAGCTCAATGGTATAGACAATGGACTACCAATCGAACGACTTAAGTTCGATTCTCGGTTGAGGCCGCTTGAAGAAGTCTGATGAGGGGATGTGGTGATCTCCGAAATGGATCCATAACTTCTACCAAAAAATTTTTTCAATTTTTCTTCATTAAAAAATGGCCAATAGCTCATTTAAATTCACATAAAATAATTATTAGAATTAAAACGGCCATATAAATACAAACATAAGCTGATTTTTGTTTTTTTTAGAAAAAAACTGAGTGGGCATATATGTAATACTTCTATATTGTTACTATTCAATTGTTTTGTTGGTCAAACTTCACAGTAACGATATACTGTAAGAAAGGGAAGCAAGATTCCATGGGCGTCGTTAAACATTTCTTTTCAAAGACAAGGGGGACTACAGAAAAATTTGATAATATGAAATACATAGGTATTTTATTTAACAAAGATATTCAGATAATTTTATTTGAAAACTAGATTTCAACAATTGGGCATGAGTTCAAAAAAGTATCAACTTCGTATAGAAGTAGGAACATATTGAATTATTGGCAAATTTTATTTTTGGCACAAGTGCCGCTTAGGCGGTTAGCAATTTCACTTAGGCGGTTATGAAATTTAAACGACGATATATATATATTGTGACTTTATTTAATTTACGAAAATATAAATTATCTGCCTTATTTTTAGCATGTAGGTATGCATACATAAGTTATTTGGTTGCGAACTACGTTGAAATAATAAATACATGTGTACAATTTTGTTTTCGAAAGATTGGCATTTCATTGTTTAATCTACTGCTTTGTGTTTTTATAACGATCATGAAAGTTTTATATGAAGGGAATAACGACCCCTTTTAATCCCCCTTCTGTTTTTTTTTTTGTAATGCTCCCTGCAGAAAACGGAACTAGTTCATACATGCATGTACAAACCAGCCGCTTGTGGCAATCAACTAGCCCAAAACCTGCCACATTCCATATAAAAATACTGGTCCAAATAACATTGCAATGTCCTAGCACAGGACCACATGGTCCATCGCTCGATCGCATCAAACTAGTTTAAGAACTAACTTGCCGTAGCTACTTTGCAAACCACCTACAAGAGGTTACTTTTTAAACTAGCTACGGCAAGTTACTTTTTAAACTACTCTAAGGAGTTAAAAATGTAAAATATTTCCATAACTACTTCATTCTTGAGCTCTCAATACCAATTTTTTTTAAGGAAAATTTGGTGTGAAAAATTAATATTTTTTCGTAGAAGTTATAGATCCATTTCGGAGACCACAACATCTCTTCATCAGACTTCTTTTTAACATTTTTATTCTCTGGCGTCCGCCGAGATCGAACCTCGGATTTTCCGGTTGGTAATCTAATGGCATCACCACTATGCTACCGCCGCTTTGCATTTTGCTTGTATTAATTTTTCTTTTGATTTTTCCTTTTTTCAACCTACCATCCAGCAACAGTGACCTTGCCGACGTTCTCGGCATTTGTCTCCTGTATGTTGGTGTGGTTGTGTGTTTGTTTGGTTTGTACAAATTCTATTTTTAGCACAAGCAATGCTTTGTGCTTATTAGTAGAGCTTGTTTATCGGCTGGCTCATCCGGTTAAATTTTACTTTTGATTTTTTGGTCGTTTTTATTTTCATAAATATTTCATTCTTGAGCAGTGTTGCCAGGTTAGCCTTTTCGAGGCTAGATTTAGCCTTTTTTTTGTCCTTTAGCCTCATAATTTTCGGTTTAGCTTCGTGGCTTTTTTCTAGCCTTTTTTACTCAAAATGTTACTTGTACTAATTTGTATAACAAGAACTTGCAGTAATTCATGTGAACGCCGTTGTACGTATGCGACGCCATGAATGTGTTCTGACCGTAAGGTTTTTATAGCAACCTTGTTACATTGTTGTCAAAATATAGTAGGCCTGGTTTTCCCCGAAATATATACATGCATACATATTGTGGCGAATATAATCGGTTCTCCACTTACATCACTAAAATGATTGAACACATCTCTAGGGAAAGTGCCAGAACTAGAAGAAGATACCAGATAATTTCCAGTGTTGCCAGAATTTTCCAGATTGCGTTTGACAGACTATATAAGGCGGCGAGCAGGCGCTCCAGAGTCAGTCGTAATTTAACCGTAGAAGTGTTAACATCAAGTCAAGTAAAACAAGTGTAGACTTTTTAGTCGTGAAATAAAGCAGTGTGAATTAAGAAGTAAATAAAGACTTTTATTTAACAATTCAGCGATACGAACCCTATAGAAATAATCGAGCTATCGACAAATACGTAACAATTGGTGTCAGAATTGGAATTGTTAAATAAATTCCAGGACCAAGGATAACGAAGCAAGGATAACGAATCAAGGATAACGAATCAAGGATAAGGAAACAAGGATAACGAGACAAGGATAACGAAATAAGAATAATGGCAAAGTTAAATGATCTGAAAATCCAAGAACTTAAAAGGGAGTTAGAAAAGAGAAACCTGAGTACCACCGGCAATAAAATTGAACTACAGGCAAGGTTAAGAGTAGCTATGGAAGCATATAACATTAATGTAGATGAGTTTGATTTCAACGATGATGTGGAAGAGGTGCAAAAGGAAGAAACCCAGAAGGAAGAGGCTCCACAGTCAGTAGCAAACGTAGACATGAACTCGATATTGGCTGTGCTGACACAGATATCGGCAAAAATGGAAGATCAACAGGCACAGATGTCGACAAAAATCGAAGAACAACAGGCACAGATATCGGCAAAAATGGAAGATCAACAGGCACAGATGTCGACAAAAATCGAAGAACAACAGGCACAGATAACGTCAAAAATGGAATTGCAACAGTCAGTACTTTCATCACAGGTGTCCGGCATTGCGGCTCAGTTGGAGGCACAAGAAGAACGCATGTCCTTACAATTCAAGGCACAGGATGCAAAAATTATACAAGTTAAGGAGGTCCTTGAAGAAAGACAAGAAAAATTAGAGGACGATGTAAAAGCATTGAAAGCCCGTCTCCAGGATATTCAACTAAGTCGTCCAGTCGCTTCAACTGCTACACAGAAGATAAAACCTCCGTCGTTTGATGGAAGTGGTCCATTTCAAGTATTCAAGCTACAATTTGAGAAAACGGCAGTTGTAAATAATTGGAGTGCGGAGGACAAAGTCGCTGCCCTGTTCGTAGCATTGAAAGGACCTGCAGCAGAAATATTACAGACTGTTAGCGAGGGCGAAAGGAACAGCTATGACGCAATTATGGGTGCCATTGAAAGACGTTATGGTAGCGAGCACAGGAAGCAGATATATCAAATGGAGTTGCAGAATCGCTTCCAGAAACCAAATGAGACGTTACAAGAATTTTCTTCTGAGATTGAGAGGCTAGCTCATTTGGCAAACGCAGGAGCACCTCAAGAATTCATCGAAAGAATGAAAATTCAAAGCTTCATCAATGGAATACGAGATATTGAAACGAAGCGGGCTACCTATGCAAACCCAAAGGGAACTTTCGCTGAAACGGTCTCATATGCTTTGACACAGGAAACGGCATCTCTATTAAGCAAGCCCACTTACAAGGCTCATCGTGTAGAAGTGGAAACGCCAGACTTACTAAGCAAAATATGGGAGGCGTTGAATGAAATGCAGAAAAAGAAAAGTAATGCTGTGAAATGCTTCAGATGCGGAAAAATAGGACATATAGCACGCCACTGCAGCAATAGTTCCAGTAAGTTCAGCACTGCCGATGGGCGCAAGCGGAATATTGATGGGTATGAACAAGCGCCCAAATCAACTGAGTCGTTAAACTAAAGCGGGCCAGCCAAAAGGGGCGTGGGCTGGTCCCCACAATGGAATGCCCCATAATCTCTGTCTCTCAGTTGGGAAGAAGCACGAGTAATGTTACTATTGGTGGTTTGGTGGACGGAATGGAGCGAATGTTGACTGTGGATACGGGAGCATCTCATTCCATCATTCGATCTGACTTGGTAAAGAAGGAAATAAGGCCATTGTATGGAGCAAAATTGCGTACGGCAACAGGCGAGGATACCCAAGTCCTAGGGGAAGTTACATGCGAAGTTGTAATTGGAAATGTTGTCGTACTACACACCTTCATAGTGGCGGAAATTGTTGATGAAGTCATAATTGGTGTGGACTTCCTAATCGACCAAGGCATTAAGATTGACATGAAAAACAAGGTTATGAGTTACAAAAACTTGGAGGTGCCGCTAAATTTTGGCTACGATAAGAGATGCAGCAGTAAGAAAGTGCTCGTGGAAGAGAATCAGCAGATACCGCCAAAGTCCGAGGCAATTATTTGGGCAAAGATTGATGGAGATTGTGGGACAAACAAATTGTGGGTTGTCGAAGCAGAAACAGAAACTAAATCCGATGTACTTGTTGGAAAAACCCTGGCTATGACAAAAGAAGATGGACGAATACCAGTAAGAGTACTTAATGAGTTCAAGTCACCAATCAAACTCTCCAAAGGTGCTATATTGGGAAAATGCGAAGAGGTTGACATCATCATGAATTGCGAACAATCCCAAGGAGAAGTTTCTACTAGCAATACAGATCTTTCAGATGAAATAAATGCTTGGACAGAAGAACTGCAGGAGAATCACAAAAGAAAGGCGAAAGAATTACTTGCCAAGTATTCTAGCATATTTGATAAGGATGGTACAAAACCAGGCAGGACAAATATTGTGAAGCATCACATTGACACCGGTGATGCAAGGCCAATCCGTCAGGCTCCTCGCAGCGTTCCATTAGCGAAACGTCAAATGGTGAGCCAGATTATACAAGAAATGAGCGACAGTGGGGTAATTGAACCATCAGTCAGTCCATGGAGTTCTCCGGTAGTACTTGTTAAAAAGAAAGATGGCAAGATGAGATTCTGCGTTGACTACCGGAAACTGAATGATGTAACGAAAAAGGATAGTTACCCATTGCCAAGAATTGACGACACTCTGGACTCGCTATCTGGAACGGAATGGTTTTCAACACTGGACTTGAAAAGCGGCTATTGGCAAGTCGAAGTAAAAGAGGAAGACAAGGAGAAAACAGCCTTCAGTGTTGGCGATGGTCTTTGGCAATTTACGGTGATGCCATTTGGATTATGTAATGCTCCAGCTACCTTTGAGAGACTTATGGATCAGGTACTGAAAGGATTGCACTGGAAAACATGTCTTGTGTACCTGGACGATATCATTGTATTGGGAAAAGGCTTTGATGAACATCTCAAAAATTTGGAGGAAGTTTTCCGAAGAATAGCTGGCGCTGGTCTCAAGTTAAGTCCTAAGAAATGTGCATTATTCAAGAAAGAAGTAAAATACTTGGGACATAAAGTGACTACAAAGGGCATCTGCACTGATAACGAAAAAATAGAAGCAGTAAAAGATTGGCCAAGACCTCGGAATCTACATGAATTGCGAAGCTTTCTTGGGCTGTGCACATACTATCGCCGATTTGTACCAAATTTTGCCAGCGTAGCAAATAGTCTCACGGAGCTTATGAGGAAAAATAAGACTTTTGAGTGGAGGAAGGAACAAGAAATGGCTTTCCAAACGTTAAAAGATCGGCTTTGTACTGCTCCAATGCTAGCATACCCGGTTCCAGGAGCGAGGTTTATTTTGGATACTGATGCGAGTGGTTATGCTATAGGAGGTGTTTTGTCACAGGAAATCGACGGACAGGAGAAGGTTATCGCATACTACAGCCGATCAATTGGGAAACCGGAAAGAAATTACTGTGTAACACGAAGAGAACTATTGGCATTGGTAGAATGCATCAAACACTTCCATAAGTACCTCTATGGTCAACGATTCCACGTCAGGACTGATCATGCAGCGTTAAAATGGCTTTTGAAATTCCGAAATCCGGAGGGTCAGTTAGCAAGGTGGATTGAGCGACTACAAAATTATGACTTTTCTATAGACCATCGCAAAGGCAGTACCCATGGAAATGCTGATGCAATGTCGCGGCGACCATGTAATCTTGAATGCAAGCATTGCTCTAAAGCTGAGGAGAAGGAAGACATCATAGATGTTCGGCTAATGACAATAACATCTACAGACGAATGGAATGCGGAACAATTAAGGAAGTGT
This sequence comes from Urophora cardui, assembly GCA_960531455.1. Lineage (NCBI taxonomy): Eukaryota > Metazoa > Arthropoda > Insecta > Diptera > Tephritidae > Urophora > Urophora cardui. The sequence goes on from OY482673.1 coordinate 2,044,932, forward strand.
CAGATAGAAGATCCAGATCTGGCACGTGTAATGATTGGTTTGGAGCAAAACGAACGACCATCAAAAGAAGAGATGTCAGCAGAAAGTCCTGTTGCCAAATCATATTGGGCACAGTGGAATAGTTTGCAATTGGTAAATGGTTGCCTACATCGTGTTTGGGAGAGTGAAGATGGTCAAAGTTCTAAAACATTGATAGTTGTTCCAAGGAAAAGAATACCGGATGTGTTAAATGAACTACACAATGGTCCAAGTGGAGGTCATCTTGGAATAACAAAGACGGTAGAGAAAATCAAGAAGAGGTTTTATTGGGTCGGCTGCCGTCAGACAGTTGTTGAGTGGATTGCGAACTGCGACGTGTGCATAAAGGCTAAGGGTCCCAAATCCAGGAGTCATGGGCTGATGAAACAATACAACTCAGGAGCACCATTTGAGAGAATTGCCATGGATGTAGCTGGGCCATTTCCTACTAGCAAACTTGGAAACAAATATGTACTGGTAGTCATGGATTACTTCAGCAAATGGCCGGAGGTGTACCCGATTCCAAATCAAGAAGCAGAAACTATAGCCGAAGTATTCACCAACAATTGGGTGGCGAGATATGGTGCACCTATAGAGCTACATTCTGACCAAGGAAGGAACTTCGAATCAGTTGTGTTTCAGGAGCTGTGCAAAACACTGGGTATTAGGAAAACCCGAACAACTGCGTTGCATCCACAATCAGACGGCATGGTAGAAAGATTTAACAGAACATTAGAGGAACATTTACGAAAAGTGGTGGACAAGTTCCAGAGAGATTGGGACACTCATATTCCTCTGTTCCTGATGGCATATCGATCGGCCGTACACGATACAACAGGTCAGACTCCTGCAAAAGTAATCTTTGGTAGTGATCTTCGACTGCCAGCTGACTTGAAATTTGGGATAAGTGCTGATGCGGGAATAAATGCCAGACAATCTAACAACGTTCTGGAAGAGGAAATGAGAGAAATACATGAACTTGTAAGACAGCGAACAAAGATCATGAGTGACAAGATGAAGGCCAGATATGACAAGGCAATGAACTCAGAAGGTTTTGTTGAGGGAGATCTAGTTTTGCTATACAACCCGCAGCGAAAGAAAGGTTTGTCCCCGAAATTGCAGTGTACTTGGGAAGGGCCCTACAAAGTGATTAAACGGCTCAACGATGTTGTGTATCGCATACAAACGATTGGAAGACCAAGGAATAAAATGAAAGTGGTTCATCTGGAAAGGCTAGCAGCATTTGGGACAAGTAATGTGTCAGATCGGGACGATCAGACTTAGGTGGAGGGCAGTGTGGCGAATATAATCGGTTCTCCACTTACATCACTAAAATGATTGAACACATCTCTAGGGAAAGTGCCAGAACTAGAAGAAGATACCAGATAATTTCCAGTGTTGCCAGAATTTTCCAGATTGCGTTTGACAGACTATATAAGGCGGCGAGCAGGCGCTCCAGAGTCAGTCGTAATTTAACCGTAGAAGTGTTAACATCAAGTCAAGTAAAACAAGTGTAGACTTTTTAGTCGTGAAATAAAGCAGTGTGAATTAAGAAGTAAATAAAGACTTTTATTTAACAATTCAGCGATACGAACCCTATAGAAATAATCGAGCTATCGACAAATACGTAACAATATGTTCTTTTATTTCGAGTTGTAGGAGTGAGTAATGACACGATTTTTTGGGAGTTGACACATAAGCACTGACTCACTAAAAAGAGTCGACTCACTAAGTTGGCACGATTGTGCTACAACACGTTTGTGTTACAGCACGATTGTGCTACAGCACATATCAGTGATGTGATACGTAGGGAAAATTCCCTACATGTAGGGATTTTAGTCGGAAAAAAGTGACCGTAGGGAAAGAAGGACAGATTTTTATAAAATAGCTAAATGTAGGGATTTTTTGGCAAAGTCAAATCAAAATTTCAATTCAACTTTTTTTCACTTCAACACTGACTGTCGATCTGAATAATGAAAATGCTGCGAAGACGAGTTAAATCGCGAACCCTTCAATGACGTAATTGGAGAGGGAATACCGTATAGTGAACTATCTAATAATACTATACTTTTAATCAGGGCATCGGAGCAAAAGATTTTTTTGCTCTGGCTACGCTCCTAGCTCCGAATATTTTTTTCCCCTTACGACCAACTAGATGGTATTTTGTTGGTATTTCGTTTGGCTTTTTGAATATAGCTTGCTCGTTTACACCAACGCAAAACTGTATTTGACCATCTCCTTCACACAAAAAACCTTGTAGAATACCAGAAAAAACGTAGTGTCATATGGGCTAAAGCAAAGTATTTGACGCAATAACTTTTTTTTTTTATTTTTTAGAGAAATGCTGTACCTATGATAGTATCAATGAAATGTTTCGTTCCCTTACATATTTATATGCCTACGTCTACCTACCTATATATCGCACGTTTTATTCAATAGGGATTTAACTAAAAAAAATTTTTTTTTGGGAAAACGCAAACAAACTTTTAGAGCCTATACACACTTGCGACTCAACCGATTTAGTCGGGCTTTGATTTGCATGGGAATGTATGGAAGCATTCACACTACATTCAATTAGTCGAACAACTGAAACAGTTGGATTTGCATACAACAGCCCAATTCGACTAAATCGATTGAGTCGCAAGTGTGTATAGGCTCTTATAATTTCAAAGAGTTTCCTTCTACGGCTAACTACAAAATAACTTTTATTTCCGCCATTTTTATCGTTTTGAGTATTTTATAAGACTAGACTCAAAGGCATGACCCAGTTATTGAAATATGTATATGGCAAAACCCCATAAATCGAAAATTTCGAGTTAAATCCCTATTGCATAAAACGTGCGATATATATGTTACATACAACGCATTAATACATATATTTTTTTATTATAATAATTGTTCAAAACAGTAAATCATCAGTATTTTATTGTAGTTTTTTTGATTTCTTTGAGAGCCAGTGTGTATGCAGTATGCAGTAGAACAGCCGATTTTCATTATTTAGTAAAAGAAAAAACGTTCATCTACTGCCGTGCGGTTTCTTCATTGTTCTAGCATGGAAATAACTAAAAAAAAGTGTAGGGAATTACGTAGGGAAAATTTGAAACAAGCGTAGGGAAAAGTTGGGATTTTTTTCTTGCTCTGTAGGGAATTTCCAAAAAAGTATCTACCATCACTGGCACATATTACTTTCGTGCTATTGTCAACCAAAAAGTGTTACTGTGTGCTATCAGAGACTGTGTCAGTGAAAGAGTCGCTCCGATGATGAATTGATATTTGTACGAGAATGGCATATAAATCAATAATAGAATTGAAGTGATAGGTGTGGGTGGGCAAATATATGGAAAATTAATTAGTTAATTAATGTCGTTGTGTGCCAATATAAACTTAGTTGATAAGATCAATTACAAATTTCAAATGAATGTATCTTTTTATATATGCACGATATACGATAATGGGTTAAAATCCAAAAGTTGGGAAAAATCATCTAGTTTCTGAATATCATAACAAAATTTACCAAAATTAGGGGGAACAACCGAAAAAAAACCAAAATAAGTGTCCAAACAAAAACGGGTTAGTGTCCAAAAGTTAGTGCAATTCATGCAGAATACACCAGGTTGAACGAATTTTTAGTGCCATGAACATTTTAAAAACTAAGCTAAGGAACAGATTAAAAACCAAAATGCTTCGTTCGCTGCTTAATATTAGATGTTCATTAAAACGCGTATCCAAATGCTGTGATGATTTTGAAATTTCTGATGATCTCACCTCTATGGTAAATTCGCGAAATTTATACGAAACCTCAAGCTCTTCTGGTTCATCAGACGAAGATGATATTATTTAATTAACTAGTTTGGAGTAATTTTTTGTTCTATGTATAAGTATTTATTTAAAAAACAAAGTCATGTACTAGTCAAGAAAAGGTGCCTGATATGTGTTCAAACATGAATAGTTCCTTTAAGTAATGTTTATAGTTTTTATATGCAAATGAACAAAACTTAAATAAATAAAATTTGAATGAATTTCTTAAAAAAAATGCTGACTTCTTTTTAGCTTCTTTTTTTTTAGTTTCAGCCTTTTCTAACTTTTTTTTTTTGCCAATCTAGCCTCGTTTTTCTTCATGACCTGGCAACACTGTTCTTGAGCTCTCAAGACAATTTATTTTCCTTTTTGTTTTTTTAAATATTTAGATTAATGCTTCTTTGCAAGACTGTTAATAAACATCGTGCAGCGGTTACGATCGTTAAAATAGAACTTCAAACACGAATCTACATACATACATACATATGAACTGACCCAATTATTGGCTGCATGTGACAAGTTCGTAGCTAGTTGACTGTGGCACAAATGTATCATATACGTGAACTGGCCCAATGGTTGGCTACATGTGACAAGTTCGTAGCTAGTTGCCTGTGGCACAAATGTACCAAGTGGTCCAACAATTTTTGCAGGGCTACTACAATTTTACAAATGTGTGTGTGACATATATTCACATATACGACTTTTGCTTGTGTTGACGCATGCGCACAAATTACATATGCCCTGCAAAAAAGCCGAGTACTCCATGCACGCGTGTATAGAGTACTCGCTGTGGACCAACCGAGTACTCCTCAACCTGTCACATTTCATATAAAAAAAATGGTCCATTTAACATGGCGATGTCCTAGGCAGGGATCACATACTCCGATTTCCGCATGACACCCGAGTAATCCAAGGAGTAACTACATGGGATTAATCCATGGAGTACCTACATGGGATTAATCCATGGAGTAGGTACTAAAATTAATGAAATTTAATAATCGCTGAACAGATTTGAACGACTGCCAATTCAATTTGATTATTAGGATTACATACATATATAAGTAAGCTTTTCTTTAATAAAAATAAAATAATAAAATTTTTCTAGCGCAATCGCCAACATGTTGTATTGCGTTCAATGTCTATTTATTACTAGATCGTGCACGTTCAAACGAGCATGCATACATATGTACATACATACATACATACATACATACATACATACATACAAATGTACGCACTTGCTTCGTCGTTATCGCGATATACATACATTCGGTTTTTGTAGCAATGTTCGGCTAACTACGAGCCGATGCAGATAAACGAGTCGCTTGCTTGGGTCTATGTTTATGATCACTTTGAAAGTACTCCTACCTACCACAAAATGGATCATATAATCCTATGATTTTTACAGGGTGTAATCAGAAATGAGTTCACCGTGATCAGAACTGAAACACATTGGGCCATATTAATAAAATTCAAGCAAATGCTTTTACTCAAAATTTCAGAAATTTGACATTAGTTTGTAGGTATGTATATAGCATAAGTGCATTCCGATTGTAATGAGAATAGGTCTAGACCAATGTATATAGAAAGAGTATATTCCGATTGTAATGCACAAATGTCCAATCGACCTAAAGCTGGTCCGAATGTAATGCAGACAGGGACAATTGGTCCTAGCCTAGGACATGTAGTGTTAAATGTAAATAGAATTTAATATGGGATTGGACTAAATTTTGGATTATATCAGTGCTGTCCAAAATGAAAAATGTGAATGTATGAGTGAGAACGAGAGAATGGGAGCACCCCAGTAGGAAATTTAAACCAAAATAACAGCATATTGGATTATAGTAGAAAATTTGGAACGTGTTAGATTTTCAAATAAAAAACTCAAGTGTGTTATTTGTTAAGCCTACACATTGCTAAATAAGGGCTACTGTTGGCGGGATATGGGTATATTTTTAATTAGTTCTGTATCAAGATTCATTTTTGAAAAATTTTTAGACAACTATTTTTAACAAAAACACCATCTACAAAAGGCCAGCCTTGTTTAGCAATGTCTAAGCTGATCATGGAAGATAACTCAGCTTTCAGTTTTCGATTTGATTGCTTAACAACTTCCTCATTTTCTACTTTAGCCAACCACCCTTTGATGTTTTCCAAAAAGACTAACTTTTTTTTCATATAATCCCTTGCTAGCTTTTTTGTCTAAACCTTCTATATTTTTGTGGAAGGAATCGAAATGCTTTTCCATATTATATATTTTGCCTCCTTTGAACGACTTGTAACATAAAAGGTATTGCAAGTCGCCAAAGGCATTTTCTAGCATAAAGAAGTTCTCACAGGTCATTGTATTGCATACACTAATGGCCTGGTTATGCTACCAATCAAGCTGGTCGAGCACCGTGTAATTGTTGTTGTGCACTCCGACGGTGAAAGAATTTTCGGACTCTCACATCCAGCAAACTTGCTGTGTGAAACAGGCAGCCAGCAAACGAGGTTTCAGAGGTAATAATGTGTTATGTTGTGTATGTGCTCAGTAATTATCATGTGTTATGTTGTGTATGTGCGCTCCAATCACCAATGTAAGCATAACCACCTCTCACCAATCACGAAATGTTTCCGATTTTGATTGGCAATGTTGATTGGTACCATAACCACAGCATAAGCGTCGCGGACAAGCTTGGTGTTTATTCGTTGCTGGTTCCATAGATAACTAGATTAGGCATGGGTAACACTGCGCTGCGCGGCGCAATTGCGCTAACACCAACCCTGGCGTTATTGCGCTTACTCCGATTTGAGAAATGCGCCAACTCAATATAGCGCCAACTCAATATTGCGCCAACTCAATTTCGTAATATAAAACACTCAATTTCGTGCGCTAACACCAGCACCAATATAGCGCTAGTGTAAAATGGCGCAACCACAACGCCAATAACAGCACCATAGTATATGTATACGTATGACACCGTCACAATTATGTATGCTTGATAGTGATCTATGTGACTCTAATTTCCAGCATATTTTCACAAATATACGGAATATGTTTCCAAATGATTATGAAAATTTAAATTAATTGTGCCCTCGTATATGTAAGCAGAATTGCGCCAAAAGAAATAAAACGGGGATGGTGAACAGTAACAAGCGAAAAAATGTTATTTAGCGATTATTCCATGACAATTGCGCTAAAGGTGTTATTGCGCCAGTACCGTGAGTTGGCGCCACGAGTGGCGCTGGAGTTATTGTATCAGCGCCAAAAAAATTGCGCCATTACCCATGGCTAAACTAGATACGAAACTCTTCATATCGTGAGAGCGCTGTCAAAATGCGCATTTTTTATAACATTTTTCATTGGTGCCACTCTGTTCGAAAACTGAAAATGGGTATATTACATATTATTTCTGGGAATTTTTCGGCTTCCTTATGTTATTGAAGACTATAGCAATAATAAAATTTTGTTTATACCAAATTAATATAAGGATATAACCACAAAAGTGATACACAGGATAGTATGATTTTCCCACATTCCGAATATTAGTGTTCGAAACCCAATCTCAGACAAATTAAGAATAACGCACAAAAAGTGGTGAACTATAATACATGTAGTTGGGTGGTATTTTTTAAGAAATATTTTACTCTATTTTGCAATTCTATTAAAATTTGAATATATTAGAACTGAAATATAATAATTTTTAACCGGATATATATGTAAATGTACTGAAGAGCCGCTGCCCGCGTTCCATCTCATTAACATATTTGTTGTAATTTTAACTGAAACACAATTTTTTTCAGTTGAAACAATAAACTGCACTGCATAGTAAACACAAGCAATACAATTATTTTTCTTAATTCTTTATTATTTAAACAAAATTTAACACATAAAACAAAAAATCTAAATCCACCAAATATGCCAATTTATTTTGGCGTGTTTTCCCTTCTGGCACCAGCAATTTGCACAACAGCTGATCGGCGGGGTTTTATGTTGTGTTGATGCTGGCAACAAAGCCAAATAAAACCCCTGGGAAAATCGCGAAATTGGGAGAGCACGAAAGAGTTTCGTATCAAGTCATCTTTGGCTGATTCGCTAACGACTGAACGATGGAGAGTAAGCTCAATTGAGCTATGGGATGGACAGCATTGTATTATATATATGTGAGTCGGCTACTCCAAAAACAGCGTTTTTATACTCAGCTGTACTAGTACACAGAGTATTATAGTTTTGATTTCCTAACGGTGGATTGTAACAGAATGAAATAATCGAGATAGATATAGACTTATATATATCAAAATGATCAGGGTGAAAAGAGAAATCGATTGAGCCATGTCCGTCCGTCTGTCCGTCTGTGCGTACGATAACACGCGCAAAAATTGAAATATTTTGATGAAATTTGGAATGCAAGTTGGTATCAAGACTGGAACGGATGGTATTGAAAATGGGCGAAATCGGACCATGACCACGCCCACTTCCCCTTTATAGTAAAAATCGGAAATTTTGTATCTCAGGCACTAATAGGGCTAGAGTGATAAAATTTCACACACGTATTAAGCTCAGGCCCTTGTGAAGAAGTATGGTGAAATTTTGGAAAATGGGCGGTGCCACGCCCACTTATTAAGGGGCAAACATTGAAAGTTTTATGAGCCATAACTCAGAAACCGTTGAAGATATATCGATGAATTTTGGTAGGCGTGATATACTTGAAAGATATAATAATTTAGTTAAATGTTGCAACTTTTAGGATGGGATGAAGTTACATACATACATACATACCTACATCATACATACATACCAGTGTTCTGCTTCGAGTAAGGTTTTCGGCTCATCGATCTGACACAGTGCAATGCAACTCATACACATGATGTTTACCCGAATAAGCGATACGAGTAAAGCTTTTGTACGTTCGATGTCAAACGAACAAATGTTTGGTTGGAAAGAAATGTACAAAACAATGATTTGTACATAAGTAGAAATTATCGTTTGATCGATCGGTGTATGAGTTGTACTTAAACAGAAATTATCGTTTGATCAGCCGCTTTATTTTACATATCAAAAGTTTAAACAAAACGATTAAAAACTTTTCAAAGCGATAAAATGAAAAATCAATTTGTTTTATTTTCATTAGTAGATACTTTTTTATTTCACTTTTAATAGAAAATTAGAAATTATTATATAAAAGGAAAAAATTCGTTCATACAAATTAGGCATTATTTCATTTCTTTATTCTTGTTTTCATTAATACTTTTTATACTCAGCTGTACTAGTACACAGAGTATTATAGTTTTAATCACATAACGGTGGATTGTAACAGAATGAAATAATCGAGATAGATATAGACATATATATCAAAATGAACAGGGTGAAAAGAGAAATCGATTGAGCCATGTCCGTCCATCCGTCCGTCTGTCCGTCCGTCTGTAAACACTCTAACTCGCGCAAAAATTGAGATATTTTGATGAAATTTGGAATGCAAGTTGGTATCGAGACTGGGACGGTTGGTATTGAAAATGGGCGAAATCGGACCATGAAAATGTGCGCTCACTTGCTGCACTGCTAGCTGGAATGGATAATATGTATTTTAATGGCAAAATTAAAAAGAGTTGGCAACTCATTTTTATGATTTTCCCACCACTGCATGGCATCAAAATTATTTTCGAAGGCTGTTTGCCAATCGGTAACATTTTTTTCTATGGCAAAATGAGGTAGAACATTTTTGCCATATTGAAAAAAAAAACCTATTTTGCTGTGCCAAACGGAAGGAAAATTTTGACAGTTACAAAGATACACATTTGGGCGAAAACGGGCAACGATACAATTTTAAACCGTAAAATGCATATAATTGTTTATGGCAGTATTAATGGAACAGAAGAAATGTATTCATGAAACGATTTGATGTTATTTTGTATCAACTGATCGATCGGTTCGTTATAGTATGTACATATGTATACTCGTGCGATCATACAGCGATCGTATCATTCAACATATGTTTGTTTCAAACCAAACCGTTCGATCGCTGTGTTGTTTAGTATGAAAGCATACAAACGAGCTGTAGCTCGTACGTTTACGGTTTGCCGGGTATCAAACGTACGTACACAATGAGTTGTATGCTATACCCGAACTTCAAACTGATCGAAGCAGAACTCTGATACATACATCATACATACATACATACAGACAGGTGAAGCTAATAAAAGCGTGTTAAAAAAAGCAGAAAAACAACCACACATGCTTTTTATTAGAAAAACATGTCACTAAATTGCACACTGCGACATAAATATATGTACATATTAGGGATTCCAATCCCGGGATCCCGGGATCCCGCCCTTTTTGACTCTCCGGAAATCCCGGGATTACTAGAATTTTATCCCGGGATTTTCGGGATAAAATAAAGAGAGAATATTCCCCTATTATAGCAATGAAAAATTGTATTTTATATAATTTTTATTGGTCTCAGATCTGTATACTAATAGCGTTTCCTATTCTGAACGAAAATGTTGTATTATTACAGAGAATATTCCCCTATTATAGCAATGAAAAATTGTATTTTATATAATTTTTATTGGTCTCAGATCTGTATACTAATAGCGTTTCCTATTCTGAACGAAAATGTTGCATTATTACATGGCAGCATTATCAACATGTGCCCTGTGCCCTATGAAAATGGTGCATTTTTCATGTGATAAATGAAACAAAAATAATGCAACCCTTTTGTGCTAAGAACAGACAATGTTGCCCCTTAGTCGGGCCAGTTTTACATTTTGTCTATAGAACAAACAGCCCTAAAAAATGTGTGGAATCTTTGTGGAAGAGAATAAAAAAACTTGACAGTCCGAAGAAAATGCAGAATAAGTTTGACATTTTTGTCAGAATAAAAAAAGCAAAGTAAGGATTAATATTTTTGATTTAATAACACTACAAATAACTAGAAAAAAAATACCAAGAAATTCAGGTTTGGGGTAGAATAGATATGGGCCTGCTGAGCTCGGAACAATTTTTTTTTTTAATTTTTTGTATGGTTAGGTTTTTATGGTTATCACTTCATTGAAAAATTATTTTCGCGGGAGTCACAAATGCGATAATCACAAGCAGTACAGTACCTCGTTCGAAAGACAATTAAAATTGTCGATGTACAACTTGTAGTAATTGGACATTACCTCGCTGAGTGACAGCTGGTCGAAATCAAAATGTTATTAACTACTTGCGATTTTTGAAAAAAAATTGATTTTAAAATTAAGTTTTTGTAGGAAGTTGTAAAATTCAGGAAAGTTTTATTCTTTTAAAAATTAGCCTGCTTAATTGTGGTTATCGCATTTGTGATTTCCGAAAATTATTTTTGAATGAAGTGATAACCAAAGAAACACCAAATTACCGTTATCTCAAAAACCTAACCATACAAAACATTAAAAAAAAAAATAGTTCTGAGCTCAGCAGTCCCATACCTATCCTCCCCCATACCTGAATTTTTAGATATTTTTTGGCTATAAACTAGTGTAGTTAAATTTTTTTTGTTGTGAAATACACGTTGTAAGGAAATGTTAGGTATTTTTTAAATCGTTAGAATTCTTGTGATAAAATTCATTTGATAATTTCTATTTCCTGATTTTTGGCCATTTATTTCTCAAAGGTTTTTGCAATTTCCTCCCAAGAAAAGTAAATAATGGAAGAAAATGCAAAAAAAAATTCAAAAATAAAATTAGTAAAAACCAGGAAAAAGTTTAATTTTATTTGAGAATTTCACATTACGTACTAAAATAAAATACGCAGTTGTATACACGGAATTCATCTCAAAATTTCTGCATCCGATTTTTAATTTTTTTCCGAATGTTGTATTAATTTTCAGTATTTTTCGGCAAGCTTGGAAATATTCGCTTAAACGAAGTACGTCATTAAATTCTAAAAATTTGTATTGGAAATTATCAAATGATCACAAGCTTTATTATTAATATCCTAAAAGTACCAACTGTAAAGGCAAATGTTTTGTATGTAATTTTCTTTGTTGGTTGCGTTTTTAAACGGTTTTATTTAGCTCACCCCGTTTGTTTTATTTATTATTTATTATTTATTCTTGGGTCAAATTTAGTAATTCAAATTTCACCCTCTTCCTGTCAACCGATTAATCTGAAATTTTGTAGGCATGTATAACCCCGATGACAATGCAATATTATGAAAAAAAAATTCCGATAGGTGGCGCGTGGGTCGCTATATTTACAAAAATCGCATTTATGGTCCGATTTGGCTGAAATTCGGAACATGTATTACTACCTTGAAAAGAAATATTTTCTTTAAAAAAAAATTCCGCTAGGTGGCGCGTGGGTCGCTATATTTACAAAAATCGCATTTATGGTCCGATTTGGCTGAAATTCGGAACATGTATTACTACCTTGAAAAGAAATATTTTCGTAAAAAAAAAATTCCGCTAGGTGGCGCGTGGGTCGCTATATTTACAAAAATCGCATTTATGGTCCGATTTGGCTGAAATTCGGAACATGTATTACTACCTTGAAAGGAAATATTTTCCTAAAAAAAACTTCCGATAGGTGGCGCGTGGGTCGCTATATTTAGAAAAATCGCATTTATGGTCCGATTTGGCTGAAATTCGGAACATGTATTACTACCTTGAAAAGAAATATTTTCTTCAAAAAAAATTCCGCTAGGTGGAGCTGAGATCGGGGTAATTAAAACTGAAAATCCTATTTGCAGGGACTACGTATAGAGGCGTTGGACTGCAATAAACTAACGGGCAAGAAACCTTGCAATAATGAAGCACTAAATGAATTAAACAGAATGCGAAATAAAAACTAAAAACTAGAAAATAAAAATAGGTAAAAAAACTTTTTAAGTTAAACAGTTTTATGTTATACATACATTGCAATGCTTAAGATAAATGTACTAAAAACCAAAAAATAATAAAATAGATACAGTCGTGGGAATTATAAACATTTGCATAGACTAGACTAAAATAAAACCGTGGGGCACGTCAATTGTCTACAATCGTTGATTAAAATGTTTGTTTTGTAATGTTACACTATAATTAGGCAGTTGTTCAACCGACAACGATGGACGTGTGATAAGTAGGGCTAGAATGTGGAAAAAAGCGAGCAAGCTCGATTATAAGCGAGTTTTAGGGTTTCATAGTGGTGAGCGAGTAGTACTTTTATCACATGTTTTGTCGATTAAAGACAAACTACGAGCAGTGAAACGATTCCTCGTGTGAATGTCCAACGATAAACTAGTTGAAACATCTCTTTTATTAACATGGAGTGTATAACTATTGGAATTTCCATGAGCAAGAAAATAGTAAGTATTTTCCTTACCGTCTGCGGGCCAACTGCCTAACGACGAATTAAACGATTCTTCTATCGCACATTAAGTCGATAATTTGTAGACAATTGACGTGCCTCCCGGTTTTATTTTAGTCTAGTCTATGCAAATGTTTATAATTCCCACGACTGTATCTATTTTATTATTTTTTGGTTTTTAGTACATTTATCTTAAGCATTGCAATGTATGTATAACATAAAACTGTTTAACTTAAAAAGTTTTTTTACCTATTTTTATTTAAAGTAACTCTTATTATTAAATAATACGCATGATTTTACGTTCCTATTTTATTTTGTTACTAATGAAATAATAAAGATGGCAATAAAAATCAATTTTTTGCACTTTAAAGTTGTAGCGTTCCTCGAAATATATATTTACTTTTTTCAATCCCAAAATGTGGGAAAATAATTAAGGTCCAAATCCCGGGATCCCGGGATTATAAAAACAAATCTCGAAAATCCCGGGATCGTAAAAATCGGAAAAATTGGAATCCCTAGTACATATGTATGCATTCTAATATACCCTGCAAAAAAATGTGCGATTAATCCCGAAAGATATTTGTCCCGGCTTGATCTCTTTCGAGAACAATTGGTCCACAATTAGTCCCCGATTGTTGCCGTACGGGTATAAATGTAGACTAATTGTAGACCAATTGTTCCCGAACGGGTATAAATGTAGACTAATTGTAGCCCAATTGTTTCCTAACGGGTATAAATGTAGATTAATCACTTTCATTCCGAACGGGTACAAATCTAGATTCCTTAAATGTAGAAATTTTACAAAAATATGCAATGTATTTAAAAAATTGTAGAACAACCGATAAAACGAATTGAACACCCTTTCTTTTAATAACAGTGATGAATAATAATTTTAACAAAATGTTGTCTACAATATCCTATGAAAAATTCCTTTACATTACGCTCATATAATGCATACTCAAAACTTACAATTTTTTTAAATTTATTTATTGAGATTTTTTAACAAAAGTAAAACATTATATAATCTTTATTTAAATATGCATGAACATTTACAATTTTTTAAAGATTGTTATTAAAAATTGCCTTGGCTAACAACTTGGAAAAATCTACATTTGTACCCGTTGGGGATGAAAGCGATTGATCTACATTTGTACCCATTCGGTATGAAAGCGATTGATCTACATTTGTACCCGTTCGGTATGAAAGCGATTGATCTACATTTGTACCCGTTCGGTATGAAAGCGATTGATCTACATTTGTACCCGTTGGGGATGAAAGCGATTGATCTACATTTGTACCCATTCGGTATGTTAGTGATTAATCTACATTGGTACCCGTTCGGTATGAAAGCGATTGATCTACATTTGTACCCGTTCGGTATGAAAGCGATTGATCTACATTTGTACCCGTTCGGTATGAAAGCGATTGATCTACATTTGTACCCGTTCGGGATGAAAGCGATTAATCTACATTGGCACCCGTTCGGGTATACAAGTTGAACAATTAGTCTCTTCATAGGACATGCTCGAACAAATGCGATCAATTCGCTCCATACAAAGGGATGTAAAATTGTATTAGTCGCATGCTCCCTTGCGATTGATCCCGGACACGTCCCGGATTAATCGCATTTTTTGCAGGGTATGTATGTAATATTTACTGAGTTTCTGCGCACTTACCCACACGCTCACACGCATTACACAAAGAGAAGAGGAACCCTACGACGGCTCACCTCACACGCAGAGTGAGCGCCTCATTTCTTCATCACTCATTCGAAATGAGTGAAGAAACAAAAAAAATGCTCACTCTGCTTTAAGGCCGTTGGCAACTTACAATCTTGCATGACAAGCAGTGCATATGTGTGAATGTCGGGTGATTGAAGCAAATATCAAAAATTTTTGATTTTCGTCGCCGCGAAGAGATAGCGAGCCGACAACAAGTACGTGTAGCACGACGGATGCCGATTGCACTAATACACACAAAAAAACTCTCAAATTTGACTAACTCACTCAAAAAAACACTCAATCTGTCAATCCATAAACATTTTTCTTAATTCTCAATTTGAGATGCATTTGAGAACCAACCTTAAGGCTCTCGGGAACTTACAATCTGGATTGACAGTTTGAGTGTTTTTTTTTTTAGTGAGTTAGTCAAATTTGAGTGTTTTTTTGTGTGTGTTAGTGCAATCGGCAGCCGTCGTGCTACACGCACTTGTTGTCGGCTCGCTATCTGCTCGCGGCGACGAAAATCAAAAATTTTTGATATTTGCGTCAATCAGCCGACACTAACACATATGCACTGCTTGTCATGCCAGATTGTAAGTTGCCGAGGGCCTTTATTCTCAAATCTCAAACGTTTGTTATCAAATGCACCTCAAATTTCCCTTGATAGCGTTCTCAAACAAAAAGGCACATTTTTCTCAAACGTTGGTGAAATTTTCCAGAAAATCTTTATTAGCAAATTGAGAATCAAGGTTTGAGATTTTTTGGACTGATGTTTGTTGGGGATGAGCGAGAAGCGCAAACGGTCACTCATCATCATGCCGTGAGGCTGAAATTCCTCACTCACTCACTCATACTCTGAGTTTCTTCCTACTCTGGTCTCAAGCAGTGTTTAAAGAACTGCAGACGGAATTAGCAAAAGTCGTGAAATGTTTGATTTTATTTGATTTTGATATTCGTCGCTTTTTAAAATGACGATTTTGTCTGAT
This sequence comes from Urophora cardui, assembly GCA_960531455.1. Taxonomy (NCBI): domain Eukaryota; kingdom Metazoa; phylum Arthropoda; class Insecta; order Diptera; family Tephritidae; genus Urophora; species Urophora cardui. Next base: position 2,060,743 of record OY482673.1, read on the forward strand.
TTTGATTTTGCGCTGATTTCATATTGCTCAAAATCAAAAGCGGCCTGATTTCAAAATGAACAATTTTGCCTGATTTTCATTTTGTGCTGATTTTGTTCCGTATGAACCCAGCTTCATACGAAGTTTGTGTTGGTCTGGCAACCTACCTGAGGCTTGAGTCAGTCTTCTCTTGAGTGTGCTATGGTGCGGTTCGTGCTGGTTGTCACCGCGTAATATATATGTATAAAATATTGTTTCTGTGCTAAGTAACTAATCAAAATAAAAGTTGGTTTTTTGGGCTGTGGCCTTTTTCCAACTATAGTTGGCCGTATTTTTATTTGGATTGGACTGGGCTATTGAACATTGGTCCATCGAGCCGGATGTGAGCTTGGCGCAGATTGTGTTTTTGTGCTGGTTTAATCGTGTCCGAGCATGATAACGACCATGAGCAGACGTGCTAGTGCATATGTATGTATTAGTAGTGGGACTTTTTTCGAATAATATTCGAATAAATGTTATTCGAATAAACGAATAATATTATTCGTGGGAAAAAATTCGAATAGTACTATTCGAATAGTATTATTCGAATAGTATTATTCGAATAGTAATTATTCGAATAGTAGTTATTCGAATAGTATTATTCGAATAGTATTTTTCGAATAGTGTTATACATATATACATACATTGTATATGTACACACGTGCTCGCTTTTTGTGCATAGACATGTAGGTATATGTACATATGTATGTGTTTGTATGTTATTATAAATATGTATGTGGAGACATATGTATGCACGTGTGAAGGGAAGTGGATGGTTTTTTGTTATTGTATGTACATATGTATGCTTTTGGTTTTTGTAGCGCCTAGTTAGTAAATTTGGAAGTGCACGCTGGTTTGTACGAGTGTACATATTTATATGCATAATTTGGGAATTCTCGTTAGTAGGTAGAACTTTCTTTATGTTTGTAGGTGCAAGGAATTCCATAAAGAGTGACAAAAAAAGCAAACACTATGTACATACATACCTAGGTAATATAATATAATACACTGGCGCTATTATAACTCTGACGTGTTTTATGGCCGAGCTTCTCTCTCTTTGTACACTAGCACAAATAGTGAACATAAGTACAATAGTTAAGGGCAACGCGTAAAATCGCGGAAAAATGAAATTCTATATTGCTAAATATTTATTAATTTCCACTGTCAATTCGGAAATCTATGTGGATAAAGGTTATTTAGAAACGTTCTAGTAGATTAAATTTAGAAGCTATACCTACCCCAAAAAAGCTATATCTGAACTATCGGTTGTATGGCAGCTATATGTTTTAGCGGTCCGATCCTGACAAATTTTGGTGACATTATTTAGGTCCATATGTGTACAAATACTCTAAAGTTTCAAGTTTCTCTAATATATGTATCTTGAGAAATACCTACACCTTGATTTTTAACTTTTAATTTTTTCCTCATTCTTACACAGATTCGACAATATATGGCGAGATCCCTTGTCCTTTGTCTTTATTTAAATACAATTTTAAATATGTAGGTAGGTACCTATCTATCCATATTAAGATAAATACATATTAGGTAGGTAGGTACATTGTGTTTGCTTTTTTTGGCACGCTTTATGAAATTCCTTCACTTATATGTATGTATGTACCTACAAACATAAAGGAATATCTACCTACTAACGCGAATTTCCAAATTTCTGGGAGGACACTACGCACATATATGTATGTATGTATATTGTACACTCATATAAACCGCACTTTCAAATTTAGTAGCTAGCCAGCGTACGTACATACATATGTTTATACTTCCAAAAGCAAAAGCATATGTACATATGTTCATGCATACATACATACACACAATAACAAAAAACCACCACTTCCCTTCACACGTATGTGTGTATCCACATATTTATAATAACATAAAAACACGTATCTACATGTCTATGCACAAACAGCGAGCACGTGTGTACATATGTATGTATATGTATCACACTATTCGAATAATACTATTCGAATAATACTATTCGAATAATATTATTCGAATAATACTATTCGAATAGTAGTATTCGAATAATTATTCGAATATACGAATAAATTATTCGAATAATTATTATTCGAATTTCGAATACCTTGTGTATACATATATATATATATGTATGTACGGTTGTGCATGCATACAGTCCACAGAGCAAGAATGAGCAAAAGAAAAGCGCCAGAATATTGAATACCTGGTTTAATAAATAAGCCAGGGATTTGAAAAACAAAATAAAATTGTGTAATTGGTTCCTTATAAGGAAATCCTCGCAAGTGTTGATTTGAGAATGTTTGAGCAAGTAGAGAAAGAGCGAAGTAAATACATACGTATTTATATACGGTTGGTTATACACATGTGTAAACCAAGGCTCGGCGTTTCATAGATCTTAAGATCAGACAAACAAGTTACGCTCTTCACACAGACAGGTTGCGCTCCTTGTTTAAATAAAAATAGGTAAAAAAACTTTTTAAGTTAAACAGTTTTATGTTATACATACATTGCAATGCTTAAGATAAATGTACTAAAAACCAAAAAATAATAAAATAGATACAGTCGTGGGAATTATAAACATTTGCATAGACTAGACTAAAATAAAACCGGGAGGCACGTCAATTGTCTACAAATTATCGACTTAATGTGCGATAGAAGAATCGTTTAATTCGTCGTTAGGCAGTTGGCCCGCAGACGGTAAGGAAAATACTTACTATTTTCTTGCTCATGGAAATTCCAATAGTTATACACTCCATGTTAATAAAAGAGATGTTTCAACTAGTTTATCGTTGGACATTCACACGAGGAATCGTTTCACTGCTCGTAGTTTGTCTTTAATCGACAAAACATGTGATAAAAGTACTACTCGCTCACCACTATGAAACCCTAAAACTCGCTTATAATCGAGCTTGCTCGCTTTTTTCCACATTCTAGCCCTACTTATCACACGTCCATCGTTGTCGGTTGAACAACTGCCTAATTATAGTGTAACATTACAAAACAAACATTTTAATCAACGATTGTAGACAATTGACGTGCCCCACGGTTTTATTTTAGTCTAGTCTATGCAAATGTTTATAATTCCCACGACTGTATCTATTTTATTATTTTTTGGTTTTTAGTACATTTATCTTAAGCATTGCAATGTATGTATAACATAAAACTGTTTAACTTAAAAAGTTTTTTTACCTATTTTTATTTTCTAGTTTTTAGTTTTTATTTCGCATTCTGTTTAATTCATTTAGTGCTTCATTATTGCAAGGTTTCTTGCCCGTTAGTTTATTGCAGTCCAACGCCTCTATACGTAGTCCCTGCAAATAGGATTTTCAGTTTTAATTACCCCGATCTCAGCTCCACCTAGCGGAATTTTTTTTGAAGAAAATATTTCTTTTCAAGGTAGTAATACATGTTCCGAATTTCAGCCAAATCGGACCATAAATGCGATTTTTCTAAATATAGCGACCCACGCGCCACCTATCGGAAGTTTTTTTTAGGAAAATATTTCCTTTCAAGGTAGTAATACATGTTCCGAATTTCAGCCAAATCGGACCATAAATGCGATTTTTGTAAATATAGCGACCCACGCGCCACCTAGCGGAATTTTTTTTTTACGAAAATATTTCTTTTCAAGGTAGTAATACATGTTCCGAATTTCAGCCAAATCGGACCATAAATGCGATTTTTGTAAATATAGCGACCCACGCGCCACCTAGCGGAATTTTTTTTTAAAGAAAATATTTCTTTTCAAGGTAGTAATACATGTTCCGAATTTCAGCCAAATCGGACCATAAATGCGATTTTTGTAAATATAGCGACCCACGCGCCACCTATCGGAATTTTTTTTTCATAATATTGCATTGTCATCGGGGTTATACATGCCTACAAAATTTCAGATTAATCGGTTGACAGGAAGAGGGTGAAATTTGAATTACTAAATTTGACCCAAGAATAAATAATAAATAATAAATAAAACAAACGGGGTGAGCTAAATAAAACCGTTTAAAAATGATTTAGTCGTCGCTGAACAAGTGGCCAAACAACATCGTGTGTGGCTATCGCATGTTTGCGCAGCGAATGTTAAAAATGTGCATGTACGTATGTAGATATATGCATGTATGTATGTTTGTTCGCCATACCCTGCAAAAAAATTTGCGATTAATCCCGAAAGAGATTTGTCCCGGATTCATCTCTTTCGGGAACAATCGGTCCACAATTAGTCCCCGATTGTTCCCGCACGGGTATAAATGTACTATACAAAAATATTCAATGTATGAATTAAAAAAAAAATTATAATAATAGGTAAAACTGAACACCCTTTCTTTTAATAACAATGATGAATAATAATTTCAACAAAATGTTACCAAAAATTCCTATTGGAAAATCAATTACAATTATAAACTCAATATTGACTATGTAAAAAAAATTTTATTTATTGATTATTATTATTTTTTACAAACGTAAAACTTATTGTATAATCTTTACTTAAATAGGCATGAACATTTATAAATTTTAAAGATTGTTATAAAAAATAGCCTTGGCTAATTTTGAAAAATTCCTCACATGTATTTTACACTCGCATAATGCATTCTCAAAACTTAAAATATTTTGAGGAGATATTTAATTTTTTTTAAAAGATTTCTCTACAGCATGGCTCGGCAAATTTGTAAATGCAAGTGTATAAGTGAGAGCGCTTTGATCGCGCGAACCAATTGAATTGCGTGTCATTCACTTGTTAGACAGCAGCAAGTAAACAACATATTTGTGAATGCGCGCTATTTTTTTATGGAATAATTGAATTTCTGTTTACATTACTACCCCTCTAATTTTTACGACTCCCGCCAATTAACTTTTTTTTCTAAAAAATTCAATAATTTATATGTATAAATACTGCGCCCCTTATTTTTAATACCCTTGCCCCCCTAATTTACGTAAAATATATTCATTTTATAACACCAATTTGGTGAATGCGCTAATCGAATAAACTTTCTTCTAACATTTATAGCAATTAATAATTTTTACATTTTCATAAAAAATAGCCTTGGCTTACAACTTTGGATGAAAGCGATTAATCTACATTTGTACCTGTTTGGGTATACAAATTGAACAATTAGTCTCTTCACAGGATATTCTCGAAAAAAAATGCAATCAATTCGCCCCATATAAAGGGATGTAAAATTGTACTAGTCGCACGCTCCCTTGCGATTGATCCCGGACACGTCCCGTATTAATCGAATTTTTTGCAGGGTAGCGATCAAAGCGCTCTCACTTATACACTTGCATTTACAAATTTGCCGAGCCTTGGTGTAAACTATTTAATTGTGCCAGAGAGTGCCTGAATGTACATACATATGTATTGCGCAAAAATAATTTACTGTGCTAGAGAGTGCCTGAATGTACATAGCCTATGTAACATAGGTACTGCGTAAAATAATTTATTGTGCTAGCGAGTGCCTGTACACACACATGTATACTTATGTAGTGTGTAAGATACCTAATTGTGCTAGAGAGCGAGTGCGCTATTTACTGTGCCAGAGAGTGCCGGAATTTACATATGTATTGCGTAAAATAATTTACTGTGCTAGCGGGTGCCTGTATATACATACATACATACTTATGTAGTATGTAAGATGCTTAATTGTGCTAGAGAGCGGGTGCGCTATTTACTGTGCTGGCGAGCGGCTGAATATACATATGTATTATATATGTAAATAATCAATTGTGCTAGAGAGTGAGCGTGCTATTTGCTGTGCCGGCAAGTGGCTGAATGTACATATGTATTATGTAGAAGAATTTATTGCGCTGGAGAGCTTATGTATATGCAAATGCGTTGAAAGATGAAGAGCAAGTACGTGTACGTATGTATACATAAGTGCATGTACATACGTATTCATATGTTAAAACAACCCTTGTTGGTGAAGTGCGAGTAATATTGCGAGCAAAGTAAATCATGGTATAGCAATAGTAGAACAGGTTTGTGCATGTGTACATAGATTTCGTGGATATACACATATACACATGTTGATCCGCAGCGTGCTAGTATTGTGAGTAGAATCTCATATACAGATATACATAGGTGCATGGCATATATACATAACCCGTCTAGTACATATTAAATGGAACATTCCAGAATTTGTACAGCTATGTGTGAGCAATAAAATTCAGCGCCAGAGAAGAGTTATTACAAAAGAAGTTTTTGCACAGTCAACAAGTGGCGTTGTAAAATAAAATATTTATTATAAAAATAAGAAAGAAAAAATTAGCAATGGTAAAAATCGAGCAACTTATGGCCTGCGTGCGAGCAATTGAAAGGGCATCAACATTTGTGCAAGAGGAGGCATTTTCCTCCATAAGTCATCAAGGAGCTAGTGCACGTTTAGATGTTTTGGAAGAGCGATGGAAGCAGTGCATTGCTATCCATAATGAGCTGGTGGGCAGTGTGACAGAGGGCGGTGACATTGCTACCATTGATATAGAGCTTGAAAAGGCCGAAATTGGTTATTTTGAGGCACGTGCAGCCCTACAGAGCAGAATTGAGGCACCATCGCCAGCACCCGTAAGTGTACCAGCAAATATTCAAGTGGAGCTACAATATCCACAGCGCCAGATGGATCTGAAGAATAACTGGGGTGAATTTGACGGTTCGCTAACAAAATGGAAGGGCTTCCATGATCGTTTCAAGGCAGCAGTACATGACAACGAGCAAGTAGCGCCAGCATTTAAATTCGCATATCTTCAGAAGTCGTTGGTGGGCAAGGCTGCACGCACTCTGGGCGAGTGGCAGCTAACCGACGAAAATTATAATGAAGCATGGGAGCGTTTGAGACAGCTTTATGATAAGAAGTACCACACATGTCGCGAATATTTACGCCAATTTTACAGGCTACCATTTTTGGAGCGTGCTTCGTCAGATGCACTTCAGCGTATGTCGAACGTTACGCATGAGACGTTGCGCCAGTTACGAGCACAGGGCTTACCTGTAGAGCAATGGGATATGATTGTGGTACATAATCTTCATGAAAGGCTTGATGAAGAAACGGGCAAGGCTTGGGAACTTCAGCGGCAGTCTGAAACGCCAACGGCAGTTGAGATCCTAGCATTTCTCGACAAGCAAGCTGCGGCATCGTCGCATCAATTTGAGAATCGCCGTGCACGTGAGAGCAGTGTATCTTCATCCGTTGCTCGAGCCGATCAAGGTAAGAAGCGACAGTTGGGTGCAAGTCATGGTGCGAGCAAGGGCAATGTTAAGGTTGTGCAGAAGAGCAATGAGGGAGCTAAGAAGAACTATCCATGTCATCTATGCCGAGGTGATCACGGATTGTATAAGTGCCCAGACTTTTTGAGCCTAAATTTACGTTCACGCAAAGCTTATGTTGAGAAACATAAGCTATGCCCAAACTGTTGCAAGCCAGGGCATGTAGTCAAGGACTGCTACTCTGGTCCATGCAGTCGTTGTCCAGGCAAGATCATGCACAACAGTGTTCTGTGCCCAACTAGAGAGGTGAACAAACATTTGATGGTAGTGCAAGACCCAGTTGAGCAGGTAAGAGCCAGTTGTTCATCCAAGCAGGACTCAAAGCGCAAACATTCCGATCAAAACCCAACTATCTGACAATCATCGAAAAGGAGAAGAACAGAGCTAGGTGCAGTGCATAATGTAACAGAGCTTGGTGTAGCGGAAAATATAACAGAGCAAATAAATGAACAAACCGAAGTTGGTACACCGTATGGACATTGTTTTAACTATAAGAGCGGGGACCAGCAGGTCAGAGCTAGTGTAGAACCGGGGCAGGTTTCGGTACTAAGGTGCTAGCATTTAAGCCATTACCTAATATAAGGCAAAGTGTAGCTTTATTGCCTACTGCATTAGTGCAATTAGAGATAGATAAGGTCAATATTGGACCTTTTTGTGCTTTGCTAGATACTGGTGCACAACCAAATCTTATATCAGATAAAATTATCAGAGCTTATCAATTACCAGTAGCTAGTGTGAATAGGTACATGGTTGGAATAGATGGGCAACCGTTTGTAGTTAAGAGAAAGATAAGTGCTAAGATAAAGCCATGGTACGAGTCTGATCAGTATATTGAGGCAGAATTTTGGGTACTGCCAGGACAGAACCAATTGAAGATAGTAGTGCCGCCTGATTCGATGAGCTTGGGCAGGATGGCTAATCCAACGCGGGTGCCATTCGCGAATCCTACTTATTGGGAGCCTAGCAATGTACAGTTGGTGTTAGGTGTGCAAGTATTTGCAAAATGCCTAATCGGGTTAATAGCTAGAACATTAGATAATACAACAATGATAGAGACTACACTTGGTGTTGTAGTGCTTGGCCCATACTTCGAGCAGGTAGGCAGTGCGACCGGGGCAGTCGCTTCTGCGATAAGCTGTGAGAGCATGGATGAGCTTGGAAAGAAAGTGCAACGTCTGTGGGAAATGGATCATATTCCTGATACCCCTGTACGAACTATAGAGCATGAATTGGTAGAGCAAATATTTATGGAAACTCATGTTAGAGATAGATCAGGGCGATTTGTTGTGACAATCCCGATACGCAGTGGTAGTAAATTAGGCAGTTCACGTGAGTGCGCATTGAAGCAATTTTACTATTTGGAGAAGAGGTTAGGTAAAGATCCCCAACTCGCTCGAAAATATATCGATTTTATGCGTGAGTATGAAGAGCTTGGCCACATGCAGGAGGCCAATCATGTTCCTCTACCTGGTGAGCTAGTATATTATATCCCACATCATTGCGTGCTTAAAAAATTCCGCGTCGTATTTAATGCTAGTTGCAAGACGGATTCGGGGGTTTCTTTGAATGAAATTCAAATGCTTGGCGAGAAGCTACAGCGTGATCTCGCTGACATTATAATGCGTTTTAGGCGCCACAGAGTTGGCATCAGCTGTGATGTAAAGATGATGTTTAGGCAGGTGCGTATCGTTGAGAGTCAGTATGACTTACAACGAATATTTTGGCGCGAGAGTCCGAGGGCTAGATTAAAAGAATACTGCTTAACAGTAGTCACGTATGGTATGACAGCATCGGCACATTTAGCTGTGCGATGCCTAATACAAGCAGCTAGAGAGCAAGCTGCACATTTTCCATCAGCAGCTAGAGCCATAATAGATGATTTCTATATGGATGATGGTATCACAGGCGCTAGTACCGAAGAAGAAGCAATTAAATTGGCCAGGGAGATGAAGCTAGTGCTAGACTGTGCAGGTATGAAATTGTGCAAGTGGAAATCAAATAGCAAGGGACTTGTAAGATCTCTCCAATCAGAGGAGCAGAGCGCGTTATTGTTAACAGAAGATGGTAATACATCCGTGCTAGGTTTACAATGGATTATTGAGAAAGACGAAATCGCATTTGTGGTAAAGATGCCAGACGTGCCTGCAGTTATTACTAAAAGAATAATACTTAGTTGTGTTTCGCAATTGTATGACCCTAATGGGTATATTACGCCCGTTACATTTATTGGAAAGATTATAGTGCAAGATTTATGGCGTTTAAGCTTGGGCTGGGATGAGGAGGTTTCCCAGAATATTAGAGATAGATGGTTAGAATTTTGGCAAGACATTACCGCGCTAGAAGCATTAAGGCTACCTCGATTCATTGGGGTAGCAAGCAATACAAGAATTCAGCTGCATGGTTTTGCAGATGCATCCGAAAGGGGCTACGGGGCAGTTATTTATGTGCGAGTAGAGAGTGAAGCGGGCAAGATAACATCCGAGCTACTGATTTCAAAGGCTAGAGTCGCGCCACTGAAAACGATTACCATTCCGAAACTTGAGCTTGCAGCAGCTGAGCTTCTATCTAGGTTGTATTCGAATGTAGTGCGGAGCATGGAATGGCAATCGGTTGATTATGTGATGTGGACAGATTCGACGATAGTTTTGCATTGGTTGCGCAAGTTGCCATGCCAACTGAAAGTTTATGTGGCAAACCGAGTAGCATCTATTCAGGCCAATACTGACATTAACAAGTGGCGACATGTCAGAACAGCTGATAATCCAGCTGATCTTCTGACAAGAGGCATTAGTGCTAGTAGAATAGTGGGCAATGAGTTATGGTTGCATGGGCCAAACTGGCTTAGGCAATCGAGCAAGGGCTGGCCGGAAGATAGATTTCCATATAAGGATGTGCCTGAGAGTGCAATGGCAGAGCTAAAAGTACATGTTGTGGCTATTGCGGCAGCAACATGGAGCGTTAGGAAGAGTGCTAGTGCGGAAGAAATTCCGCTGGTGCAATGTGCTAGTTCATTAGACAGATTGATTGGAATCATGGCACAGGTGCTAAGATTTATCCGTCTGTTGAAAGCGAATAGGAGCCAACGGCTTCGGAAATCAGACCGAAGAGGTTTCAATATTCCGGTCCCTAGTGCAGACGAAAGAGCTAGGGCATTAGAGCTTATTGTGAAAGAAGCTCAAGAGCTAGTATACCCCAACGAAATAAGAGCATTGACTAAGAAAACATCCTTACCGGATGGGAGCAAGATCGAATCACTAGCACCAATGCTGGATTCAAAGGGGCTTCTGGGTGTGGGTGGTAGAATCGGAAGAGCAGAGTGCGATTATGAAATGAAACATCCGGTTATCATCCCACCAGAGTCCAGCTTGAGCAAGTTAATTTTGAGCAAGGCGCATCAAGTTACAAAACATGGAGGTATTCAAGTTATGATGCAGTATATCAGACAACGGTTCTGGATACCGAGATTGCGAAATGAGCTTCGCATGTTTACGCATAAATGCGTCACATGTGCTAGGTATGCTAAGAGATTAAGTGAGCAACTGATGGCAGATCTACCGGCGGACCGCGTGCAAGTCGGGAAACCATTCCTACATACAGGGGTAGATTATGCGGGACCCTTTGAGGTGAGACAGCTAGATAGAAATGATCATTGTGTACTGAAAAGGAAGAGCTGGGTTGCTATATTTGTGTGCTTGAAAACTAGAGCTGTGCATATTGACATAATTACTGATCTAAGTGCGAGAGCGTTTATAGCTTGCTATGAACGATTTATTGCTAGGCGTGGGCGATGCGAACGAATATATAGTGACAATGGAACATCCTTCGTAGGTGCATCGAAAGAGATAAAGAGAGCATATGATTGTTGGCGAGAAAGCGATGTGTTTAATGAGCTAATGTTAAAGGGGACCGAATGGCATTTTATGACCCCAGCGGCTCCTCATCAGGGTGGTATTTATGAGGCAGCCGTGAAATCTATGAAACACCACTTGACACGTGTAATCGGTCAAAAGTGCTTGGAGCATGAGCAATTTCTAATTATGCTTGCGCAAATAGAGTCCATTTTAAATTCGCGCCCTCTGTACCCATTGTCAGATGATCCGCAGGATATGCAGGCGTTAACACCAGGGCATTTTTTGGTAGGAGAACCTTTGGTTCTCCCTCCTCCATTTCATATAGCGCCGCAACCAGGAAGCAAGGGGCGCAGGCTGTGGCAAGAGAGACAGAGTATGTTATCACACATATGGAAGCGATGGCGGAATGAATACCTGACCACTCTATTTGAGAGAAAGAAATGGCGACGAGAGCAAGAGAGCTTGAAGATTGGTCAGTTAGTTGTAATTAAGAGCGAGAATTTTCCACCATCTGCATGGGCACTTGGGAGAGTTTCCAAGTTGATAACGAGCAAGGATGGATTGGTGCGAAACGTTGTAGTGCGAACTGCAACGAATGAGCTAGTTAGACCTGTTCAGAAGATTTGTGTCTTACCAGTTGAGCCAAGTGCATAATCATCTGTGAGCTAGTAAAATTGAGCAAGCTCAACGGGGCAGTGTTCCGTATGAACCCAGCTTCATACGAAGTTTGTGTTGGTATGGCAACCTACCAGAGGCTTGAGTCAGTCTTCTCTTGAGTGTGCTATGGTGCGGTTCGTGCTGGTTGTCACCGCGTAATATATATGTATAAAATATTGTTTCTGTGCTAAGTAACTAATCAAAATAAAAGTTGGTTTTTTGGGCTGTGGCCTTTTTCCAACTATAGTTGGCCGTGTTTTTATTTGGATTGGACTGGGCTATTGAACAAATTTCATATTGCTCAAAATCAAAAGCGGCCTGATTTCAAAATGAACGATTTTGCCTGATTTTGATTTTGCGCTGATTTCATATTGCTCAAAATCAAAAGCAGCCAAATAGCAAAATTAGCGATTTTGCTTGATTTTCATTTTGTGCCGATTTCATATTGCTAAAATCAAAAGCAACCAAATATCAATCACCCTTATTACGGTTGTCGTCGTCGACACTCACTCTTAAAATAACAGAACGATTCTTATTATTTTTTATGGGTAACCCTGTTTCGGCTCATTTTAGCAAAAACGGTGTTCTAAATCGTCTATGACACACCGCTATTTTAAACGTCGTTCTAAATTTAACACCGATTTTAACTAAAACCGATTTTAGTGAACGATTATGACTACGGCCCATAGTTTTACTTGAATTTTTTTTTTTTTTTTTGAAACACGCCTATTATATACCTATTATTTTCACAGTTGTTGCACTTATCCAGCATGGTTGGAACATACCAAAAATATGAAGCGAATGGCTGAGAAAGAGTTGGCAGACACTTACGCCATACGAGAAGCATTGTTCGTTTGTCGGGAAAAGGCTCGTAATATGTTGATAACGCAACAGGAACGTGCTGAGCACGCCATACGAAAACGTATTTTTGAGACCCAACGAGCTCGTAATGAACTACAATGGCAACAACTGAAGGTAAGTGTTGCTCAGTGGCGTAGTAACGTCCCCAAATGTTTGTTAACATTAGGCATGGGTAACACTGCGCTGCGCGGCGCAATTGCGCTAACACCAACCCTGGCGTTATTGCGCTAACTCCGATTTGGGAAATGCGCCAACTCATTATAGCGCCAACCCAATATTGCGCCAACTCAATTTTGTAATATAAAACCGACTCAATTTCGTGCGCTAACACCAGCACCAATATAGCGCTAGTGTAAAATGGCGCAACCACAACGCCAATAACAGCACCATAGTATATGTATACGTATGACACCGTCACAATTATGTATGCTTGATAGTGATCTATGTGACTCTAATTTCCAGCATATTTTCACAAATATACGGAATATGTTTCCAAATGATTATGAAAATTTTAATTAATTGTGCCCTCGTATATGTAAGCAGAATTGCGCCAAAAGAAATAAAACGGGGATGGTGAACAGTAACAAGCGAAAAAATGTTATTTATCGATTATTCCATGACAATTGCGCTAAAGGTGTTATTGCGCCAGTACCGTGAGTTGGCGCCACGAGTGGCGCTGGAGTTATTTTATCAGCGCCAAAAAAATTGCGCCATTACCCATGGCTAGTTAACATGCTAATAACAGAAAAGTAGCGCCAATTATTCAAATTTCAAGTTTTCTTTCAATTACTTATCATCTTAATCAAATAATATTAGTATAAACTACAATGGAAATAAATATGCAATGTATAAGAGTATCTGAACTTGAGATTTTACTTAATGTCTGTCAAAATGGAATATTAAAAAACTAAATTATATAAGAAAATTATTATTTATAACCGTAGCACATAGGTAGAAATATTTTATTGTGTACATCTATTCCAAATTGCTTGTTTAGTACAAAATTTTAATAGTTTGTGTTAAAAGTAGAGCTCTCGATTTTTTTTGAACATTTTCGAGTAGCCCGAACAGTTGTTGTTCAAATGCTCGAAGAGTTGTTTTTTTTGTTTATTACCCGTATGTTTGTACGGGCATTTGAACAATTCGGGTATTTTGAAGTTTGTTTTTTTCTTTTGTTTATTATTTTTTTTTTTCTTTTTATGTAGTTTTTTTTTTATTTTTGTTTTTCCGATACACATTTTTTTTGTTTGTAAGCTCGAATGCTCGAATGTTTGTACGGGCATTTGAACAACAAACGGGCTTCAAACAAAAACGATCAGATCGAATTGATCGATACCCGGGTATCTAGGGCTCTAGTTAAAAGTCGATTTTATTGAAAAATATATACAGTGACTCAAAAAAAAAAAATCATACGCCAGAGTTTTTAAATTTATTTCAAACAGTTCTGTCGACAATTTGACTCTCTTATTTTCGTTTAAAAATGTAAACAATTTTTCAATAAAAATCGCCTTAAGCAGGATTTCTAAGCTTATGGAAAAATCCGAAAAATCGTAGAAATTTCTAAAAGTGGATTAAAACTCTCAAAGCGCGGCCAGAATTTATAGAAGATTTTGAGGAGATTTCTAAGTGTACTGTTATGTAGCCAACCAATTTTAGTGTAAAAAGTGCTATTCTCAATGCTGTAAAAATTTCCGTCGATTTTAGTAATTTTTTTCTGTAGGGTGTTTGCGTTATATGTACGTGAGACCGTTCCAATTAAAATTTCCGAAAAGCCAATGAAATTTTTCAAAAAGTTGAATGGTGCATATTATTATATTAAAATTGAATGAGCTGCAAAATTGCATACTCAAAAATCTTCTAAAAACATGTAGCTTTAGATTTCTTAGCCCCTTTTCATGATAAGTATTTCCTTGACTTTGAAAAATTGGAAATACTAAAAATACTGCCTAAAAAGTTAACAATAATCGCTGATAAATATCTCGGTTACTTTCGAGCATCACCTATATTAACCAAGATATGCGTTAGAAAAATAAACATTAAAATCAAATATAAAACACAAAAAAATTATTTTATTGTAGGTACATATGAAAAACCCTGTATCTAGTAGTGAAGTGCGGCTTTGTGCGACGTAATTTTTTGTCGGCTAACTACTAATTGTACTCTGACAGAGTAACATAACAAAACCAATTTTAAACATGAAAAAGAGTGATAATTTTTTTTTTAAATATCCCAACTTTAAAAGCTTAAAACTATAAACTTAGAATTATTGGAAACCAAGGATATTATTGAAAAGTGTTAATAATTACTTGAACCTTTAGGATTCATCACGATTACTTAAATGAAATGCTTTAAATAATAAATATTCAAGTTGAAACTACCACTTAAAAATATGTAAGAAAAAAACAAAACAAATTAACTTCAGATATGCTAAGTTACGACCATCTAGGGCAAGTGCAGAGTATGGGGTCGGGAAAAAAGCGATGAATTATTGTTTCCCATTCTATTTCCAATATGTGGGTATGTTTTTTTTCTGTAATTGTAACAATTTTACAAAATTCAATTTTGGGCGCATAAAACTTGAAAATCTACCTATGCGCGTAGATTTCCAGAAGAGAATATGAGACTTACTTTTGAAGTATAGTTAAAGGCCCTTGGTAACTGACAATCTGGCATGTCAAGCAGTGTGTATGTGTGAGTTTTTTGTGTGTGTTAGTGCAATCGGCAGTCGTCGTGCTACACGTTCTTGTTCGGGCTCGCGTTGATGAGAATCAAATCTTTTAGATATTTGCGTCAATCACCCGACACTCACACATATGTATACACTTCTTAACATTCCAGATTTTAAGTGGCCAAGGGCCTTAAGAGTTTGATATATGTATTATAAGCGATATTTGTGTACTAAAATGTTAAATTATAGTCTGAAAAAATTATATTTCGCTAGCTTAGAGTGCAAACTGTGTAAGTCCACTTTTATGAAAAAGTGTATTTTTATGTAGAACGCTAGAAAAATCAAATACGCACCGCGCTAAACAAGTCTGAGATACTTGTCATATTTCTACTCGTTGTTATTCAGTGATACGCAAATTGTGTAAGTCCAAAACGTGAAAAAAATTGTGTAAGTCCAAAATATTTATATGAACAGAAATTTTTTTTCATTTCGAATTTTTTTTTTCTTTTTTGTTTTTTGTCTCTCCTACAAAGTTTTAAAAAAGGACTTACACAATTCGCATTCTAAGCTAGCGATTTTTATCATTTGTAAAAAAAATTGTAGTTTTTTTTTGGTAATTTTAATTTTGTTAAATTTTTTACATTGGCTGTGACCCCCCCCGAAAAATTCTCTAGCTACGCCACTGGTGTTGCTACCTCGTTTTTATACTCAACTGTACTAGTACACAGAGTATTATAATTTTGATTTCATAACGGTGAATTGATCGAGATAGATATGGACTTACATACAGCGACTCTCAGAAGTATTTTGCATAATTCATTTATTAAGAAAACGTTAGAAATTTTCCTTTTTTTCGAATTCTTTTGCCAATTTTTTTAATATGGTATTATAGCTGAATTTTCATACTACAAAAACACATTCATTAAAAACCCAAAATGCATTTCATCTTTTTTATAAAATTAAAGAAACGAAAAAGTCATAAATTTTTCCGAAAAATATCACTCATGATGTTAAAATGTGAACACTTTCGAATAAAAAACACTTCCAAGTTTGTGTTCAAAGCTCCGATATAAGAACCATTCAAAATTTTTGATCCTATCTTGAAGATCATGTGAGAAAATCGAAGATTTCCCCAAAAAATTATCCAAATGCGGTTTTGGCCGAGGAATGGTACAAAAAACCTCCGGAAATTTTGCCAAAAATTAGCAGAGTCTATCCCTGGACTCTTGGAAGCCATTTCGAAAAAGAACGGATATCATAAAAAATATTAAACAGGTTGTAGATGCATTTGTTCACCAAAATTACCAATATGCAAAATACTTTTGTGAGCAAAAATGTATGACTTTTTCGTTTCTTTAATTTTATAAAAAAGATGAAATGCATTTTGGGTTTTTAATGAATGTGTTTTTGTAGTATGAAAATTCAGCTATAATACCATATTAAAAGAATTTGAAGAAGAATTCGAAAAAAAGCGAATTTCTAACGTTTTCTTAATAAATGAATTATGCAAAATACTTCTGAGAGCCACTGTATATCAAAATGATCAGGGTGAAAAAAGAAATCGATTTAGCCATGTCCGTCCGTCTATCTGTACGCACTCTAACTTGCGAAAAACTTTAAATATTTCGATGAAATTTGGTATGTACACAGGTTTCTTCCAGACTGGGACGGTTGGTATTGAAAATGGGCGAAATCGAATGATATCCAGGCCTATCTTCCCTATAAATGTGGTGAAATTTTGGAAAATGGGCGATGCCACGCCCACTTATTAAAGGGGAAATTGGGAGTTTTATAAGTCATAACTCAGAAACCGTTCCAGATATATTGATGAAATTTGGTACGTGTGATGGATGTCCTTACTTAGGCAAATGTTTGGACAAAAAATTGCCAAAATCGGTTGACGCCCACGCGCATTTTTTTATGGGTATTATAAAGGTGCCTAAGTAATAAAACATTTTAGGCGATATCTTTATCAAATATAAAGATAATAATGTGTCCGCTGTGGTGCAGTGGGTAGAGTGCTTGCCTGCCATACCAGAGGTCTCGGGTTCAAACCCCTGCCCAGACATGGTGTGGAGATAAACGATAACAATTCCATATTAACGCAAAATAATAGGAGTTATACGAAAATGGGGCGTGGCACCTCCCATACAAACTTAGCGTTGGAAGCTGAATATATCAGAAAGAATAAATGGCAGGATCCTGAAAATTGCTATAGAGCTAAATGACATTAAAACCACTCTCCCGCATAAAAGTGGGGGTTATCGAAAAAGGGGGCGTGGCACCTCCCATACACCCTTAATTTTTTAAGCTGAATATCTCTAAAAGGATTTAAGGCAGGGACCTGGACATTGGTACAGAGCTATATGATATAAAAACAATTTTTGCGCATAAAAGTGTAGGTTATCGGAAAAGGGGGCGTGGCACCGGCCAATTAATCTTAATTTTTCAAGCTGATTATCTCTAAAGGAGTTCAAGGTAGGGAGCCGAAAATTGGTATATATGTAGCTACATAAATGATATCAAAGCCATTCCCACGCATAAAAGTGGGGGTTATCAGAAAAGGGGGCGTGGCACCTCCCATACAAACTTAATTTTTCAAGCTGAATATCTATAAAAGCGTTTAAGGTTGGACCTGAAAATTGATCAGGAGATTAACGATATCAATAGCATGCTTATGAAAAAAAACAGTTGTTTTGGGAAAAGGGGGCGTATCACCTCCCATTCGATCTTAATTTTTAAGGCTAAATATCCTTAAACCATTAAACTTGCAAATACACGAAAGTCCTGTTTACAATATTTCAAAGCAATCAGCAATGACACAAGTTTTCAAAAACTGTAAATTGATCATATGGGATGAGTGCACAATGGCCCACAAACGATCATTAGAAGCACTCGACCGAACATTGAGAGATTTGCGCAATAATGATCGTTGCTTTGGAGGAGTGATGATCTTGCTGACGGGCGACTTCAGACAAACACTACCCGTGATTCCAAAATCAACAGCGGCGGATGAGATAAACGCATGTCTGAAGTCATCGCATTTGTGGAGGTTTTAAAACCATTTCATTGACCATCAATATGCGAGTTTTGCTGCAACACGATAGCACTGCAGAGGCTTTTTCAAAAGAGCTTCTGCGAATCGGCAATGGACAAGTTCCGATAGATCCTTGCAGTGGATTAATATCGATTCCAACTGCGATTTGCCAATTCGCTTCAAGTAAGGATGAACTAATTAGCAGTGTATATCCAAATATCACTCAAAATTATGGTAACTACGAATGGTTACCCGCACGCGCAATTTTAGCAGCAAAAAATATTGATGTTAACGACTTGAATTGGACGATTTAAAATCAAATTCCGAGAGATCTGCGTTCTTATAAATCTATTGATAGCGTTGAAAATGAAGACGAAGTAGTAAATTACCCAGTGGATTTATTAAACTCTCTGTATTTGCCTGCAATGCCTCCTCATCATTTGTGTCTCAAAGTTGGGTCTGTTGTTATTATGCTATGCAGTTTTCATGCTCCCAAACTGTGCAATGGTACACGACTGATTGTTACGAAGCTAATGGACAATTTAATAGTGGCATTTCGAAAGGCCCGCTCAAGGTATGCTCAGGCCTGACGAGAGGGGGGGGCTGAGGGGGTCAATTGCCCCGGGCCCGGGCTTTAGAGGGCCCGGAAATCTCAAAATGATATCCAAGTTTTTGCTTACAGAAAATAAACAAACGACACCTTTAATCACCTTTCGTAGATAGCAATCATTTTAAATTTCAACAAATTTTATGAATCTCTTAACGTGTCTGCACCTCACTTAAGGAATTGTTGGTTTTTGGCGTCGTCTTTGCAGCATAATTTGTATTTGTATTTGTATTTGTATATAAATTAGTACAGTAAGATTACATCTTTTATTGTACAACATATTGGATAAATATCAGAAAAAATAGTCCATATAATAATTGATTGATAAAAGAGGTTTCCTTAAATTAATTACATTTAATAGTATATACGCAGTTATGTAGATGGTTCATTAATTTACTTGGATGAAAAATAGGTATATAAAACATTCCTGAAATTACCCTTGCTCAATTTGCTCTTAATGCTAATAGGAATAAGATTCCAAATTCTTACAGCATTGATGAAAAACAGCTGTGTTGAGTTTTTAAAATTGAAGTGAGGGACAATTAAACTACAGGAGCGCTCAGATTTTGCAAATACAAGTTTTTCATAGAGATAATATGGAGTTCTTGTGCTTATTATTTGGTAAAGAAATATGCAGTTCCTGGCTTTAAGATAATCATGTATCTCACAGCCCAGCAACGATGATCGCCATGATGATATATGGTCAAACTTACGATTTCCATAAACATATCGAGTGATGTGATTGAAGATAACATTAACTTTTTGAGCAGACCTTGAGTCCAGCTTGCTGTAAACAACCTCCGAGTAAGTGATAATAGGCAAGATTACCTGAAGAGCAAGCTTTCTTCTTATATGGATCGGCGTAAACTGCGCAGACAACTTCAAACACCTAAGAGTGCCATATACTTTACATGCGACTAAATTAATGTGATCTACACAGCTCAGGCTTGAGTTAATAACGAAGCCTAAATTAGTTATTTTTTCAACTACCTCCAGAGAATGACCATTCAAGTATAAGTTAGGAATACTACTAAGATTTATTTTCCTTTTCGAAACAGGTAAGACGTAGGACTTACTTGGGTTGAGTTGAAGTCTATTTTGCATCGCCCATCGTGCTAAGGAAGCCAGATCCTCATTAAGCTTGTTTGTGATTCCACTCATATCACCAGAACACCCAGATAGATAAACTTGAAGGTCGTCTGCATATGCATGCATGCGTACATGCTGGCAGGTCAAAAATATATCATTTAGGAAGATGCTAAATAGGATTGGACCCAAGATAGACCCTTGTGGAACACCGCAATGCACAGGTTTTACTTCAGAAACATCTTCACCAATTCTTACTTGCTGACTTCTATCCGTTAGGTAACTATACATTAAAGATAGGGCACTTTTCTCAAATCCGAAGTATTGTGAAAGCTTAGAGCAAAGAATAGAGTGGTCAACTGAGTCAAAAGCTTTAGAAAAGTCAAGTAAGCATAGTAGGGTAGTTTCACCTTTATCACAGGCAATTCGCAAGTCGTCAATAATTTTTACCATAGCAGTTGAGCATCCATGTCCTGATCTAAAGCCGGATTGGGAAGGTGAAAGAAGGTTTCTCGCAGATATGTATGATGTTATTTGCTCGACCATCAGGTACTCAAATAATTTCGACAGGGTGGGTAGAACACTAATTGGACGAAAATCACAAGGAGCACGTGCACGATTATTTTTGGGAACTGGACAGACAGAGGCTACTTTCCAGGCATTAGGAAAACAAGACGTCGTTATGCAGTGGTTAATTATATGGGTTAAAGGTCGAATGATGTACGACATAACCAGCTTAATAAAACGGATTGGCAAGCCATCTATTCCCACTGCATTTGACTTTATTTTAAGTATGGATCTAACCACGTCACACTCCGAGACCGCAGAGAATTCAAAAGATGATTTGGAATGTACTGCAGACATAATAGGGACGAACTGTGACGCAGATGTATTAGATACAGCACTACACAAAAATACATCGTTTAGGACATTAGCATTTAATACACAGTCAGTAGCGGCTTTGGATCTTATATTCAAACTTTTAATATTACGCCATATAGCACCAGCTGGGAGATTGGGATCGAGCTTGATTTCATAAAAGCGTTGTTTTTCTTTTCTTATAAGCAAAGTAGATTGGTTCCTAGCTGCTCTATATAACTCCCAATTTATCTGTGTACGGTTACCTTTCCACTTTCGATATGCTTTCATACGCAACTTAATAGCTTCCTTGACCTTGGCATTGAACCATGGGCATGGTTCAATTTTCCTACAACGAGTAGGAACGTGAGTTTCAAATGCGTTTATTAGTTTACTGTTGAGGAATTCTAATTTTTCATTCGCACTTTCCAAAAACCAACAGTGATGCCAGTCAACATTTTCCAGTTCCAAGGACAGAGCATTTATATCAAGCGATTTAAAATCTTTATATGTATAAAACTTGTCAGTTTTAGCTTGGTTGAAATGAATGTCAAGTGTGCAATAAATTAAATCATGGTCCGAAATAAAAGAAATTTGGTCAAACTTTAAGACAGTAGACAAGTCAGAAACAATAAAATAATCAAGCAAACTGGGGTTGCAATTATTACAATATCTAGTAGGTACTAGTTTGTTGACAACAGAAAGACCAGAACTTGCAACATCATCAAGAAACCTTGAACACACTGAGTCACGCACAAGAATATTAATATTAAAGTCCCCACAGATAATTATATTTTCATAATCAGCATTGAACATGGACAATTTATCAAAAAAAGGACACACAGATACAGTCTTACTGGGATTATATACACAGCCTATAAGTAACTTATTCGAACAATCAGACAACTCAACGAACAAAAATTCAACTCCTCCATTACTCGACTCATAAATGTGCCTCATACTGATGTGGCTCTTGCAGTAAATTGCAATGCCACCACCTCTATTAACTCTATCATTTCTCAGAAGTGTATAATTATTAATGTTAAAAAGAGTGTCATTAATACATTTTTGGAACCAAGTTTCCGTTATACATATCACATCAACATCGGACGATTCAAACACATACCTGACGTAATCCATTTTAATACTATTTAAGCTTCTGGCATTGAAATGAACAATTTTAAGTCCAGAATGCTGTTTACATAAAATATCGATCAACACTCTGCTGTTATCATCAATGCTGTCAGTTATGCCTTTTGTCGATAGCATGTAGCAAAGAAGCCAAAGGCAATTTCAGGTTTAAAATAAGAAGAAATAAATAATAGAGAATGAACCATCTTTACAAAGTCAAACAACACGAAACAATTACTTAAACTAGGAATACATAAGAATAATGCATAAGAAGGAAACCAACAAAAATTAACATAAACTATCGAGCTCACTTTTTGTGTCAACACGTACAGCATTTGCATCTTTGTCAACCCTAACATAAATAAAACCTCGCAGAGAGAAAACATAGGCCAGTTTACCAGCTCTTCTCAGCTTGATCCCCTCTTGTAGTAGCTTACGCCTCTCCACTGACAAACTCTCAAACATAGAAAAGTTCCCCTAAAGCCCTGCAGCGGCAAGTGACACCCCGCTTTTAGTGCGCTTTCTATAGTCACTGAATGCCTTGAGTGAACAATTCCGATCGTATTGGCAGTAAAATTTCACGATAATCGCACTGTTTTGATTGCTGTTGTTGGGCTTAGCTCTAAATATATCTTTTATTTTTGGCGAATGAAACTCAATAGAGAGACATATCGCATTATAAACGCCTCTTAGATTTTCGCTTTCAGTATATGGTAAACCAAAAAATAATCGCATCCGCACTTACGTCAAGAGAATTCTGCTGTCTATGTTTCTCTTCAGTAACTCTCTCTTTTGCAAAGAGTTCTCGTAATTCAGCTAATTCAGAAATATACCTCTGTTGATTTGTTTCCAATGCAGTAATCCTCTCAGCAGACTCCGATAGTTTGGCGGAGAGCGCCGCTACTTCAGTATCTATTCTTACCCTGAGTGCGCTTTGAACTTCCGTTATTTTCGCTGAGAGATTGTCGAAGAGAGACTGCAGACCTTCAGTCAGTTGCCGCACCTTCTCTTCAAGCTGCTGGAGCGTATCCAATATAGAGGGTAAAACTGCATTCACATCCAATTTCGCCGCTTTGCGAGCAGGAGAATTTTTGCTTAAGCGTCTCTTAGGTGGTTCTTGGCCAGACATAACTTCCAACAACAAAGCAATGGAAGAAGCAAATATACGCTCGTAAACGCTGCAGCTTGGGCCAGATGATATGTTTGTAACCACAAAAGCACCGCCCGATATTTAGCAACCAGCAGACGGAAAAACTGCACACTAGACAAATGAAAAACCGCGAAAACTATGCGCCAAATGTGGAGCGAAAAATAAACACGTCCGCCTTTGTTAAGAGTAAGTATGTAAAATTTGAATTCGTTTTCTGTTGCAACAGAAAAATTCGGTATGATGCAAATTCTTATACAGCGATATGGGTATTTCCTGGGCGTTTCGGACGGTATGTTCGCACGATTTTTTGAACTTTTGAGGCAGAAATATCGCGAAATATTGTATCGTTTTATGATAAAAGGAAAGATTTAGGCCACAGCTAATGATTAAAATATGTTAGCGACAGAAATTTAGTTTAATGCCTCTATTTTAGCCACTTAAACTGCGTTCCGGACGCTTCAAAAACACGTCCATTTTTTTTAAGTGGCTAAAACAGAGGCATTAAACTAAATTTCTGTCGCTAACATACTTTAATCATTAGCCGTGGCCTAAATCTTTCCCTCTTTCATAAAACGATACAATATTTCGCGATATTTCTGCCTCAAAAGTTCAAAAAATCGCATACCGTCCGAAACACCCAGGAAATGCCCATATATGTACGTGTATGTATGTATGTAAACAGCGATACGCCGAAAACAAACGAAGCTTGCGAAGCTAAAATTTGCTTTGGTGCTTCCTACAGTTGAATTCGATTGCTGTTTCACTAAAGCGTTCAGCAGGATCAGTCTTTTGATATACCAAATTCCTACCAACAAATATTTGTATTACAATTTAAAGAAACTTATTTCATACAAATAAAGCAATATGTATTTAAACAGAATTCATTCAGACCTATGGTCCCATGGACAATATTACTCAGTTTGACCCATGGATTCGGAAACTGTATGTGCCTTTTGAACAATACATTTGACCCACCCTAATATGTATATTTCTATATAAACATATTTACTTGATCTGTATTAATGTATAGATAAATTAAAGTTCATAACTATGTACATATATATTCATTGAATTTTGATTTTTAGAATTTGTTCATTTAGTATGGAGGCTCGTAGTTATTTTGACCCCGGGCCCGGATTTTCTCTCGGCGGCCCTGGGTATGCTTACTTCCCCGGATTTGCTTATCTTCAACAGATTTGCCCCTCCAATTCAAACATATGCAGTTCCCAGTGAAACTTGCATTTGCGATGACATTTAACAAGTCACAAGGGCAGTCGTTGGAAGTATGAGACATAAACCTAGAAATGCCATGCTTTTCACATGGTCAGCTCTATGTGGCGTCTTCCCGTGTTGGAAACCCGTCCTCGCTATTTATTTACGCTCCGGAACAGAAAACTAAAAATGTTGTGTATCGTTAGGGTGACCATCCGTTCTGTTTTTAGCAGAACAGTTCTGTTTTTCAGGCGTTTGTTCTGCGTATTTTTTTTTTCTCTGAAAACCAACAAATTGTACTGTTTTTATCCACTATGCAAATCAAAAATTGTTTTACAGCGGTAACCATTTTCTGATCAAAATGTAGGTAAAAGACCTTAAATTAAAAATCGCAGAACGAAGAGATGGCATTTTTTACCGCTAATGATGAAGAAAATAGTTTCAGAGTTGGAAAAATCAGGAAATGTAGATTTAAGTAAAATAAAAGATCATGCAAAACGTTTTTACATTAATTGCGCTGATTATTTAAATCAGTGGGACCAAGCGTATAAAGAGGTCGAAGTTATGGAATGGGTACTTTTGCGTACAGTTCCATCTTGGCATGATGTTGAAAGAAATTTGATTTATAAATATTTCGGAAAAGAGAACCCAGACTAAAATTAATGACAGCGAATTATTTGATGAGTTGACATGTATTAAGAATTATGTGACTCCAAACAAACTGAAGGAATGGGTGAAAGGGGGAAATCTAGTCGATATGAAATGGGTTGAAATATTTCAACATTTAAAAAAAATGCTATACCTTTTAAAAATATTTTAAAAATAAGTTCAAACCTACGTATTACCAGCGATGGTAGAAATGATAGCTATTTCGAAGAAAACCAATTCTTCATCATCAGATTTCTTTTCGGGATCAAGCCGGGAATCGAACTTAGACCTACCGTGAGAAGGTGTAAATGTTAGCGACGCGCTAACCCACTCACCCAAACACGGCCTGGTACGCAGTTGAACTTTTTGTCGCTTTTCTTTTGCCACCTTTGCTCGATCAACATTGTTATTGTATTTTTATGTACACCTGATTTTCATGAGATAACACAAACTTGTTGAGTACTTTTAGGCGGTCTATGCTTCGGTTAGCCGGAAGTAATGTGCATTTGCAACACCCTGCCTTTCTATTTTAATTTAATTGTTGAATTATTGTGTAGGTACACAGAAGATTTTTAATTAATTTTATTTGCCGAAAAGCGAACAAGTTCAAAGCTACGTATTACCAGCGATGGTAGAAATGATAGCTATTTCGAAGAAAACCAATTCTTCATCATCAGATTTCTTTTCGGGATCAAGCCGGGAATCGAACTTAGACCCACCGTGAGAAGGTGTAAATGTTAGCGACGCGCTAACCCACTTTGCTTTGAACTTGTTCGCTTTTCGCCAAATAAAATTAATTAAAAATCTTCTGTGTAACTACACAATAATTCAACAATTATTTAAAAAATAGTAGAATTCAATTTATGTTTACCGGGTTCAAATGCCCCCACTGAAAGGATATTTTCAATTTTAAACAATATATGCACTGATGAAAAACCAAAAATTCAAATTGAGACTGTGAAATCTATTTTAATAACTAGGATATATTTATTAATTGGTTATGTATCTAATACTTGATTGAAATCAAAGCCAGTGAAATGTGATTCATGTTTGTGAATATTTTTTGTTCCTATTAATAAAAAAAATGTTCTGTTTTTTTAATACAAATTTATGGTCACCGTATACATACTACATATATTTATTTGCAATAAAGTGTAGGAAATTAATTGCGACCCCGCGTCAACTGATATTTGCTAATTGCTAATTTCATTTTCAATTTTATGTTTTGTGTGTATTTGGCAAAAAAGAAAAGCTGCTTCTTAAAATTTCCTACAACTGTGCAATAGGGTGCTCTCGATGTTTTGCATATTTTGGTTTAGGATATTGGCAATCCGTGCTATCTTACAATCTGGCTAGGGATAGTGGGGAATTCACTGTGTTTCGATCAAACTTGAACTAACAATGAAAGCATA
The DNA here is from genome assembly GCA_960531455.1 of Urophora cardui. Lineage (NCBI taxonomy): Eukaryota > Metazoa > Arthropoda > Insecta > Diptera > Tephritidae > Urophora > Urophora cardui. Next base: position 2,087,185 of record OY482673.1, read on the forward strand.
CAGCTGAGTATCTAATGTTGCGTTCCACTCGAACTTAAGGCCCGGTTATACTTGCATAGCATAGCAAAGCAGGGCAGCGCATAACATATAGCGCATAGAGCTGATTATACTTCGCATAGCCGTGCAACCCTTCGCACACTCAATACACTCACATATTCGTGTGGCCAAATGTTAAATCGCACAGGACATGATTGTTGTTGATGTTGTTTCGAGGAATTCTCCTATGTCATTTTCAAAATACATGAACTGCTTAGATAGCTTTTCTGCCATAGTAATTTCTCGTTTATATTTTTAGATGAAAGAAGAAATGGAGCGAGCTGTATGCGAAATAAAGAGGCTTGAACAAGCTTTGCGAGATAAAACCAATGGTTTGAAATTGGCCGAAACCCGGTTGGAAAATCGCACCCGACGTTCGGGCATGGAGCTCTGCTTGGATGCAGCACATGAGCAACTGTGCACAGAGGTGCAAAGGATACGAGTAATACAGCGACGCCTAATAGAAACAATCGAAGAGGCTAAGGGCAATTACAATTTGTTAGAGGAGCATGCCCAAAAAATCGATGTTGATTTGGAAAATAAGCAACATTCTTTAATGACCGATATTCGGACTTTGGATTTGTGGCAACGTTTAAAAGGTGGCGAATTTGGACAAAAGCAGACGTCACCTAGTACAAAGACTGATCGTAATATTGTTCTAACACAAATGGAGAAGGAAATACCAAAAAACTAATTGTGCTTTAGTTTCATGAGTACTTAAGCTATCCAATGAATCTTGAAAAATCTATTTTTATATTCATAATAATTATAATTTTGATTTCATAACGGTGGATTGTAACAGTATGAAATAATCGAGATAGATATGGACTTATGTATATACATATATCAAAATAATCAGGATGAAAAAATAAAGCTATTGAGCCATGCCCATCTGTCAACACTCTGTCTTGCGCAAAAATTTAAATATTGTGATGAGGGACAGAGACGGTTGGTATTTAAAATGGGCAAAATCGGATGCTAACCACACCCACTTTCCTATATAGTATATATCGAAAAGAACCCAGAATATTTATTTATTTATTAGTCAATGGAGTATTACATCCTTACAGACTAAGATTAAACAGGATATTAAATTATAAATTAATTAATGCTTAAAAATAAAAAAATAATTTCTTAAATTTAGTTTGTGACAAATTTAAAAATCTCTCGTTTAAGAAAATTTCTATCCATGGTGATATCTAGATAATCATATGTAATTAACACATTATTTAATTCCATCAGAGGCCTTGTAATAGGCATCTTTAAGGCATGCTTGGTTGACCTTACCGAGGCACATTAAATGCAATGCTCTCGAGTAAATCTGAGAAATTTATTCTGCCACTAATGATATCAATTTTGGGTATGTTCAGAAACGCAACATCGGCAGTAATTATTTTTTTGATGATTGTGATGAGCGACGCTTCATGCAAAATTTACGTTTATGAACGCTCTGCTTGTACTACAAAATCAGGTTGCGCTTCAAACTGAGTTTCTGAACATAGCCTTTAACGAATAAAGGATTAACTTTCCGCCTGCTGTCCAGCGATTTTAAACTTATTAAAGTACAACATGCCTCATAAGAAGGCAAGGGATGAGTAAATTTAAGTGAATGTAAAGCGAAGCGTACAAATTTCTTTTGAATGCGTTCAAGATGTTTGATGTGAACAGCATAATAGGGGGTCCAAATAAAGGATGCGTACGCAAGTCTCGAGCGAAAAAACGAAGTATATAAAAGTTTCAACGTATAGGGATCAGTCAATTATTTACTATTACGTTGCACAAAAGTTAAAAGTGAATACATATGTACATATGCTTTACGAATGATGTAGTTCAAGTGACTAGCAAAGATAAAATGTGAGTCGAAGACGACACCCAGATCAGTGTGAAAAACTGCCAGAAAAACAGCAACAGTCTCAAAAAATAAGCTGCTCCTGTTCTGCGAAAGTTGTCATTATTTTTTTAGAACTTTTAAGTTTTGATTTCCTTTGAAAATATCTACATTCGAAGCACAGAGCATTCGAATAATTTTTTTTTTGTTTCTCTGTGCTGTGCAAAACTATCGTAAACGGGTTCCGTAAAAGTATCGTAAATGAATTACCTTTCGCTCAGTTTGTGGCAGAAGAGCTCACTTTCTCGATATTCGCTTTAGATTCAGTTTACGACACCTTTTCGTCACTGAAACTGATAGTAAACGGATGTATTTTTTATCCGTTTTGGTATCGAGAATGTGACTGAAAAAGTATCTAAAACGGATCAAGAATATTTACTTTCGCGATAAATTCATATGTATTTACAAATGGACCTTATTTCGATGCGTTTATACTATCGAGAAAGTGACTCAAACAGTATCTAGAAGGGTTCAAAATTTTTTACCTTAGTGGTGCATTTCAATTCGTTCCACATAAAAAAAGGTGAATTTTTTTGATTTCAAATTTTTTTTATCATATTTTAATGTTAGATAACAGAAACATTAAGGTACATGGAAAAACTATATTGATATCGGATCCATATTTATGGGTAATCCGTAAAAAAAATTAATCAACAAAAAGTGTAGCAATTTAAAAAGAAGTTTAACAATTTAATAATAAATTAAATAAGTTTTAATTTATTTAATTTAACGAGCACAGGCCCGGGTTATATTTAATTTTTTATTTTTTAGAAACTAGAAAAAAACTTTTTTTTAAAGCATGGATGTAACTACAGCTGTTTCACCTTAGATCCCTCTAAGACTCATCAGGTTACTTTTGCTTCTGCCAAGAATCGAACTTAGGCACCTTGCAGTACAATAACTACAGTTCTAACCGCTGAGCTATTGCCTGCCTTCGACATCTGATAGAAAATTTGTTGCTAGTTTCTTTCCTACTATAATTCGTTTCCAACTTATGCACATACATATGTACATATTTACATATTATTGTATGATTAAACATAAGTAGCGAATAAAGAGTAGGGATGTTCAAATGAACAAATTTTTTCTTGGCATAAGCAAAAGTAACCTGTTGAGTCTTAGAGGGATCTAAGGTGAAACAGCTGTAGTTACATCCATGCTTTAAAAAAAGTTTTTTTCTAGTTTCTAAAAAATAAAGAATTAAATATAACCCGGGCCTGTGCTCGTTAAATTAAATAAATTAAAATAAAATCGAAGTAGAAATTATTATAAATTTGGTTTTTGCCATATATACTTGTTTTTAATTTTTCTTCCTGCGCAACATCTAATACACTTCGTTCGACTATGCGATTATACAACTGTTCCAGGACATGGTCACTCTTTTTTACCATCCTCTTTAGTTGGCCTAAAAAGTTTTCAAATGGAAACGCGCTTATACTCTCGATAGAACCAAAAATTGTTGCTTGGCCACTAAGATGTGTTAAACAATGAAAATTGTATGATAGCATTGTGTAAGAATAAAGTGAAGCAACTTCTCTCACAAAGTTGTTCAACAAAAGTGATGCAAGCATGTTCTTCGATTTACAATATTCACTATGAAGAAGAAGTCTTATGGCTAAACTAAGTAAAAAATGTGTATAATGTGTTTTAAAAGGCGCAAATCTTTATCACGTTGCAATGTGTCCAAAAAGGTGATTTATTTTTTCATAAACCAATAACAATAATTTCTGAATTAAAAGTAATTGTGCAAAATAAATAAATATATCCTTATCCCCATCCTCATCCTCATGCTCAATTTTATCCTTATCATTATCCCCATCCGCAACCTCATCCTCTTTCTAATCATCTTATCATCCAGAATTTATACAAATTGACGACTGCAAATATTACCAGTACCATTTACCCGGCACCGTCCAATATGTATTACAATACAATTACACTGCTCTACAGCCAAAAAATACTCTGAACGCGACCATCCTAGCCATGGGTAATGGCGCAATTTTTTTGGCGCTGATACAATAACGCCAGCGCCAACCGTGGCGCCAACTCACGGTACTGGCGCAATAACACCTTTAGCGCAATTGTCATCGAATAATCGATAAATAACATTTTTTCGCTTGTTACTGTTTACCATCCCCGTTTTATTTCTTTTGGCGCAATTCTGCTTACATATACGAGGGCACAATTAATTTAAATTTTCATAATCATTTGGAAAAATATTCCCTATATATGTGAAAATATGCTGGAAATTAGAGTCACTTAGATCACTATCAAGCACACATAATTGTGACGTTGTCATACGTATACATATACTATGATCAGCGTTGCCGTTTTAGCCATTTGGTGGCTAGATTTAGCCACCGCCATGTTTTTTTAGCCACCAAAATTTCGGTTTTGCCACTAGCCACGTTTTTAGCCACCGCTTGTATAGCCCAAATTACATCACCGATGTGGCAGCGGGCAGCGACGGTTTTCGAAATCAGCTGATGCGTCTAATATGAGCAGTGACAATTAAATTCTCTCCCGCTTGCTGGCATCAAAGTACGGAAACACAAAATTAGTAAAAAATATATTACATTGGATAGTACGGAAACAGACATAAGTTCACATCAACACTTAGAAGTTGGCTGCGATTCAAGGCAGCGGCAGCGAATTTAGAATTTGGGCTAAACGGAGCGGTGCTGCCAGCTGCCTCTGCTGTATTATGTGCCGCTTCATTGCAAACCGTAGTTTCTAAAAATCAGCTGATTTAGAAAATCGATCGGTGCTACTGCCACAGCGCTATTATAATTCCGGCTTAATGAACCATAATTTTGCACATAGGAAGGATGTGGTAACGCTAATTGAATTCAGCGATTAAATCGATTTAAGTGTTAAAAAACAAAACAACGCGACTATCGATAAATGCCTGTTGATACTCGCTAGTGGAATAGTATACTGTCGATGAAAGTCCGTATAAAGATCTAACTGACTTTGTATATTGTTGGCTACTTCTACCACTTAGCAACGACGAAATGGAAAGAACCTTTTCCGTAATGAATATTGTCAAAACCAAAAATCGAAACAAAATGAATCATACAATGTTGAATGCAATTTTAACTATAAGATATGGCTTAAAGAATGTAAAACAATGTTGCAAATTAATGAAGAAAGAATTAATTTATGAAGTGTCAATTATTGATGACGACATAATGATAGATATTGAATGTGATATCTAGTTTTTTTAGATATAGTTAAGTACATAGTATCTATTATATAAAAATAAGTCGCGTTTTCCTCCCTGACGCTATAACTCCAGAACGGCTGGACTGAATTAAATGAAATTTTGCACGTATTTTTCGATTGAGCCCGACATGGTTTGTGGCCAAAAAAGTATAAGAATCCGGGAAGGTTTTGGAGATATTCCACAAAATGTATACCCGGGTAACCCTATAACGGGTTCGTACGAAATAAAAGGTGTTGACGAGTGCTTGAACATGGTGTAGTTATTGGTCCCATATAAGACCCCGTATTCGAGGTATTTCCCGTAATATGAACCAGGTTTGACCCCAGACGGGTTTTCTACAAAATAGGTATCAAATAAAAGGTGTTGTGAGTATTTAAAGAAGAGATGATTTTCAAGATCCTATGCGACCCGTTTTCCGACATATCGACCAAAATGTGGACCAGGGGTGACCCTAGAAGGTGTGGAGGGATAGGCATAGGGATAGAGATTAGGTATTAGGTATTAGGGATAAGGATAGAGATAGGTATATGGATTAGGGATTAGGGAGTAGGGATTAGGGGTAGCGATAGGGATAGGGGTAGGGATATAATGGTGAGCAACACGGTAATCTAGGACTTTTCCTTTAGGCTTTATAGGAATAAATTTTAGGCAGAACAACGTCTGGCTGGTCAGCTAGTGTATGTATGAATATTTATTTTTACACAAATTTATGATTTTTTTCTTATGTTGTATGCAATACTGATATACCAATACCTGAATCTGAAAAATAAATTTAAAACATGTTAATTTGAAGCAAAATTTTTTAGCCACCATTTTTAGCCACGAACTAAATTTTTTAGCCATTTTTAGCCACAAATTAAATCAAATCTAGCCACCACGAAAATTTTTCAACGGCAACGCTGACTATGATGCTGTTATTGGCGTCGTGGTTGCGCCATTTTACACTAGCGCTATATTGGAGCTGGTGTTAGCGCACGAAATTGAGTCAGTGTTATATTGCAATAGCGCATCATTGAGTTGGCGCTACATTGAGTTGGCGCTATACTGAGTTGGCGCTATATTGAGTTGGCGCTATATTGAGTTGGCGCTATATTGAGTTGGCGCATTTCCCAAATCGGAGTTAGCGCAATAACACCAGGGTTGGTGTCAGCGCAATTGCGCCGCGCAGCGCAGTGTTACCCATGCCTAGACCATCCTTTCTATATGTAAAATCGGTCGCTGATTCCGAAAATCGGGTTCATTTTTAATTCTATGGGAAGGTTTTTGAAATATCGGCAATTTACCGTTATTTGGCCAATGAGTCCACTTAATCCTGTATATCTCTTTAACACAGTGAGTTATCTTCCTTAGGGTCACACCAAACGAAAGAAAATTAAATTTCCTTTTCACGGCTCCTATAACATTTTTCTCTAGTTCTTATAGTTTCTGAAATATTGACGATTAAATTTGAATTTTTTCGATTTTTTGAAGAAAAAATTTACTTTGTCAGGCAATATCTTTAAAACCAATGATTTCACCTTCGGTTTTACTCTTTTACGTGAAGCTCCATTCTATTGGGAAAAAGATAAGCTATCAACGAAGAAAATCCATGGTAAAATGGAAAAGTTATAAGCGATCAAGTAAATACAGCCAAGTCGCGCAGTGCCTCTGCACGGGTATATTCTATGCATGTTATACCCGTAAACGCGCTTGTATCTACTGCGCTGCCAATGTGCTGCTACTGCAGATGTGTAGGTATTGGTACAATATGTACAATAAGGTGAAGACATTGGTTTTAAAGATATTTTCTGACAAAGTCAATTTTTTCTTCAAAAAATCGTAAAAAATCGAAAAAATTCAAATTTAATCGTCAATATTTCAGAAACTATACGAGTTAGAGAAAAATGTTATAGGAACCGTAAAAAGGAAATTTAATTTTCTTTCGTTTGGTGTCACCCTAAGGAAGATAACTCACTGTGTTAAAGAGATATACTGGATTAAGTGGACCCATTGGCCAAATAACGGTAAATTGCCGATATCTCAAAAACCTTCCCATAGAATTAAAAATGAACCCGATTTTCGGAATCAGAGACCGATTTTACATATAGATAGGATAGTCACGTCCAAAGTACAGACAAAAAATTTCATTTTGTGATCCAGTGTTATTGCTATTGTAATTTTTACAATGAAAATGATTTACGAGAAATGTTTATTGCAATGCAATTTTTGTAAATTATTGTAATTTCATTTCATTTTCATTTCATTTCATTTCGATATTTATTTAAATTAGTACAATAAGATCTTAAACGATCTTTTATAGTACAACAGATGATATACAAACAAGTAACAAAAATAAAAATTAACCAAATAATATATATCTTAAGTTATATTAAAACTAAAATTAAAACTACATTTAAAAATAAACAAAAACAATACAGCCAAATAGTAACTTTTTGAATAAAGATAATAAGCAAAACTCAGCGCCTAACATGTCATTTATTATTTTTTGTTTATATATCACGAAAAAAACGAATATATAACGTTTTTGAAGTTGCTCTTATTCATCCTACTACGGATGTTACTAGGAATAGAATTCCATATGCGGATAGCATTGACAAAAAACAGCCTTGCAGAGCTCAGATAATTATACCTAGGAACAATTAGGTCACTAACACGAACAGATTTTGTAAATTCCAATTTTTCATACAAGTAGGCAGGCACCCTTTCTTCCATTACCCTGTATAGAAGAATACAGTTTCTTGCTTTGAAGTAATCTTGGATTTCACAGCCTAAGAGACGCTTTTTCCACTCAGATATATGATCGAACTTCGCTAACCCAAAGACGTAACGTGTTATATGGTTAAATACTACTTCAATTTTATGTGCAGATGTGGAACTTAGCTTGCTGTAAACACACTCTGAGTAGCAAATTATAGGTAATATTAATTGTATAGCAAGCTGTCGTCGTATTCCAACTGGGGTAAATGACGCTGATATTCTCAAATTACGCAGAACATGGTAGACTTTACTAACAACAACATTAACATGATCATCGCACGATAGACTGGAGTTTATAACAAAGCCAAGATTCGTTACCTTAGAGACATATTTAAGAGGCATGCCGTTAACATAGAGACAAGGAAGTTCTAACATATTTATAGACTTTTTGGCTATAGGCATCACATACGATTTTTTACTGTTTAGACAAAGACTGAAATGATTTACGAGAGAAGTTGATTGCAATTAATTTTTTTGAAATTATTGTAATTGTAATTTTACAATTAAAATGATTTACGGTGAAAGTTGATTGCATTTAAACTTTTGTAAATTATTGCAATTCTAATTTCTAAAAGCAAAATGATTCATGTGAAGGTCGATTGCAATAACATACTTCTAAATTTTTGAAATTTTTTTTTTACAATCAAAAAATTTACTAGCAATATGATTTACAACCAATCAAAGCTTCTTACAATTATATACACTTTTTATGATGGCAACACAATCTGATTGCAGCTTTTTACAACTCTGCCGCGTATTCAGTTAATTTTTCAGGCAATGATTTTTGAACTCAGTTTGAATGAAGGTATTTTTCATGCTGAAAATGCTTCTTAATATGCACCTCCTTACCTCGAATACTGCTGGGAAGAAATTTACGATTTTTTCGCTTAAATTACGATTTTTATTCTTCAAAAAATTCGACACGATGCCTGCAATAGAATTATGCCAAATTTTGTTGCACTGACTTTACACTTTTTAGCGATTTTGTCCATATGTAAATCTACCATACTCGAATTTTATTTATAAACGCAAAAATTGAATCCTATTTTATTTAACATTGGTTTGTGTTCTACTGTCCATCGTACATTACTTTTTCTTTTAAATACTTCTTGGCTCTGTTCGAATAGTTGAACACCCTGGCGCATAAACATATCCCACTTAATGAAATCACCGGGTAAAAACGGATCCACAGGTCCAGTGCTAACCAACGATTTTGGGCTTGTGCCGCCATCGATATTCCATTCAACCCAAAGCGCGATGCCATTGCAGAAGCCATCACTGAAACGAGAAAAACTTTACTGCTTGAATATATCTAACTACACATCAACGAAATCCAATTAACCGGACCATTCTGCAGCCAATTTTATAACATCATTGGTCATGGGATATGTAATATGTAAACATGAATATATTTTGGTGGAACAAGTGCAGAATAGCTAAATTTTAGCTAGAAAAATATAAAGAAGTGGGCGTGGTTCGCCCTTTTCTTGATTTGTGTGATGTATTTTTTTTATGCAAACCAAATTTATAAGAAAATTTACACAAATTTAAAAAAAAATTAAAAAGCCAAGTTTTGGTCTATTTTTTTTTTAGAAAATATGTGTATTTTGCGTAAATAAACCTGAACACGTTTGTCAGAAAGGGCTTTAAAATATCTTTCTTTTGATGTACAATTTGTTGGAAAGGCCCGCAGAATTCTCTTCCCTCGGCCGCGCTTTAAAAAAGTACCCTCAGCTGACAGAATTCTCTTTCTGGAGTGATATCTATAGACTAAACCGCAATACTTTTGCATGGAACTATAATAAAGATTACATAAATTTTTTTATTTTTAATATTTTCAAGTTCAAAGTTCCGAGGATTATACAAATTACCCGCTATTTGAAAAAAATGTATCTACTAATTGTGAATTCTTGTAATTCCCAAATAGCCATAAACAGTATTTTGTCAGTGGTATTGAGACATTGAATTTTTGACCCTAAATTTTGTTTTTGTGTTGCGAGGTTTCCGGATCCTTAAAATGCACCGAACGATTAACTCGAAAGTGCGTAAATTGACAAGCAATCGTACGCCTTTAAAAATTAAAATTTTGAAAAAATATGTTATAATAAAATATCTACCTTCCAAAAGCCAGGCAAACACTATTGCCGTGTTCGACAGAATATACTCTTTAATGACCTGCAACAATGTGTCCTTGTCTCTTTTTTCCACCGGCACAAGGAAACACCTGTTGGAACCCCCCTCAACTCGACCAAACACCCATTGACTTTATACACGGCGACCGCGATGGTATTTCCTTCGAACTTATAATATAATACAATGGCGCTATTATAACTCTGACGAGTTTTATGGCCGAGCTTCTCTCCCAATTCGAAGTGTGCTCCTTATGTTTTTCCTACTAATTGGGTCAAACTTACTCGTTAATTTCCACCACCATCAGTGTTGCCGCAGCTTCAAAAATTTGGTATCACAAACTGATACTTTCATGGTTTTTTTTCGAAAAAAAAAAAGATTAAATTAATTAAATAAGCTGCTTTCGGGTTTTTAATCCGTATAACAAATTGATACTTTCATTGTTTTTTTTGTATCACCGAAAAACTTTTGAAAAAAAATTTAAATTAATAAGCTGCTTTCGGGTTTTCTACATGATATCGTTTTTTTATTACATTTAACAATAGCTTTGTTCAATAACTCAAAGTTTTTAATTGCTTTTACAAATAGTTACGAATTTTATGTTCAATAACCCAAAAAATTTGCAAAAGAGACCCAAATTGGGAGAGTAAGACTTCGAGAGAGTTGAAAATAGTTGCAAGTAAAATTTTCACTTGCAACTACAGTCGAGTCTGGATATAGTGAACCCCCGCTATAGTGAATACCTCGATATAGTGAACACCGAAATATTTACATGGAGTATTCTAAATAGTGAACTATCGAAAGTCTCTAAATAGTGAACAAAATTTTAAACGCAAAAGTTAGCATGAAGTGACAAACAAAAAACAAAAATTAACCAGAAATATGTATGTAAAATCAGGTATTCTCGAAAATGCTTATTTTATGTTTATTCCTGGAAAATCTGATTCCATTTGATGCCAGTGTTTATTTGCTTTCTGTCGGATGCAGACCGCTTCTGAGTGAATGTGTGTTCTTTTATCTGTTTCTAAAAGTTTTTGCGTGTTAATAAATTAAGTTTTATTATGCCTGCGAGGAAATTCCTTTCGTTAAAGCAAAAACCTGAAATTGTTGGGGAAATCGAAAGAGGCACTAGTGTTTCATCCTTGGCAAATACGTATGGTGTGCCAAATCCACAATTTCGGGAATAAAAAAATTCTCGTAATTGCATGACCGCAACACTACTGATTTGCTGGCATACTAGCATTGACAAGCCTGCGCGAGAAAGCGGTCCAAAAATCACTTTCCGAACGCAAGAAGCAAACATCTATTCGCGAATTCTTTAAATAAACATTTGTATTTTCCAAAGTATTAATCAATTCCAATGATACGTTAATCTTACATTTACAGACATGAATTTTTATCAAATAAACTTGTTATTTAAAAAAAAAAAATGTCAACCTTAATATAGTGAACAGCCTGGATACTATGAACAGGCCGTGCAAAAATTAGTTCACTATATCCAGACTCGACTGTACTTGCAGCTTTAAAAAAATAGAAGCGTCAAAAACATATGATCACAAAAATTGCAATTGGAAATATGCCAACATTTTAATCGCAAATTTCTAATTGCATACTAAATAAATTAGCGCAAAAAGGAATCTTGACGATGTTGTGGAATATCCAAAGTAGATTTTCGTCTTCCTAATTCAGATATTTACATTCATTTTCAATTTCAAACATTTCAATTACAACCTAACCTAAAAATCAAATTGTGGAAACAGCGCATCAGCTGTTTACTTGCAAATGTTTACGATTTTGTGTTCAATAATAGCTTTGTTCGTTTACGGATATTTTTTGATGTTTTTCGAAAACTTTTAAAAACAAACACTTTGTCGCCGTTTTTTTACGCCAAATCTCCAACAGAAGAGAACCAACTGAGAGAGAAAACTGACATTTCATTTTGTGAGAAGCTGTTGAATTCTGTTGGACAAATTTTTGCCAACAGCAATTTTCCAACAGGAAAACAGCTGATCAAACAACAGCTGACTTGAATTTTTGCAAGTAACAAGATTTGCAAAATATACAAATCAATTATAAAATTGGAAAAATACACTAAATTGGCAACAAATATGGATAAATTAAATATGCAAAATAAGTTACATACTTTTTGCGAAGTATTTATATGCATATTATGCACCTTAGTAAATTGTAATCTCCTTTGCGGGAATATATATTAACCCGAATCAACCCACGAGCACCATATGGTAACGCAAAACATCCCTTTACATTTTCAAGAAAATAAACAAAAGGAAAAGAAAAAACACCAGGAAAAAGCCGATTTGCAATGAAAAATTAATGTAGCTTTGCAAAAAGGTAAAGATCGTGTTATTCTGTACTCAAATGTCGAAGCTATTGCGTGTGAAAATGAGGTGACAAAAATTAGTACTGAAAATTCCCGTTTTCAGATATGGCATGTCGGTAAATATAAGTATATTGCATAACTTTTGGAATAAATTGTTCAAATAATTACACCTTTTGAAAGCTAATGAAATTATCAATGTAATGTAAATTAGTTTTTAAAGAAAAAATTCTTCTTTCCAAAATTTTTTTACATTTTTCTAAAGGCGTTACCATATGGTAGCCGTGGGTCGTCTAGGGTACAGGTTTTTTTTTATTGGGCTTCGTGTGATTTTCTCTGCCGTTGTGTAAATTTAACTAATGTAATATTATTAACTTGTTGGAATTTTATAAATTTTCTGCTTGTAGAGGTTTAACGTTACAACAAATGCTTGATTTCATTCAAGATCTGGATGAGGCATTCGACGAAGGTGGACTAAATGACATACCAACTGTCATTTAGGTACATACATGGAGCCTCACCAATAGTACAACATTTTTTGGAGAAGATAATACTGAAGAGGAATGTGCGGGTAAACCAGATAATGTTTGCCCGACCTAACTAAAAGGCGACTAAGAAGTTTTAATAGCTGGTAGCTCGACATTGCCCCATTTTGTCCAAGAAGATGAATGGCTGAAGAATATTTGACCATTTCCTCTTTCAATTTTTCCACTGGCGAATACGAAAATTGTCGTAATATACTACGTCATGTTCAATTTGAGAAGTTTTTTAATTATTGTTATTATTTATCAAGCATATTTGCGAAGAAAGTGCAATATGTATATGCTATTGGCCAGAATAGGCCAACCCTACATATGGAAGTGTTTAAAAAAAAAAATATTTTATTTGCATAACTTTACTTAAAACCTACTTAAATCTCAATAAAGTGAATTAAAAATGTGTTTTTTTTTGTGAAACTAAAAAAAATGTTTCCAAATATCATTTACCCTTTAAACAAAAACCTGTACCCTAGGCGACCCACGGCTACCATATGGTAACGCTAGTTTTTCACATTTTCCGGAAAAGTGCGACAAGGTATTGGAAAACGGACTTCATTTTCATGCTCAAGAGGTCGAAATTTATTGGTGTACATACTTTTATGAAAATCTGAAACAAAAAAGGTTCTGGGAAAATCCGGGTTAACCGGGTCGCTGTGGTGCAGTGGGGAGTGTTGTGGCCACTGTGGAGTGGCGGACAGTGGCTAGTCTGCCATACCAGAGGTTATGGGTTGGATCCCCAGCCTGGATAGAGGGAAAATTTGTATATAATGATCCACGATCCGATAACAATTAATTTTCGAGAGGGTAGGGGTGGTCTCACACATCACAAAAAAACAATGTTCTACCCTCCGGACGCTTATAGTTCAGGAGACATTCCTTGTTAAATTAATGTATGTATGTGTAGAACATCTTTCTGCGTTGGCGGCTTTTGGCCGCGCTTCAATAAAATTACCCTCAGCCGGCAGAATTCTCTTTCTGGATTAATATCCATGGAGCAATCCACAGTTGTTTTGTATAGAACACCTTTAGCCTTCAGCCGCGCTTTACAAAAATAACCCTCAGCCGGGAGAATTCTATTTCTGGAGAACTTTAATATTATAATTTAATAATAGTTGAAAGTGTTAAGATAAGATGAATTATCATCTACAGAATATTTCCTGAAAGTTTCACTGAGCCTGGATAGACAACAAATTCTAACTAAAACCTAATTATCTGGATTTTAAAAATAGCAGCCACTCTAGGCAGTGGGTGGCACACCCTCCGAGAGTAGTTCTGCAGTGGGTCGGCTTCAGTATAATGCGCCCGCCGTATTTATTTTCAAACCACTGGAACTTTCGGGAAATCTTCTATGGATGTTAATTTTACTATTTATAACACTCCCGATCGCTCCGCAGATATAATTCGAGAAAGGAAATTTTGCTGGCTGGGGCTATTTTTCTTAAAGCGCGGCCAATTGCCGCCAACGCAAAAGTTTGTTCTACTCAAAAGTACTGTGGATCGGTCCATAGAGGGTTATTTTTTTAAAGCATGGCCAGGGCCGGGTGCATTAAATTGAAATCTCTTCTGCGGGGCAGCAGACGCGAAGACATACTGCGGTGGAAAACAGTATGGACATGGGTACAAAGAAAAGCAATTGTTAGTGTTATAATTATTACAATGAAATCATATTTATTAGATAGTAACAGCGAACCCCAGCGGGTTAGTGGCTCTAGAATATACCCGTTGTAAGGAATGCCTGTCGTAAGACGCGACTAAAATCCACCGGCCTAGAAGGTTGATTATGGCCAGAAAAAATCGTTCGCACGACAGTCGGGCTAGTGTCAGAAGGGACTAGTACCCGAGCGTACCGGATTTATCCGGCAAAGGACTGTCACATCCCAACACTCCCCAAGACCTTCGGGGAGTGTCTTGGTGGCTACAACAACAACAACATGAAGTTAATTGTATTGCAGATACATACATATGTGCATATATCTCCACTGTTTTCAGGCAGAATTGTAACTCCATTAGCATTTATATAGAACAAACAGTGCCGATTTATTGTAAAAGAGAGTTCCGGATGCATTTCCGAACTTCAAAAAACCTTTTTGCGAGCCTATGCGAACGATTTTTAGATTGAGGAGGTTATCGCGAGGTGACAAAAGACTGACCAAAACGAAACCCAAAACGAATCAAAAGAAATTAAATAAGAAAAAAACTATGTTTTATTTTATTATTTTTATGTTATATGTACATATATACATAATTAACAGCAATAATTTCCACCAATTTTATTATCATTTTAATTTTAATCCTTTTTATCCTTTGAATTTGGGGCTTGTGAATGTAAATAAAAATCAGCTGTTTGCCAAAGCTGTTGAACTCTGCAAATTTTGCGTTCGTTTACCTCTTACGATATTTTTCTCTTGTGAGAGGATAGGTGACATTTTTCTCCAACACCTGGCTGTTGGAGGCTGCTGAGTAAATGCTGTTGGAGAAAGTACGCGAACAAAGCTAATGTTTGGTTGATAATTTTCTCTTTTACTCGTTTTTACTCTTAATTTGTCACTGGTGCTCTTGTTGCAAAAAAAGTTGTTGAACAAAGCTAATATAAAAATCTTCAATGGTTTCTGAGTTATGGACATTAAAACTTTCAATGTTTGACCCTTAATAAGTGGGCGTGGCACCGCCCATTTTCCAAAATTTCATCAAATTTCTTCATGGGGACCTGAACTCAACACGTGGGTAAAATTTCATTGCTCCAGCTATATTAGTGACTGAGATACCAAATTTCCGATTTTTTCTATATAGGAAAAGTGGGCGTGGTCATGGTCCGATTCGCCCAACCGTCCCAGTCTCGATACCAACTTGCATTTCAAATTTCATCAAAATATCTAAATTTTTGCGCGAGTTAGAGTGTTTACAGACGGACGGACGGACATGGCTCAATCGATTTCTCTTTTCACCCTGATCATTTTGATATATATAAGTCTATATCTATCTCGATTATTTCATTCTGTTACAATCCACCGTTATGTGATTAAAACTATAATATTCTGTGTAATAGTACAGCTGAGTATAAAAAGAGTAGATTTATATTCTTTGATATTGATTAAATTGTATCAAATTTCATTAATATTTTTTGATGCCGATTAAAAAGGTATCAAATTAGTTCTAAACCAAAATAAAAGGTATCTACGTATCTTGGGCTTAAAAAAGTATCACATTTGATACGATTGGATCAAAACGGCACCACTGACCACCATTCCTGCGCCACCAATCTTATTTTTCTTAACTATCATCGCGTCACACCGCTTCCCGGCAAAAACTGCTCCAATCGACGCACATTGGGGTATTTAATCAATCTGGGCGGCCAAAACTCTTTTTTGGCTTTAAATTGTTAATTATGTTACCCATGGTGATTTCAATTCAATTTAACATAAAAAAAATGTGGCTTTACATTTTTAAAAAGTGATGTAGTGAGACCAAACCGACCTCAGATTTGGATTCAGAACGTCGAAATACATGTTAGTAGGTTAGGTCGATGAAATGTGCCATTTGGGGCTTTTTTTTAGCTCTTCGCAATTTTCTTGAAGTTTTGGGGGTATATTGGACAAGCGGACTTTGGATTCGGAGCACGTCGATGTATATGTTGCTAGATGGGTGTTCTCGAATCCACAAACAACTAATTTTTTTTTGTGTGGTGGGGTCATTTTTCCCAACGTGAAAAATCGCCTGTTTTTCTTAAAACCGGAAAAACCCGGGACCGATCTTTCTTGAACTCAAAATAACAGGGAACAGACTATCTAGAAAAAAAAGAGTCAGTGCTGGACAATGCCGGGCACCTAAACAAAAACCCTTTTGAAAACAAAAAATTGGGAAATTTTTTTTTTTAATACATCGTTTTTTGAAAATGTAAGTAAGAAGACGCTAACAACTAACTAAATCTCAATAAACATGAATTTTGTACTCGATTACCTGTATTATAAGAACCCATAACAGTATAATAAAAAACTTCACTTAAAACCGTAAAAATATTAATTGCAAATGTTGAAACTTTAATAACGTTATAAAATGCCGCGAGAAATACACGAATGACCAAACTTTCATTGACTGTAAAAACTTTGTGTTTGAGTTTTGAGAATAAACTTTTATTGAAAATGATGCGTTAGGGTCCTGGCCTACTAAAAAATTCTATTTTTTGGAAATCGGGCCAGTTTTAGGAAATGAGGTTTTGGCCGCCCAGATTGATAAAATACCCCTATGTGCGACGGCTGTATGCCGGGATATATCATTTCATCTTATATTATAAATGTGAAATGGAAATTATGTTTAAACTCAATTAGCGGGAAACCCGTTGAATGGACTCTCACGAAGCTTTGCACACCTAAGTATTTTCATCCGGTGAAGGTTATGGGCATATTTTTAATCATATTGAAAAGCAGGGATGGACACCTCCCATACAAAAGGATTTTTTGAAGGATTTGTACTAAAATAATGAAAATTTATGTGAAGGAATATTACATAATTATATATCCAAAGGATAAACCATCTCGGTCTTGGTATATCAGGGATGGACACCTCCCTCCGATAAAAACTGAAACTTTCAGAGCGAATATCTCTTGAATATTTGCGGTAGAGTACTGAAAATTGGTGTGCGGGCATATGAGATAATTACGTGCTCAACCGATAAAAGCGCTAGGCCTTGTGAAGCAGTGATGGACACCTCCCATACAAACTGTAACTTTCACAGCGAAAATCTCTTGAAATATTTTTAACAAATTGGTGTAGTCAAGGGCTGGGAGTAATAGGTATTAGCAAATTAGGGATGTTTTTAAACTTCCAGTAAATATCATGTAAACTTTTTAAAACCTTTGTATAACTTATATGATCCCACCTGTTAAGCTCCAAAATAATTAACCAGGAACTAATTTATTTGATAAGAACATAAAAATACTTTTAGGTGATGTGAAACATATAAGATCTTTATTATCTAAATAATTGTCTAAATAATTTGCATAATAAATAAATGCTAATATGTCTAAAAGCACGTGGTGTGAAACCCGCGAGTAACCTCTAGTTCATGACAAAATCCTGCGACGCATTCATACATCAAAGGTAGCTAAATACTACCACTTTAAAAATTAGCAACTTGGTTTTATCGACAAATGTATCGTATATGTGGATGGATAGCTTAACATCACACCTCTTAATTTTTTTCCTTTGGTCTCATTCCAGCATCTATAAAGCAAATAACTTACCAGTAATTTTAATAAAAAAAACTTAATTAACAAACCTCCATATATAGCCGTCAACGAATTGTGTTTCGTTAATTTAAGTTTGTGGCCTCCCGGCCATAAATAAGTCCCTTCCAGGGGTATCAGATTCCGATCCTGCAGCAATTGTAAAGCACTCTCACTAACCTCCCCATCCTCCTTACATTAAAATATTTTATATATTTTTAAAATATTCAGACATTTTTATTGTACCATACGCTAATCAAGCACCAAACTTTGTGAAATATACATTTAAAAATATTGAATTTTGAAGCTTTACCCCCGTAATTCCCCACCTATATACCTATTTGCACAAAAAAAAATTATATTGTTAAACTCACCTTGAGAAACTTTGTCGATTTGCAAAATGTAGCTATTCTGCACTTATGCCATTTTAGTTGTAAAACATACCTTTCAAACGACATTGTTCCACTTTTGCTTTGTTCAGTGTTAAAATTTCGAAAAATTACGTGCAAAACTTCTTCAGATTTAGCTAATGCTTTACAAGGATATTCCCAAAGCGGATGTGCCTCAACTTTGCTATCAGGAAGTGACAATCTCGCTTGCTGTAATTAAAATTAGTTAGGTTATTATAATATACTTTTCAATTATATCACGCATTACTTTAATCATATCATCGAATAAACTCAAATCAAAGCCCTCGCATTTGTATACGGGCTGATGTATTTTATGTAGATCGAGAAATTGTACAGGAACAGCAAATATTTTAGCTGAATGTGGTGCTATTTGGACAGTTTTTCCTAACTTATCAATAATGCCTTGCAAGAGATTGCCGAATTGGAAGTTGTCCCATGGTAGAATGCTATTTAAGAAATATGGTTCTGCAAAAACATGTGTCAGTTGTGAAAGCTGGTTTTCTTCGAGGCGCTTTAAATCTGCAATGAACTCCAAATTTTGAACTTTATTTGCTTGTCGCACCGAATCCATGAAACGCCGAGAAAACAACTGCTGCGTTTCGTAAAGCAACACGGAAGCTACATCCATTTTAGCAGCAGCCAGTGCCAGAATGAAACCATCGCCCAGGCAAAGTAAATGGGCGTGTTTGCTGAAGTTCCGCTCCATATAGCTGAGATATTGTTTGTTGCGCAGAGATTGATTTATTTGTCCGAGGCGTGAACGTGGATAGGCTAAATGTAAATTGCAGGTGCAAGCATGTCTTGGCAAGCTAGTTACGTCCAAATTTTGCATATGGTGAACGTCAAACCAAAATGAGTATTCATCATGGTTGCAATTGAGCATAAATTTCTCATTCTTCTTTGCTATATAAAGGGGTTTTGCTATATAATATATTGCCTGAATCCAGTGATCACGCCAAGGTATGAAATCCGAAGCCCTCTTATAATCGGGATGAGACCAATATGGTGCACAACTCAATATCGTCTCATCCCCCTCATACATTTTTATATCCCACCAAAAGAATACGAGATTAGTTGAGCCGCTTCGCAATGCCTCCATTTGTAATAGGCGCTGCCGTTGAGTGTCTCTTCTTGACTTACTATTGAAGTCAAATACAAATATTTCTGTGAATTCCGTTAGTGGGAGGAAGTGTTCGCCAAGCCGTAGCTGCGAAAGTTGCACATCATGCACCGCTGCATCACCTCGACATTGTATCACCTCTATAGGTGGCTTCAGTAGTATATTTCCATCCAAATCAGCAATCAATTTCATTGTATTCCAATGACCTGCGAATGGCGATTGTACTACTTGGGCGTAGCAAGTCGCCTTAGCCGGAATACAAACAACGTCATCGGTTAGCAGTTCCTCATGAGCATGATTGTAAATAGCAATAGCTCCCTCACCTTCAGCAATATGAATGATTAAACTGTCCAACAGTGATTTCTCAACACGAACAAACGCTAGTAATTATGAAAGAGGATGTCTCCCAGACCAACTTTCCCGAACAGAGTACTAGTCCAGAGGGTCTGACCTTTTTTTAGGGGGAGGGGGGGGGGGGGGGGGGGAGAGTATAAATTTTTATGGTTTTAGGTGGAGGTGCAAATACTTTATTGAAGATATCTTACATAAAATGACCTCAAATGAAGTTTTTGAACTCGGACTTCTACAGAATTTAATGAGCAATTTTTTTGCGGAAGCCTTTAACCCTCTAACTCCCACGAAAATGGCCGTTTTTAACCCTTTTTTGAAACACATATAGAGAATATCAATTAAAAAATGCAGATAGAGGGTCCCTTCAGATAAAATCTTTGTACAAATAACGCAAAAGAAGACAGGATATAATAATCACAAATTACGCCATGAAATATGCTACAAATCTTATATGTACAGAGAAACCTCTCCTAACGGACACCTCTCATAGGCGGACACCTCCCTTGAGCGGACATTTTTTCATGCACCAAGGTTTAGGTTCAATTTTTAGAACAAATTGCCCTCTCTTAGGCGGACACTCTCTTGGCCGGACGCGGACAGTTATTTACTATTGAATTGAACTAAAAACTTCTATTAAGCGGACACGAACCTCTCGTCAACGGACACTTTGATTTTTTTTCATAACGAATCACATAAAAACCTCTGTTAGGCGGACACGAACTCCTGTTATGCGGACAAAATAAAAGTATGTATAGCAATATAAAAAAAGTTCGTGGAATGTTCGTTAGGTAAAAAGCGCTACGATGAAAGGGGAATCACCAACTAAAATAAATGTCCGCATGGCTATTGGAATAGATATAACTGCATTCACGGGTTTCCAGTTAGATGTTCTAACTGACCAGAATGTAGAAACCATTGAAGATGATAGTACCGATACTGAAAGTATTACCGCTGAAAGTAGGTAATGCAGTCTCCTCGAACGAAATGGATTTGACTGCAGTTTCAAATTTGAAAAGATTTTGCACGGAAGACCTTATTGCATTTGAATTGTTGCAGAAATTTCAAAGCCATCTGCAAAACAATTTTATTTTAAATAAGCAAAAAACCCCTCTTCAATCGACAATTTCGCAATTTTTTAAATAATTTCAAAGATGCCAACATTTCTAGCTCTCAGCAACTTACTAATTGATATGTAATATGTATATTAATACTTTATGTATTGTATACATATGTCCATACATAAATATGTATGTATGTACCTATATGTTTTTATATATTTAAGTGAAATTTTGAAGACATAAGAATCCTTGTTTTTTTCAGTGATATATGAATAAATAAATCCTTTAAAATTCAAAAAATTTCTAAAATAGCAACCCACTCCCTTAGGCGGACACCTCTCTTGGGCGGACAAAATTTGCCCGACGGTGAGTGTCCGCCCAAGGGAGGTTTCACTGTATATACATTAATCTATACTAATTATATAAAATTGATTGTATGGAAAATGTATGTAACGCGATAACTCAAAAAGTACTGGACCGATTTTAATAATTCTTTTTTTAAAATGTCACAAATGGTAAATTCTCGAGAACCATGTACTTTTTTTTGTGCATTTCTGAGACTTTACTACCTTTTTCCCGGTTTTAAATTTCAAAAAACTCAAAAAAGCGCAAGCATAGACAGATTCGTTTGGTCATCTGCCGTGTTCAGTGGAGGCGTCGCAGTCGTACCAGGCTGCGCAGCGCAGGCGACTCATATGTTTGTTTTTGCACGGTTTGTTGTTTGTCTCGGTGGTAATCAAAAACCTGTTTGCACATGCATACTATGCTATAACTCAAGAACGCCTGCACCTACACGTGCGACATTGGTATCAAATGAAAGGTGTTGAGCAGGACTTCAACATAGAGTTATTTTCATTGTGATGCCTAGACATCCTCCCCAGTCTGGGTAAGAATGTGGACCCAAATGACTCCCGAATGTTTTTAAACGATATTGGTATAGAATTAAAGGTATTGAGCAGGCCTTTAACACAGACCAATTTTCATTATGATTTCCATACCGGGTCTCCTGATATGGGTCAAAAGGTGGATCTGGATGACGTCGGGATGTGTCTGAGCGATATTGGTATCGAATGAAAGGTCTTGATCTGGACTTCAATATATATATTTAAATGCCTAAGCCGGGTCTCCAGATAAGGGCCAACAGGTGGACCGGATGACCCTCGAATATTTCTGAGCGATATTACTACCAAATGAAAGGTCTTGATGAGGACTGCAACGTAGAATTATGTTATTTGTGATGTCTGGGCCGGGTCCCAAAATATGGGTCAAAATGTGACCCCGGATTAACCCGGAATGTTTCGGAGCAATATTGGTATGAAATGAAAGGTTTTGAACAAGGCTTTTACATGGAATTCTATTCATAATATTTCCTAGACCGGGTCCCCAGATATTGGTCAAAATGCGGACCCGGATGTTTTTGAGCAATATTGGTATCAAATGAAAAGTGTTGGGAACGGCTTCAACATAGAGCTGTAGTGATGGCAAGACAAGATCATCAAGTGTACCCAGATAAGCCCGGAATAACTTAACTTGGCTTGACTTGACTTGACTTGACTTGACTTGACTTAAGTTGACTTGACTTGATTTGACTTGACTTGACTTGAATTGACTTAAGTTGACTTGACTTGACTTGATTTGAGTTGAGTTGTCTTGACTTGACTTGACTTGACTTGACGACTTGAATTGACTTGACTTGACTTGACTTGATTTGAATTGACTTGAATTGAATTGACTTGACATGACTTGGCTTGACTTGACTTGACTTGACTTGACTTGACTTTACTTGAATTGACTTGACTTGACTTGAATTGACTTAAGTTGACTTGACTTGATTTGAGTTGAGTTGAGTTGACTTGATTTGAATTGACTTGACTTGACTTGATTTGACTTGACTTGACTTGACTTGAATTGACTTGACTTGAATTACCTTAAGTTGACTTGATTTGAGTTGAGTTGAGTTGACTTGATTTGAATTGACTTGACATGACTTGGCTTGACTTGACTTGACTTTACTTGAATTGACTTGACTTGACTTGAATTGACTTAAGTTGACTTGACTTGATTTGAGTTGAGTTGAGTTGACTTGATTTGAATTGACTTGACATGACTTGGCTTGACTTGACTTGACTTGACTTTACTTGAATTGACTTGACTTGAATTGACTTAAGTTGACTTGACTTGATTTGAGTTGAGTTGAATTGACTTGAATTGAATTGACTTGACTTGAATTGACTTGAATTAACTTGAGTTAACTTTACTTGACTTGAATTAACTTGAGTTGACTTGACTTGATTTGAGTTGAGTTGACTTGACTTGACTTTGGTTAACTATTATTCCTCATTGCGAAGCAACGGGTATTTGCTAGTAATAATATAATATAATAACACTGTGGAACAAATTCAGGTCAACAAAAGTTAACTCGGTTCTGAAAGTTAGGGGTGAAAATAGAGGCTAAATTAGAAGACCCGTATCGCGGCGTTTGCTTAGGTTAGTTCGAATTTGTTTTTAATCGACCTTTGAACTTTGCAGGCAAATGCCGATTTTCAGCATATTGTTTGTATGGTTTTTTGGCTATAACTCGTCGACTAATTGAGATTTTTTTGTGCGACTTGGCTGTATTTACATGATCGCCTATAACTTTTCCATTTTACCATGGATTTTCTTCGTTGATAGCTTATTTTTTTGCTAATAGAATGTAGTTTCACGTAAAGGAGTAAAACCGAAGGTGAAAATATTGGTTTTAAAGATATTGCCTGACAAATAAATTTTTTCTTTAAAAAATCGAGAAAATTCAAATTGAATCATCAATATCAATTATTGGGTTTTTAAGAGCAGCGGTCACCTCTCGGCAGTGGGCGGCATACCCTCCGAGAGTATTTCTGCCATGAAAAGGCTTCTCACAAAAAATGCATTCGCCGTTCGGAGCCGGCATAAAACTGTAGGTCCACCCATTTAGTAGGAAAAACAAAAAGGAGCACACCTCGAATTGGGAGAGAAGCTCGGCCATAAAACTCGTCAGAGTTATAATAGCGCCATTGTATTATATTATTATAAGAGGTAGAGAAAAATCTCAATTAGTCGACGAGTTATAGCCAAAAAACCATACAAACAATATGCTGAAAATCGGCATTTGCCTGCAAAGTTCAAAGGTCGATTAAAAACAAATTCGAACTAACCTAAGCAAACGCCGCGATACGGGTCTTCTCGTTCGTTTCACAAGGTGCAGCAGCAACAATAACATCAACTCAATCTAGGAGTTACAGGACCTGGGCAGTTTCCGACGAACTCGCGGCACATATTACAGCGAATTATTTGGCTGTGCTCAGTATGCAACGCCAGGATACCTGCGAACATGACCTCAGTAAAATGCAACTCATGCAATAACTGGTGTCACTTTCTCAGGTGTTCTGGCTTGCGTACAACCAGAGACTGGGATGCCAACTACATTGCACCATGCTGTCTAGCTGGATCATCATCGGCACCAACGATGCCACCTCCCATGGGAAGGCAACCGCCAACCCAAGGGCAGCACGCAACATCAAATCTGCCAGCCAGAACAGCACAGTCTCTAACACCTAGAGTTACGTCCACCCCTCCGCGTCATTTTAAACTCTTGCAATTTAACTGCAACGGTCTAACCGGAAAGATCGCAGAGATAACTGACTTTATGAACCGGCATGGGATACCTATAGCCGCGGTCCATGATTAACCATGCAGACTACAACATTCACCGTAGAGACCGCGCAAGAGGTAATGGTGGTGGTATCGCGTTCATCACACACAACTCCGTGCATTACCGCCTAATCGAAGCAGACGGGCATAGCAGTCCGAGCAGGCGACGTCGAACTGCAGATATACAACATATACATTCCACCTCCTGCTGCCCACCGCAATATCTCCCCGAAATCAGTTCACTGCTTACGGGGGATAATCGGTTGGTAGTAGGAGACTTCAATGCTCATCATGAGCTATGGCAATCGGCTCTGTCAGAAGACAGACGAGGCCAATATCTTGCAGATCAGATAGACGGATCGACATTCTGCACGGCGAACGACGAGGCCCCCACTAGGATTACGGGAAGTTGCTGCAGCTCACCAGACCTTACAATTGTTAGCGCAAATCTGATAAACAACGTAGACTGGCAACCTACGTTGACATTAGCATCAGATCACCTTCCCATAATCATCTCGATAGATATGCCTGCCGACTTCATAACAACTGACAGCAGAACATACACTAACCACAACAAAGCAGACTGGGACAAATGGACAGAATACACTGAGAGCATATTCGGTGCTCTCCCCGCTCCGACCGATGTGCTTGGCGGCGAGAAAAAATTCCGCAAGGTCATTGCCAAAGCTAATGCACGCTTCATTCCGGCGGGTAGAATCCCAGAGATCCGACCCAACTTTCCGGGTGAAGCCGCTACATTAGCCAGGGAGCGAGACCAGATCCGCCACACCGACCCGGGAGACCCCCGTATTAAGGACCTCAACCGGGAAATTCGGGCGCTGGTGGACGAACACAAAAAGTCGAAGTGGAGAGAGCATCTGAAAACTTGCAATCTCTCTGCTGGGGTTGCCAAGCTCTGGGCAACCGTGAAAGCCCTGTCTAACCCGACTAAGCCGAAGGCCAAAGTGTCCATAACCTTCGGAGGTGAAGCAGAGTCGGACCCGAAGCGATGTGCGAACCAATTTGGTCGGCAATTCTTACTACATCCTCCGGTAGACGGGGCCAAGCGTCGAATACTCAGAAAAATGCGCAAACAACCAAACAACGATGCGCAGCTTGACATCACCAGCACAGAGGTTCAGGAAGCCATTAGGAAGGCGAAATCGTCTCAAGTCAGTCGGACCAGACGGAATATCCATGCTGATGTTAAAACACCTCGGACAGATGGGAGTAAGATTCCTAACGGAGGTCCTCAACCTGTCTTTGACCACTCTTGTCATACCCAATATATGGAAGATGGCAAGGATGGTCCCACTACTGAAACCAGGGAAACCAGCCAACCAAGGGGACTCATATCGCCCGATATCTCTCCTTTCCCCAGTAGTCAAGACACTTGAGGCCGTACTACTCCCCTACTAAAATGAACATTTACAACTAGCGACCCACCAGCATGGTTTCCGCAAAACGCACAGCACAACAACAGCTCTAAACGCCATAAACACCCAGATAGTTCAAGGACTCAATCAAAAGCGCCCCTGCGCGAGAATGGTACTCGTGGCACTTGACCTGTCGAAAGCTTTCGACACGGTCAAACACGCCACCCTTATGGAGGACCTAGCACAATCATCCCTCCCGCCGAGGCTCAAACGATGGTCCGCCAACTACCTGAGTGGTCGACAAGCATCGGTGGACTTTAGGAACGAAAAATCTAAAGCAAGAAGAATTAAACAAGGGGTACCCCAGGGTGGTGTCCTGTCCCCAAAGTTGTTTAATTTCTATATATCAAAACTCCCTTCTCCACCAGAAGGAGTTAACATCATTTCCTACGCCGATGACTGTTCGATAATGGCATCAGGCACCAGCGTTGCGTGATTCGAATCAATTTTGATTTAAAATCAACTTTCAAATAAAGAATCAACTTGATTCGTGATTCAAACTATTTTCAAATCAAAGATAATTTTTATTTGTGATTCATTTCTCAAAAGAATCAAAAATACCCTCTGATTGGATATTCAAACTGTTTTCAAATCAAAGATAAATTTGATTTGTGATTCTTTTCTCAAAAGAATCAAAAATACCCTTTGATTCGTGATTCAAACCATTTTCAAATCAAAGATAAATTTTATTTGTGATTCATTTCTCAAAAGAATCAAAAATCTTTTTTGATTCTGGATTCAAAAAATATCTTTGATTCGAATCAAATTTTTGTTATTACGAATCTTGATTTGATCAAAAATTTGATTCGAATCAAAAATTTTATTCGAATCAAAAATTTATTTAGAATCAAAAATACTGTAGCATATCAGAAATATTCAAGTACCTTCTCGGTAACTTAAAACACAAAAATGTATAAAATGCACCAAAAGTGCAACAACAGCCAAATTGTATGCTGACGCCAAATATGTATATGTGTATGTATGTATGTACATACCCTGCAAAAAATGCTATTAATCCGGGACGTGCCCGGGATCAATCGCAGGGGAGCATGCGACTAATACAATTTTATATCCCTTTATATGGAGTGAATTGATCGCATTTGTTCGAGCATGTCCTATGAAGAGACTAATTGTTCAACTTGTATACCCGAACGGGTACCAATGTAGATTAATCACTAACATACCGAACGGGTACAAATGTAGATCAATCGCTTTCATCCCGAACGGGTACAAATGTAGATCAATCGCTTTCATCCCGAACGGGTACGAATGTAGATTAATCGCTTTCATCCCCAACGGGTACAAATGTAGATCAATCGCTTTCAGCACGAACGGGTACAAATGTAGATTTTTCCTTAAAAAATTGTAAATGTTCATGCATATATTTTTTAAATACATTGCATATTTTTGTAAAATGTCTACATTTAAGGAATCTAGATTTGTACCCGTTCGGAAAGAAAGCGATTAATCTACATTTATACCCGTTCGGGATGAAAGCGATTAATCTGCATTTATATCCGTTAGGGAGAAATTCGTCTACAATTAGTCTACATTTATACCCGTTCGGGAACAATTAGGCTACATTTATACCCGTACGAGAACAATTGGGGACTAATTGTGGACCGATTGTTCTCGAAAGAGATCAATCGAGGACAAATCTCTTTCGGGATTGATCGCACATTTTTTTGCAGGGTATATACATATTTCTGACTGTCGTATTTACGTTTGTATATACCCTATAAGACAGTGATAGTCATTTGATATATCATTTGAGGTGCACGTTTGATGGAAATTTCTTTCACACACTGCCTACAAGTTTCCATCATATTTATATGGACGGTATGAAAAATGTGATGAAAACATTTGTGTCCGTGTCTCTTTCCATCAATCGTGTTCTCCAAATGATGTATCAACCCATTAAACACTGAAAAAGAAATTATCAAACGTTTGAGAAAATATTGTTTCTAAAGTTGAGAATCAGCAATATATCATTTGAAAATAAACATATTTTCAAGTGTTCATCGAACATTATTTATCAATTTTAGAATAACTTACAACACATTTGAAAAAAAAAACTTGTTTCGCATTTTGTACCATTTCACGAATTTCAACATATCAAGGCTTGAAGGAACGAATAAATTGTGTGTGTTTGCTAATTTCAGTCAGCGTTCGGTGTTCTACTCGAGCAGTCTGGTTGAATTTAAAAGAATATGGGTTACTATACTTAAAACAATTCTACATACCTAGTAAACTTCAATCGAAAATGGGCAAGCTCGAATTTGATATTAGAAGCATGCTCTAGAAGACATTTTTCATAGAATTTAATGCAGAATCCGATTTTTCTACGAACAGTATGGCTTAGAAAATTGACCCAGCCTAATGTATGCACATACATATTTACATATCGAAACCAGTATGCATACACCTAACCATAATTCATTCATCCTTTCATTCATTTATTCGTTATATACCTACATATACATATGTATGTAAGTATATACATACATATGTATGCGCAAATGCTTGGCTAAGGCAACTGCGAAAATCTGCTTGCATTTCCTCCCATACAACGTAGACGTTTGTTGAAATTTTAGATTTTTTGCATTTCAACTCGCGGGGGTGGTGGGATCACGTACTAAAGTATGTTTTATTTGAAATAAAGTTTTGATCCAAAATAATTTTTTGATTCGAATCAAAAATTTTATTCGAATCAAATATTTGATTCGAATCAAAAATTTTATTCGAATCAAAAATAACACCAAAAGGAAGAAACTTGTTCAAAGCAATGGTCTTGACATTATATCAACCGGACAGCCAACATATTGGCCCACTGATAGGAGCAAAACCCCCGACCTCATAGATTTTGGGGTAACTCGCGGCCTCGATCGGGAAATACTTCAGATAGAATCACTTTTTGACCTATCATCTGATCACTCTCCTTGCGTCATATCTATTAAAACCTTTCCAACTTTAAACGAACTGAACCCAAGCTGAACTAATAGATTTACGAATTGGCTGAAGTACAGAAAATTTATAAGTTCGCATATTAATCCAAATGTGAGCCTTAAATCAGCCGCCGAAGTGGAATATGCGATAATTGACTTCACAAACTTACTGCAAGTGGCAGCAAAGGTTTCAACGCCCTTACGTCCTAATACAACCCAGCAGCAAAGCTTTAGTTCTTTCAATGAAAACGATATCATTGAGCTAGTTTCCAAGAAAAGGCAACTTAGGAGAGACTGGCAAAGGTTGCGATCTCCAACTCTGAAGAACGAGCTAAAAAAATGCACGAAAGAGCTCCAAATGCTCCCAGAGGAGAAAAGGGAAACAAAATTTCAAAATAGAATTAATTCCCTCACGGCCACATCTGGTACAGATTATTCTTTGTGGCGCTCTCTCAAATATCTAAAACGGCCGGTTCAGCAGGATCCTCCAATACGAATGCAAAATGGTGAATTTGCTCGAAGTGACCACGAAAAAGGAATAGCTTTTGCAACCCATCTTTCAAATGTATTTACTCCAAATGAAGGCCAAAATTTTCTCCAAGAAAATACTCCACAATTACCAGCAATCCCACTTGGATTTAAACTAGATGACTTGAATAAAACTATATCCAAAGACAAAGAGAATAAGAAAGCACCAGGGTATGACAGAATAACGGGTGAAATGTTAAAAGCGCTTCCCATAGCAGCTATTAAGCAACTACTATACATCTTCAATAGTATCCTCCGATTATGTCACTTTCCTAATCCATGGAAACTATCTGAAATTATCATTATCCCAAAACCAGGCAAAGACCCGACAATAGTAAGCTCCTACAGGCCAATAAGCTTAATCTCTATCTTTTCCAAACTATTCGAAAAATTATTGCTGAGAAAAATTCAGCCCATCTTAGAACTGCACGAAACCATACCAAGTCACCAGTTCGGATTTAGAGAGCAGCACGGTACGATAGAACAAGTGCATAGGATTGTTTCAGAAATAAGGTCAACTTTTGAAACCAAACGATATTGCACCGCACTATTCCTAGATGTGGCACAAGCCTTCGATAAAGTATGGCTAGAAGGGCTCTTGTATAAAATAAAACAAACACTTCCATATAATCTGTGCGGGATCCTAGAAAGCTTTTTAACAGGTAGAAAATTTCGGGTAAGGCACAAAAGTTTTACAACCGAAAGTCATCCAATTTCTGCTGGAGTTCCACAAGGTAGTGTTCTAGGGCCTGTATTATACTTAATTTACACAAGCGATCTGCCAACGAACGCGAGACTTGTCACGTCGACCTTCGCAGATGATACGGCTATACTAAGTGTGCACGCAAATCCCATAACTGCTACTATCCAATTGCAGAGACATATAAAAACTTTAGAGGAATGGCTTACTACGTGGAGAATTAAGGTCAACGAATCTAAATGTGTACAAGTAACTTTTAGCCTGAAGAAAGACACATGTCCACCAGTCTCAATAAATGGGAAAATAATAACTCAGAAAGACTTCGTTACGTACCTTGGAGTCACACTGGATAGAAGAATGACTTGGAAAAATCACATTGACAAAAAGATTATGCAATCCAAGTTGAAAATAAGCCAGCTGCAATGGTTAATTGGTCCAAGTTCTAGACTGGGCTTAGATAATAAGATATTAATATTTAATATGGTTTTAAAACCAATTTGGATGTATGGAATTCAACTATGGGGCTCAGCATCGATATCTAGCGTAGAAAGAATCCAAAGGCTACAGACCAAGATACTAAGAACAATATGCAAAGCGCCTTGGTATGTAAAAAATTCAATTATTCATAGTAACCTAAAGATAAATACGGTGGCCGAAGAGATAGAGAAAATGCAAGCTAATTATGCGAAAAGATTAGCCAACCATCCTAATTCATTAGCAAAAAGTCTACTAAAGCAAAGCTATCCTAGGCGGTTAAAGAGAAAGGATGTAAAACTTAATTGTGCATAAGGTCATATTCTGTTAGACCAATATCTCGAGAGTAACTTTAGATAATGATGAACGTCGCTGAATAATAATAATAATAATAATAATAATAATAATAATAATAATAATAATAATAATAATAATAATAATAATAATAATAATAATAATAATAATAATAATAATAATAATAATAATAATAATAATAATAATAATAATAATAATAATAATAATAATAATAATAAATTATAAAAAGCAGCTTACTGAAATTCCTTCCATTCAGAAAGCTACAACAGAATTTACTAATACACATGTATAACATATATACGATCGTGTTCCGGACGAGCCTATCCCATTAGGCCGTAAAAATTCCTAAGTTCATACACGCAGCTTATTGGAATTCCTTCCAATACGAAACTGCAACAGCACTTCCTAATGCAACACACGATTGTGTCATCGATAAGCCTGTCCTGTCAGGCCGTACGAACTTTTAATACTATACAATCAGCTGCTTGGAATTCCATTCCATTCCAACGGCAAAAATACATATGTAAATAATTAAAATGAATAACATAATGAACGAATATGAAATAAAATTACATACATACATACATATGAACATATTCTAAAAAAAAAAAAAAAAAAAAAAATTTATATCTATACACATATTAAATGTATTCATAATTATTTATTTTATGTCAAATAAAATTGCTTTTCATCCAAATGTTATTTGAAGCAGTGGCAACGAATAACGTCATTGTATAATAGGTTAAGATTTTATAAAAATTGTCATATTCTCTAAGAATGATACAATAGAAACTATATCCGAGAAAAAAAAAAATTTGATTCGAATCAAAAATTTTATTCGAATCAAAAATTTTATTCGAATCAAAAATTTGATTCGAATCAAAAATTTATTAAGAATCTTGATTCGAAATCAAGTTTGAATCAAGAATCAAAAAAGATTTTTGATTCTTTTAAGAAATGAATCACAAATCAATTTTATCTTTGATTTGAAAATAGTTTGAATCACGAATCAAAGGGTATTTCTGATTCTTTTGTGAAACGAATCACAAATAAAATTTATCTTTGATTTGAAAATAGTTTGAATCACGAATCAAAGGGTATTTCTGATTCTTTTGTGAAACGATTCACAAATAAAAATTATCTTTGATTTAAAAATATTTTAAATCAAGAATCAGAAAATATTTTTGATTAGTGATTCAGTCAAATCAAAATCACGCAACCCTGTCAGGCACCGACATTGACGATCTATGCTCGAAAATCTCTCCGATCTCTCCAGTTTCTTTAACTCGAGAAATCTGGCTTTGGCTCCAAGTAAGTCCTCCGCGACCCTGTTCACGACATGGATGAAGGAGGTAAGACTGGAATTGGATATCCATATTGGTAACACCAGGATACCAACCACGAACAATCCTAAAATTTTAGGTGTAACGTTCGACAGTCTTGTCTCATTCTCCGCGCATACGACCGCAATTGCCAATAAAGTACAAAGTCGCAACAAAATTCTCAAATCGCTTGCCGGCAGCACATGGGGCAAAGACAAGGAAACACTATTAGCGACATACAAGGCAATTGGCCGGCCGGTCTTAAACTATGCGTC
Organism: Urophora cardui; assembly: GCA_960531455.1. Taxonomy (NCBI): domain Eukaryota; kingdom Metazoa; phylum Arthropoda; class Insecta; order Diptera; family Tephritidae; genus Urophora; species Urophora cardui. The sequence goes on from OY482673.1 coordinate 2,119,927, forward strand.
GCCAATATGGTCGCCGGGGACTTGCACCACCCAATGGACGAAGCTACAGGCATGCCAAAACACTGCATTGAGGACCGCCACAGGTTGCCTACTGATGACACAACAACACCACCTTCACCTCGAAACCCAAATGCTCCCTGTTAAGATACACAACACCATGCTAGACAAGCAATTCTTACTGGGATGCTACAGAAGAAACCATCCAAATAGTCATCTAATTAATTGAGCCAGAACCACCCCCTCGTCATGTCAGGAAACATCTTCTTGACCTACGAAGTGAGGTGGAAAACTTCATACCACAACCTCTCAACCCGGCAACCTATAGGCAGGCCCTCAACAAAATCCATTCCGACACAGTTGACAGCTATGTGTCCGTCCGTCCGGCATACCTATTAATCAGAGACCAACCACCACCAATAGCAGAAGAAGAGCGCAATCTGCCGCGAGAAACACGAGTTGTACTAGCGCAACTCCGATCGGGATACTGCAGCAGACTGAACTCATACAGGTCCAGAATTGATTCAAGCATACCAAATGTATGTCCGGCATGTGGAGAGTCACCACACGACACCCAGCACCTCTTCACATGCCCCTCAAAACCAACCCATCTAACACCACTGTCCCTTTGGACAGACCCCATAGAGGCTGCAACATTCCTCGGTCTACCGTTAGATGAAATTGATGATAGTTTATGACAAAGGTGTGTCGCCTAGGCAGGGCTTAGTACTGCTAATACAACAACATACGGGTCTTCTAATTTAGCCTCTATTTTCACCCCTAACTTTCAGAACCGAGTTAACTTCTGTTGACCTGAATTTGTTCCACAGTGTAATAATAATACAATGGCGCTATTATGGCTTTTTTCAGAAACTCTGTTTGAAGCGCAACCTGATTTTGTAGTACAAGCAGAGCGTTCATAAACGTAAATTTTGCATGAAGCGTCGCTCATCACAATCATCAAAAAAATAATTACTGCCGATGTTGAGTTTCATGCTGCGTTTCTGAACATACCCTATAACTCTGACGAGTTTTATGGCCGAGCTTCTCTCCCAATTCGAGGTGTGCTCCTTTTTGTTTTTCCTACTAATTCCTATATACATTAAGGTGGAGTGAAAACATATGGAGATTTTTTTGTTGTTTTTTGAACGTACCAGCAATGAAAAGTTGCCTTTATGCGAGTTAATGAACCCCTCAAAATTTTATGGCGATAGGATGACGTTTTGAACTGCTCCAGCCCTGCAAAGTTGAAAGCAATAAGCACGATCTGGTACAAATAACCCCAGCGGGTTAGGGGGCTTAGAATATACCCGTGGTAAGGAATGCCTGTCGTAAGAGGCGACTAAAATCCACCGGCCTAGAAGGTTGATTATGGCCAAAAAAATCGTTCGCACGACAGTCGGGCTAGTGTCAGAAGGGACTAGTACCCGAGCGTACCGGATTTATCCGGCAAAGGACTGTCATATCCCCTACACTCCCCAAAACCTTCGGGGAGTGTCTTGGTGGCTACAACAACAACAACAACATCTGGTACAAATATGAAATTTTGAAAATTAGAAAATCAAAAAACGAAGTATGAGGATTGATAAAGATGGCTAAGCTGAGTATTAAAGTGGATTTATTTTTTTTTGGAAACAACAACAGCAAAAGTTATTAAAGGTCAGTTTATATTATGCATTTTTTAAATTGCAATTACTTAAAAACTAATGAACCGATTTCGAATATTTTTATACCATTCGATAGGTATTTTGATTCCCTTTAATTTGATATACATTTTATGTGGGTTCCATAACATCCCCCCTGCGGGGGTCAAACCCCCTTTTACCCACCTTACTTTCCATATATAAAATATATATCAAATCAAAATACCTATTGAATGGTAACGCGCAAAAATTGAAATATTTTGATGAAATTTGAAATGCAAGTTGGTATCGAGACTGGGACGGTTGGGCGAATTCGGACCATGACCACGCCCACTTTTCCTATATAGAAAAAATCTGAAATTTGGTATCTCAGCCACTAATATAGCTGGAGCGATGAAATTTCACCCACGTATTGAGCTCAGGCCTTTATGAAGAAATTTTATGAAATTTTGGAAAGTGGGCGGTGCCACGGCCAAACATTGAAAGTTGTATAAGCCATAACTCAGAAACCGTAGCAGATATATCGATAAAATTTGGTACGCGTGATTTACTTACTTAGGCAAATGTTTGGCCGAAAAATTGTAAAAAAATCGGTTGACGACCACGCCCGCTTTTGTATATGGGTATTATAAAGTGACCTAATAAAAACATCTTAAGCGATATCTTTGTGAAATCATATATATTATTTCTAATTGGTGTTTTATAAATATCCCTTTTTCTGCTCACATAATTTACCAAAATTAATAAGTAAGGCATCGTTTTAAAGGTATTAATTAGCTATGCATGCGACACGGTGTTTTATTGGGCGTGGTACTTTATATGAAAAGTAAGGGGGGTAAAAGGGGGGTTTACCCCCGCAGCGGGGAGTGTTATAGAACCCACATAAACTGTATATCAAACTAAAGGGGTTCAAAATACCTATCGAATGGCATAAAAATATTTGAAATCGGTTCAGTAGTTTTTAAGTAATTGCAATTTAAAAAATGCATAATATAAACTTTGACCTTTAATAACTTTGGTTGTTGTTGTTTCCAAAAAAAAAATTCACTTTTATACTCAACTTAGCCTGTTTATAAATCCTCATACTTGGTTTTTTTTATTTCATAATTGTAGAAATTTTATTTTGTACCAGATCGTGCTATTTTTTCAACTTTGTGGGGCTGAGGGCACCTCTAAACATGCGAGTAGGTCAATAAAATTTTAATTACTGGGCTAGAAAGGTGCCGTTCTGGCTTTGGAACAAATTGAATTTCCAAAAAAAAATTTCACTCCACCTTAAGAGTATATCAAAACGATCAGGATGAAAAAAATGATTGAACCATGTCCATCCGTCCGGCCGTATACACTCTAACTTGCGCAAAAATAGAAATATTTTAATGAAATTTGGTACATAGATTCTAATGGGAACAGAGAAAATTGGGGTTGAAAATAAGACATATGTGTGTATTTCGAAAAGCACGTAAAACATGATAATTCAATCACTAATAAAGCCCGAGTGATGAAATTACGTTATGCAGTTATGAGGAAACGTGCTGAAATTTTGAAAAATGGGCCAAGAGGAGCAAATTTTCAAAGATTTATAAGTCAAAACTCAGGAACTGTAGCAGATAAATCGATTAAGCCAAGGCAAACGTGTGGAAAAAAATTACCCAAGTCGGCAAGAACCACATACGCACATAAAAATATATAAAAATATATTGCACATACCCATTGGCGCACACAAGGGGGGGGGGGTTTGGGGTTAACCCCCCCCCCCCCCCCAAATTTGACAACACCATAAAAAAGGTAATTTTATAAAAGATGGTACGTGCAAAAATATTTGTGTAAATACATACGTGTAAAATCTATGAATATTCGTGGATGTACATTGCCAATATTTGTCAACAACTACTGATTATGTTTATAAAGAAGCAGTGTGGAGACATTTCCCTAAAAGTATGCTGTGGATATTAGCTGAGGTTTGTTATACTCAGCTGTACTAGTACACAGAGTAACAGAATGAAATAATCGAGATAGATATAGACTTTTATATATCAAAATGATCAGGGTGAAAAGAGAAATCGATTGAGCCATGTCCGTCCGTCGGTCCGTCTGTAAACACTCTAACTCGCGCTAAAATTTAGATATTTTGATCAAATTTGGAATGCAAGTTGGTATCGAGACTGGGACGGTTGGTATTGAAAATAGGCGAAATCGGACCATGACCACGTCCACTTTTCCCATATAGAAAAAATCGGAAAGTTAGTATCTCAGCCACTAATATAGCTAGAGCTATAAAATTTTACCCGCGTATTGGGATCAGGCTCTCATGAAAAAATTTGATGAAATTTCGGAAAATAGGCGGTGCCACGCCCACTTATTAATGGGCAAACATTGAAAGGTTTATAAGCCGTAATTCAGAAACCGTAGCAGATATATCGATGAATTTACTTACTTAGGAAAATGTTTGGACAAAAAATTGCCAAAATCGGTTGACGACCACGCCCAAAATTATATATGAGAACTATTAAGGAGCCAAATAAAAACATTTTAAGCGATATCTTTGTCAAATATAAAGATATGTCATTGAAATTTTGTGTCATAGACATAAAACAAAAAGTAGAAAAATTTTGGAAAATGGGCGTGGCACCGCCTCTTTTCAGACAAAGGAATCTACGAGATTTCGGAACCCATAACTCTACAAATAATTGAGATGTTATGATGAAAATCAGTTTGTACACGTCAATAACTTGTGGTAATACATGCTCAAAAATTTAGCGAAATCGGTTTATGATCACGCCTACTTTTTAATATAATAATAATACCCAACGGTTTACCCTCCATTTCCCGTCCGACCGACGCGAGGGGCGCAATCCGCATGACGCACGGATATATTTTTTAATTTTGCCAAGGTGTTGAGTGGCTTGGAGTTTGTTAAACGTCGAGTTCTTATGCTGCTCAGCTACAGAATAGAAATTCATCAGCTGATTACACATACATAAGTTTATATATACACTTAGAAGCAATTACTTAGTTAACAATAAAATACATATTATACTAGATTAGTAGAAGGAAACTATATCTAGTAGACAATTTGTTATTTGTTAAGAATTGAAAGAAGAGTTTTCCTTATAATGGATAGAGAGTCAGAGATGTCAAAGTAGGTAGAGTATGTGTTAAAACTTTTGCATAGATATCGGAATGGCTCATTTAATTCAAAATTAGTTTTACATTGTTTTAAAAAGATGGGCTGGTAATGTCTTGATGGACATTTCTGGAAAATCCTTTGGGAATTTGTAACGTGACATCTTTATAATTAGAAGTCATAAAGAGTTGCAAATTTGCACAATAATATTTATATGCTTAGTTGAATGATTGATAAAAATTTTGAAAATGGGCGTGGCTGCGAACTTAGGTTTCCTTACTTGTTAGTTTTAGTTTAAATAGAGAGAAAATGCAATGAATTGAGATTTAAAAGGTGCCTTTGTTTAATGTGTGCATACGTAGGTCCACTCCCCAAACATAAATTTAAGTAAAAATTGTCTGGACGAGTTTTAAGTATTTTTTTTCATTTTCCGTTGGATATTGAAAAGCCTCCCCCCCAAATATTTTTCTGTGTGCGCCACTGCACATACCTATATAGGAATAATAAAAACATTTTATGCGATATCTTTGTCAAACATATACATATCTAGGCAATTCATTGAAAGTTCCATAAGGTCCACTAGATAGGGTTGGTCCCCATACGAAAAAAAAAGTTGTAAAAGTCCGCCCCTAAATTTGAAGCTTATGTTGAGAGGGTTAAGGAACACAAAAAAAAATTTTTTTTTGATCCCGCGAAATCGTTTTTTTATTGTAACTTTGTTATTTTTCATCCGATTTTTAAAATTGATACGTCATTATTTTCGTATTTTGCAGCTCTACACTTCCTTCTAATGCTCTTTTGAGCTCTGAAGTCGTTTTCACATAGTTGGGTCAGCTAACTTATTTGTATGTCCATGAATTATCCTTTTTGTTTTGCCAAATGAAAGTGCTTCAAAATTCATGACAATGTTGCTTTTAAAGGGTTTTACTAAATTAATAAACAAAGAAGTTACGTCACTACGAATATTTAACGTAGCTATTATTTAATTTATTTTTTTAAGCAATTCAATATATGTAAAGTTGTAAAAGTCCGACCCCAAATTTGAAGCTTATATTGAGAGGATTAAGGGCCAAAAAAAAAATTTTTTTCTGATCCCGCGAAATTCCGCCGGTGGTTTTTTTCTTGTAACTTTGTTATTTAACATCCGATTTTTAAAATTGATGTCATTATTTTCGTATTTCGAAGCTCCACATTTCCTTCTAATGTCCTTTTGAGCTCTGAAGTCAAATAACAAAGTTACAATAAAAAAACTATTCGGCGGTATTTCGCGGGATCAGAAAAAAAATAAAATTTTTTTCTTTAATCCTCTCAATATAAGCTTCAAATTTAGGGTCGGACTTTTACAACTTTACATATACTGAATTGCTTAAAAAAAATAGTTAAATAATATCTACGTTAAATAACTTCTTTGTGACGTAACTTCTTTGTTTATTAATTTAGTAAAACCGTTCCAAGGCAACATTGTCATGAATTTTGAAGCACTTTCATTTGGCAATACAAAGAGATAACGAAATCGGTTGACGGACACGCCCAATTTTATATATGGGTATTATGAAGTGGCCCAATAAAAACATTTTAAGTGAATTTTATAAGAGCTATTGGCCTTATTGGTTTATAATTAAAAAAATTGAGCTACTTCCGGCTGCGGAATATGAGAGTAGGGCTACTGAGTGGAGCTACTCCAAAAACCGCGCGATTTTCAAGAATTTCAAGGCAAGTTTAGATTTATGTATGAAAAAAGATATAATTTTTCACAAGAAAAAAATTTATATCTAGCTATACGTAGAGTTAACCGCGAAAGTGAATGGCGTATTCAGTTTTTTGATACACTTCCCAGGGAAGGTAATATCGCGGCCTAAATAGAACATTTTGTTTGTTTCTAAATATAAATAAAAATTTTGCTCTTGAAGGCAGTTCTATGGTGGTAGACAACTCCATAAACGTAAAAAGGTCGAATCCATGGATAGCGGAAAAAAATGTGGACCCGGATGGCCCATGTTGCATATTTCATGGCGTAATTTGTGATTATTATATCCTGTGGTCAGGGCCGCCGAGAGAAAATCCGGGCCCGGGGTCAAAATAACTAAGGGCCCCCATACTAAATGAACAAATTCTCAAAATCAAAATTCAATGAATATATAGTTACGAACTTTAATTTATCTATACATGGCCGCTGTGGTGCAGTGGGTAGAGTGCTCGCCTGCTATGCCAGGCTTCTGTTTTAGCCACTCAAAAAAAAAAAAAAAATGGACGTGTTTTTGTAGCGTCCGGAACGCAGTTTAAGTGGCTAAAACAGAGGCATTAAACTAAATTTCTGTCGCTAACATACTTTAATCATTAGCTGTGGCCTAAATCTTTCCTTTTATCATAAAACGATACAACATTTCGCGATATTTCTGCCTCAAAAGTTCAAAAAATCGTGCGAACATACCGTCCGAAACGCCCAGGATATACGCATATCGCTGTATAAGAATTTGCATCATACCGAATTTTTCTGTTGCAACAGAAAACGAATTCAAATTTATGCTGCAAAGTCGACGCCAAAAACCAACAATTCCTTAAGTGGGGTGCAGACACTTTAAGAGATTTATAAAATTTGTTGAAATTTAAAATGATTGCTATCTACGAAAGGTGATTAAAGGTGTTGTTCGTTTATTTTCTGTAAGCAAAAACTTGGATATCATTTTGAGATTCCCGGGCCCTCTAAAGCCCGGGCCCGGGGCAATTGACCCCCTCATCCCCCCCCACCCCTCTCGACGGGGCCTGCCTGTGGTCTTTTGCGTTATTTGTACAAAGATTTTGTCTGAGGACCCCTAGTGAAATTTTATGCCGAATAATTTTCTAGAACATTTTAACCCTCTATCTGCATTTTTTAATTGATAAGTATCCTCTCTGTGTTTCAAAAAAGGGTTAAAAACAGTCATTTTCGTGGGAGTTAGAGGGTTAAAGGCTTCCGCAAAAAAATTGCTCATTAAATTCTGTAGAAGAAGTCCGAGCTCAGAAACTTCATTTGAGGTCATCTTTTATAAGATATTTTCAATAAAGTAATTGCACCTCGAGCTAAAACCAAACAACTTTAACCCCCCCTAATAAAAAACTCAGAGATCTTCTGGACTAGTACTCTGTTCGGCAAAGTTGGTCTGGGAAACATCCTCTTCCATAAATACTAGCGTTTGTTCGTGTTGAGTAAAATTTTTTCAAATTTGTTGGCCTGTTAATGTAATATATAAAAAAAATATCAATTTATATCTTCATTTCCGACACACCTATCAACTCTGTATCCAATAACTCAGCTACTAAAAGATTGGCCTTCTGAGGCATATCCTCACCAACACGCATTTCAGTTGAACGCTTTTTTACCAAACGCACTTTATCGCCAAAACCATTTGCCGCGAATATGCGTTCGGCGCAATTGGCCATCGGCATGAAGGCTTCACATGCTGTTACCGTATCAGCGCCAGCGCTGATTGCCATCATTGAGAGAATTCCGGTGCCGGTACCAATATCCAAAACGTTTACCTGTCGCCCTTCGGCGTGCATGCACGTTATGGCGGTGCGGAGTGCTGTGTAGTATTTTTGGTTACGTTCATGATCGTGTAGCATATCTCCGAAGCTGGTGCACGTTAGTTCCATTTGGTAGTCGTAATCATCATTTTGTGCAGTCCAACTCCTTTGGCCTGTCAAACGGTTTGTCAATTGTGTAAATATTGGCATTTCCTTTTGTTTGCAGCGAAATATTTCGTAATAGTGATCCAACGACACCACCGAGTTAGGGCTGGGTAAATCGACTTCGACTTTAATCGATTATCGACTTCTTGCTAAGAAAAAATCGACTTCTACAATCGATTGTTGTGTGTGAAAGTTAAGCTTAAAAGCCCGTCTCCACATAACTTGATTCACCAGAGAAACATGTAGCAAAACATCTCGCTCAATAACCCGTCTCCACGTGGCTAATCGTGATTCAGTTTGACATTTCTCTTTCTTGTTCTTCTTAAATGTTTGTATGTTTGCTTATTTTTTCGTCTTTGTTTTGGTCTGTGTGAGATTTCGATAGATTTTCGATACAAAATTAGAGAAGACATCGATATCATCGAGGTTGGCAAGATAATTCAGAATTCAGAAACAGTAGGCGAGTTCCCGTGGCAGTGATCCAGATCCGGATACAAATTTTGCAAGCAAATGCAACAACAATTTGGTGATCCAGGTATTTATATGGATCAAAAAAATCTATTACAATCTATACAGATCCGAAATTGATACAGATAAACACCAGGATCACAAAATTCTTGTTGCATTTGCATGCAAACTTCTTATCCCGATCTGGATCACTGCCACGGGAACTCGGCAAGTGTTTCAATCTTCACTCGCTCTCAGAAATTTGTATGGAAATTGGCGAGTTTCGGCACTGGTTTCCGTGTCGAAACAAGATTGAGAGAGAAAATGCAGAAAAAAAGAGCGAAACACGTTATGTGGAGACATGGTATAAATTAGTTATTCATTAACTTTATTTCCATAATGGTGTGGCGAATATAATCGGTTCCACTCTCACATAACTAAATCACTGAACACATTTCTAAGGAAACTGCCAGAACTAGAAGAGACCAGATAATTTCCAGTGTTGCCAGAATTTTCCAGATTGCGTTTGACAGACTATATAAGGCGGCGAGCAGGCGCTCCGCAGTCCGTCGTAACTTAACAGTATAAGTGTTAACATCAAGTCAAGTAAAACAGGTGTAGACTTTTTAGTCGTGAAATAAAGCGGTGTGAATTAAGAAGTAAATAAAGACTTTTATTTAACAATTTAGTGATACGAACCCGATAGAAATAATCGAGCTATCCACAAATACGTAACAATTGGTGTCAGAATTGGTCTTGTAATTTCTAAATGAAAGGAAACATGTACCGAGTCGCGTGTGAATAGTATTCATTCTTTATTGACAATTGTTTCCTATTTATACAAAACTAGCTGACCCGGCAAACTTCGTTCTGCCCAAAATAGCTTTTTTTATTAATTTCATGTCAAAAATTGTTATTACACCGGTATTATTTTTAATAGAAAATTAACGATTTTTCACTACTTCATTGTGTATACAACTTCAAAAATATATAATTTTATTATTCAGTTTAAGGCTGCACGATACACAACATTTTTACACCTTTTCCAATTTAAGTTCAGAAAGTTACAATTGAAGTTCAGAATTTCCAATTGTAGTTCAGACAATTACAATTGAAGTTCAGAAATTCCAATTGAAGTTCAGAGAGTTACAATTGAATTTGAGAAAATTACAATTGAAGTTGAGAAAATTAAAATTGAAGTTCAGAATTTCCAATTGAAGTTCAGAAAGTTACAATTGAATTTCAGAAAATTACAATTAAAGTTCAGAATTTCCAAATCAATTGTAACTTTCTGAACTTCAAGTGCAAATTCTGAACTTCAATTGTAATTTTCTGAACTTCAATTGTAACTTTCTGAACTTAAACTGGAAAAGGTGTAGTTTTCTGTTCCGGATATTTATTTTCACTGAGTATTGGCTATTTTAACTAAGTAAGAGTATTGATATAGTATACCTCCATAATGGTTTTCAGGCCCCTCCTCCAACCCCTTTAGATATATTCAGCCTCAAAAGTTTAATACGTATGGGAGGTGCAATGCCCAATTTTTCGATTAATCTTTTTTTTGGGTGAACATGGTATTGATATCGTATATCTGCATAGTGATTTCTATGTACATGCTATGAACGCTTTTAAGGATATTTAGCCTTAAAAATTAAGAACGCATGGGAGGTGCCACGCCCCCTTTTCCCAAAACCCCGGTTTTTTCATAAGCATGCTATTGATATCATTAATGTCCTAATCAATTTTCAGGTCCCAACCTTAAACGCTTTTAGAGATAATCAGCTTTAAAAATTAAGGTTGTATGGGAAGTGGCACGCCCCCTTTTCCGATAACCTACACTTTTATGCGCAAAAATTATTTTGATATCATATAGCTCTGTACCAATTTCCATGTCCCTGACTTAAATCCTTTTAAAGATATTCAGCTTAAAAAATTAAGTGTTGTTGGGAGGTGCCACGCCCCCTTTTCGTATAACTCCTATTATTTTGCGTTAATATGGAATTGTTATCGTTTATCTCCACACCAATTTCCAAGTCCCTAGCGTAAACAATTTTAGAGATATTCCGCATGAAAAATTAAGTTTGTATGGCATGTGCCACGCCCCTTTTTCCGATAAGCCCCACTTTTATGCGTGGGAATGGTTTTGATATCATTTAGCTCTATACCAATTTCCAGCTCCCTACCTTGAACTGTTTTAGAGATAATCAGCTTTAAAAATTAAGGTTGTATGGGAGGTGCCACGCCCCCCTAACATTTTTTAATTTTTTCTTCGACTAAACCTTCGCGGGATAACAACAAACAAACCCCCCTAAGGAAGTATTTAATTTGGTTCAGCCGTTTTCAAGTTTTAGCGTTACAATTAAATACCAAATCATTTTTATATATATAGATCTTACGCTAACTTACACTAATACATATACAATAAAATGTGTGTTCAACATATGCTGCGTCAGCATATGTGAATCATAAATATTTCCTCGGTGCACATTGACAAACTGACGCTGTCGCTCAGTTGATCATTGTGACCGCTCGGGCAATGCACTTGACAAAATGCAACAAATGTAACTGGAGACGCCATGTGTGGCGGTGTGTATATTTGATGTTAAACTCCCGCTGGGGTTTAACGGAATTTATTTGGGTCAGTTTGTTTTGACAATGTGTGCGGTATTCATGTACACAATAAATTATGTGTACATGACAACAACTGTAAGTGCGGTGTATTTATGTAATGCTACACCTTCCCCCTTAAAAAAAAAATAGATATATATATTTGTATTCAACTATATATATCTATTTGAAAGACTTAGTGACCCACTTAACGTTTGTCTGAGTTGACAAAAAATTATTAATTGCTTTGCGGCTCGTATTGCCAGTGATGCATAAAATTTTATTATTTACTTTTTTTTTTTTTTTTTTTTTTTGTTACATTTGTTTTTCGTTTGCCTGCATTGCATTTTTATTTGGACATGAAAGTTATTATTGTTGTTTTTATTGTTTTTTTTTTTACATTTGGTTCGTATTATATATTTATACATATTCGGTACATTACATTTGTTTTTTTTTGTTTTTTTTTTTTTCTTTTTTTGCTTGTGCCTGTTTGTTAAAGTGAGTAAACTGGAACGCATATGTATTTACGTTTTTACTAAATTATTATTATTGGATAAAGTGCAATGCCTAATTTTAAATTGTTTTAAGCCTATTCTTATGTATTATGATTTCCTTATTGTTTTTATTGTTATCTCCTATGCTATTTGGAATTAAAGTATAATTGTTATTCCTATCAATACTTTTAACTTTATAATATCCTGTATATCTATTTTCTAACTTATGGGAGGCCTCTTTTCTAACTAAAACTTAATCTCCTAAATTGATTTACTTACTATGACTATTTATGTCATAATTTGTTTTTTTTTTTTGTGTATTTCTTTATATTTCTACCTACTCTCTTGGCAGTGTTTTCACATCAGCCGTCTTCCTATTTCTTTATTGGCAGTGTTTTCACATCAGCCGTATTCCTATTTCTCTCTATTGGCAGTGTTTTCACATCAGCCGTATTCCTATTTTCTCTATTGGCAGTGTTTTCACATCAGCCTTGGCAGAGTTTTCACATCAGCCGTATTCCTATTTTTTCTATTGGCAGTGTTTTCACATCAACCATTTTCCTATTTTCTCTATTGGCAGTGTTTTCACATCAGCCTTGGCAGTGTTTTCACATCAGCCGTATTCCTATTTTTTCTATTGGCAGTGTTTTCACATCAACCATTTTCCTATTTTCTCTATTGGCAATGTTTTCACATCAGCCTTGGCAGTGTTTTCACATCAGCCGTATTCCTATTTTTTCTATTGGCAGTGTTTTCACATCAACCATTTTCCTATTTTCTCTATTGGCAGTGTTTTCACATAAGCCTTTCTCTATTGGCAGCGTTTGCACGTCAGCCGTATTCTTATCATGATCTTGACCTACGAATTTCATATGCGTTTTCACGCTCTAAATTATCAATAATGTAATTTGTATTTCCGTAGTCAAGATCGTCAGGCAATGCGCTTTCCATAAGGGATGTATGTATATTTTAGGGCAATTAATGAGAAGAAAAAAAAATTTAAAACGGCATTCGAGTTTACTCAATTTTACGTTAACTTCTAAAAGATCTTTTCGTCTAAATCAAATTTATATGTGAATATTCCTAAGCAAAGTTAATTGCTAATGGGTTTAGCGGCCGTTAGGCTGCTCAATTCCATTTAAAATTTCTTAATGTAACTAAATTATACTTATTATTCTAAATTGTTATTGTTGTTGCTCCGGGTTGTAGTAGTTGTAACATCCGTGCCAATTTGATTACGTTCTACCACCGTCTCTCCTTGTTGCTTGCTGCTTTATTACTTTTATTCTGCCTTAATTATGCTCGCTGCTGCCATTCAATTATACCACCGTCTTTCCTTGTTGCTTGTTACTCATTACTTTTATTCCACCTTATTTATGCTCGCTGCTGCCAGTCAATTATATTATGTTTGCTATTGCCATTTGTACCACCGCTACCATCGGTTGTTGCTTTTGGTGATACTTTCGCTGTAGAGTCCTTTTGCTTTTTGCTGTTGTACCACCGCTACCATCGGTTGTTGCTTTTGGTGATACTTTCGCTGTGGAGTCCTTTTGCTTTTTGCTGTTGTACCACCGCTACCATCGGTTGTTGCTTTGTTGCCAGCGTCGTTTGTTGTTTGTTTCAATTTAGGCGCGTATAAAATATTCAGTAATTTAAAAACAAAAACAGGTTTAGTCCTTATGAGTGATTTCGCTTTGTTTAGCAAATCCTTCACTCATAAGTCTAAAACCCAAACTGGCGGATCGCCATCTTGTAATTTCTAAATGAAAGGAAACATGTACCGAGTCGCGTGTGAATAGTATTCATTTTTTATTGACAATTGTTTCCTATTTATACAAAATATCTTACGCTAACTTACACTAATACATATACAATAAAATGTGTGTTCAACATATGCTGCGTCAGCATATGTGAATCATAAATATTTCCTCGGTGCACATTGACAAACTGACGCTGTCGCTCAGTTGGTCATTGTGACCGCTCGGGCAATGCACTTGACAAAATGCAACAAATGTAACTGGAGACGCCATGTGTGGCGGGGTGTATATTTGATGTTAAACTCCCGCTGGGGTTTAACGGAATTTATTTGGGTCAGTTTGTTTTGACAATGTGTGCGGTATTCATGTACAGTGTACACAATAAATTATGTGTACATGACAACAACTGTAAGTGCGGTGTATTTATGTAATGCTACATTGGAATTGTTAAATAAATTCCAGGACCAAGGATAACGAGACAAGGATAACGAAATAAGGATAATGCCAAAGTTAAACGAACTGAAAATCCAAGAGCTTAAAAAGGAGTTAGAAAAGAGAAACCTGAGTACAAGCGGCAATAAAATTGAACTACAGGCAAGGTTACAAGAAGCTATGGAAGCAACTAACATTGATGTAGATGAGTTTGATTTCAACGATGATGTGGAAGAGGTCCAAAATGAAGAAACTCAGAAGGAAGAGGCTCCACGGTCATTAGCCAACGTAGACATGAACTCGATATTGGCTGTACTGACACAAATATCGGCAAAAATGGAAGATCAACAGGCACAGATATCGAGAAAAATGGAAGAACAACAGGCACAGATAACGTCCAAAATGGAATTGCAACAGTCAGTACTTTCATCACAGGTATCCGGCATTGCGGCTCAGTTGGAGGCACAAGAAGAACGCATGTCCTTACAATTCAAGGCACAGGATGCAAAAATTATACAAGTTAAGGAGGTTCTTGAAGAAAGACAAGAAAAATTAGAGGACGATGTAAAAGCATTGAAAGCCCGTCTTCAGGATATTCAACTAAGTCGTCCAGTCGCTTCAACTGCTACACAGAAGATAAAACCTCCGTCGTTTGATGGAAGTGGTCCATTTCAAGTATTCAAGCTACAATTTGAGAAAACGGCAGTTGTAAATAATTGGAGTGCGGAGGACAAAGTCGCTGCCCTGTTCGTAGCATTGAAAGGACCTGCAGCAGAAATATTACAGACTGTTAGCGAGGGCGAAAGGAACAGCTATGACGCAATTATGGGTGCCGTTGAAAGACGTTATGGTAGCGAGCACAGGAAGCAGATATATCAAATGGAGTTGCAGAATCGCTTCCAGAAACCAAATGAGACGTTACAAGAATTTTCTTCTGAGATTGAGAGGCTAGCTCATTTGGCAAACGCAGGAGCACCTCAAGAATTCATCGAAAGAATGAAAATTCAAAGCTTCATCAATGGAATACGAGATATTGAAACGAAGCGGGCTACCTATGCAAATCCAAAAGGAACTTTTGCTGAAACGGTATCATATGCGTTGACGCAGGAAACAGCATCTCTATTGAGCAAGCCCACTTACAAGGCTTATCGTGTGGAAGTGGAAACGCCAGACTTACTAAGCAAAATATGGGAGGCGTTGAATGAAATGCAGAAAAAGAAAGTAATGCTGTGAAATGCTTCAGATGCGGAAAAATAGGACATATAGCACGTCACTGCAGCAATAATTCCAGTAAGTTCAGCACTGCAGATGGGCGCAAGCACAAGGCAGAGGGGCATGAACAAGCGCCCAAATCAACTGAGTCGTTAAACTAAAGCGGGCCAGCCAAAAGGGGCGTGGGCTGGTCCCCACAATGGAATGCCCCATAATCTCTGTCTCTCAGTTGGGTAGAAGCACGAGTAATGTTACTATTGGTGGCTTGGTGGACGGAATGGAGCGCGTGTTGACTGTGGATACGGGAGCATCTCATTCCATCATTCGATCTGTGTTCAGGCGACATGCCTATAGTGAGTTGAGTTAGTTGCCAATTGACCAGCAAGCGGTGCGGTTGCTTGACGGTCGCAACATTTGGTCCATCGAGCCGAAGGGTTCCTTGGCTACAGTCCGCGCGTCTGAAAGAGCATAACGTGTTTGTGTGATTTAAGCGCGAGTGAATAGCATACGAGCAGCGATGCCGCTGTCACTCCAATTGGAAGATTTCACTCCGATTTTGACCTCCTCACTCCGCCACTCCCTCTTGGACTAAATCACTCCCACTTTTTCATGTATGAAATAATTCAGAAATTTGGAATCAACTTTCAATTTTGTATGTATAAAATTACAATCTGGCAGCGTTATTGTTTACGTCTTATAAGTCTGCCGCAGTGGCAACTTTTCACTGATCTTTGTTTTGTGCGCGCTTCCATGGAAAATTTCAAATCAATTGCTCTAAAATGAATAGATGAGTTAAAGTTTATAAAAACACATTAGCTGGTTTTTACATTTTTTTGTTTTCATCAGAAAAGTTTGCCCTGGACCAAATGCAAAAAAAGGTACATTGACAGGTAAGTTATATTTCTAAAGGATACTTTTCCATATTTCATAACCTCATATTCTCTTTCCAGCTATTTTATCAAAGAAGAAAATTCCCCTGCTGCTACAACAGAGAAATTGGCCTATGATGTAGCTGTTGCAAATGACCATACTTATGTATACGATTTGGATCCTGTGGCTACTGCCGTCTGTACGAGCGACTTCGATGCTGCTATTTCTGCTATAGTTTCCGATGACTGTAGTGCTGCTGCTATGAATGATTTGCATACCACAGACGGTGACTTCGATGCTGCTATAGTTTCGGGTGATTGTAGTGCTGCTGCTATGAATTATTTTCACACCATATGTATGGTAAATAATTGTAGTGCCGCTGTTTTCTGCGATTTTCACACCAAAGACAGTGAAAATAAAGCCGTTCAAACAAAAATTCATCGATAAATGGAAGATGAAATTTAGTTGGTTAAAAAACAAAGATGAGAAAAGCTTCTGTAAAATTTGTGTAAAATTTTTGGGAAATAATATTTCTGATTTGGAAAGGTATGGCAATTCTGATGGTCATAAAAGGGCAGAATTGTCTTTACAAAAACACAAAATACATAATTTATTTAAAAAAAAAAACTTATCCTACTTATATATACATACTTGTACTTTTATATCTAAGACATTTATTTAATGCATAACATGCACTAATTTATGTATACAAAAGTTTATAAACAAATGTGCTATGAATAAAAACACAATTTTAATTTAATTAAATTCATTTCTAATAAATACATATGTCCTTTAATTCGAAAACAAAATTTTGCGTTTGCTTTCCCATATTTACATTTCTTGTTGATTTCCTTATTTTTGACATCCCTCCGCAATTTCACTCCGCTCTTTCGTCCGTCACTCCGAAACACTCCGCTATATGTCAATTTTCACTCCGCTCATAAATTTTGGAACGGCATCGCTGCATACGAGTGCGAATGTGCAAAAAAAAAGCTGTTTGGTATCATGCATGCATGTTAGGGTGGTCCAAGGAATGAAAACAAAAAAATAAAGAAAAAGTCTGTATTATCAGTGATGTAAAAGAAGTTTGGAAGCATTTGCGCGACCTCTAAGCTTTAATATATTAAGAATCTTCGGTATAGATTTGCGCAGTGCGGTCGCATGAATTCCGGTTTTTTCGGCGGATTTCGGGAGAATTTTGTTTTATTCATACAGTTTGGACCACCCTGATACATATGTATGTTCATAGAATGTGGATACATAAATGTTTCTATGCAGTTGTGTGAATTGCGGGATAGTACAGCGAGGGTGCATAGACGTATGTATGTATGTGGATATTTTGGTATATCGCCGGCTTGTTCTATCACTGCTGTGTATGGTGCTTATGTACATATATTGGATAATGTACAGCGAATCTGCTTACAGATATATACATACATACATACATGCATGCGTATATGCATGTTTGTGTGGATACATACCCAGTAAAAATCTATGCCTTATTTAACCATTATTACAGACTATATACATCATCGGATTTAATTGAGCACTGCTGCGCTCTATGCTCATGTATGTAGTACATGATTATATATATCGTTGGATTTAATTGAGCACTGCTGCGCTCCAATGCAATAGTATGTAATTTTCACTTGTGTGCGTAAAGCGTTGCTGCAAACTGTCTTGTGTTGTTGTAATTAGCTTCGCAATACGCTGCTGCCGAACCAAGCTATTAATAGATAGAGTTGTTGTTGCATTTACATGTAACAATTTTATCTGGCTTAGGATCACCATAATGGAAACACGCTTAATGACAAACTGTATGTGGGTATATATATCGTCGGTGTTAGTTAGCAGTGCTGCATTTTGTGTTGACATACATACATATGTATGTATATACATTGGAAAATGTACAGCAAATCTGCGTACAGATATGCATATGCCTACATCTGCATATGCATATATTTATGCAGATATGTATATACATATGTATGTATGTATTTCGTCGGTTTGTTCTGGCTACTACTGCGTCTTATGCTAAGGTACATATGTATATGTACATATGTGTAATCGGGTTTCATGAATCCACCAAAAAAATCTAAGCCTTATTTAAGAATTGAAACAGCAGATTTGAAGGCTTCCGAAATAAGGCCTGAAAATTGTAAGGGTAACAAATTTGTGTGGCGTAAGGCTTAAAATAAGGCTTATTTTCCTGTGTTGATTTCATCAGGCCATAAGGAGTACTCTCTCTTTGAGAGCACACCTTATTCCAAAGGCTTATCCGCCACGCGAAATAAGGCCTAGAAAAGTATTAGAGAGCTAAGAGCTGCCAGCGTGCTCCTTTTTTAAACCTGGTTTGTTAACGATAAGCAAAACTTTTTTGCCTGGAATGATCAGCGAATCTGCATACCATATATATATTACTTCTATATTGCTAACAGCCTATCTACTCAATGTGTTTCAGTTCTGGTCGCGCTGAACTCGTTTCTCACTGCATATGTAATTTGTGCGCATGCGTCAACACAAGCAAAAGTCGTATATGTGAATATATGTCACACACACATTTGTAAAAATGTAGTAGCATTACAAAAAAAAAAACAGAAGGGGGATTAAAAGGGGTCGTTATTCCCTTCATATAAAACTTTCTTGGTCGTTATAAAAACACAAAGCAGTAGATTAAACAATGAAATGCCAATCTTTCGAAAACCAAATTGTACACATGTATTTATTATTTCAACGTAGTTCACAACCAAATAACTTATGTATGCATACTAGTAGTGGGACTTTTTTCGAATAATATTCGAATAAATGTTATTCGAATAAACGAATAATATTATTCGTGGGAAAAAATTCGAATAGTACTATTCGAATAGTATTATTCGAATAGTATTATTCGAATAGTAATTATTCGAATAGTATTATTCGAATAGTATTTTTTGAATAGTGTTATACATATATACATACATAGTATATGTACACACGTGCTCGCTTTTTGTGCATAGACAAGTAGGTATATGTACATATGTATTTGTATGTTATTATAAATATGTATGTGGAGACATATGTATGCACGTGTGAAGGGAAGTGGATTTTTTTTTTTTGTTATTGTATGTACATATGTATGCTTTTGGTTTTTGTAGCGCCTAGTTTGTAAATTTGGAAGTGCACGCTGGTTTGTACGAGTGTACATATTTATATGCATAATTTGGGAATTCTCGTTACTAGGTAGAACTTTCTTTATGTTTGTAGGTGCAAGGAATTCCATAAAGAGTGACAAAAAAAGCAAACACTATGTACCTACATACCTAAGTACCTACCTATTATTCGCTTTGGGCTATAATACCATATTAAAAAATTTTGGAAAGTATTCGAAGAAAAACGGAATTTTTAAAGTTTTCTTAGGACAGGAATTATGCAAAATACTTCTGAGATCCACTGTATGTATGTAAATATGTATGCAAAAAAACCTTAATGCTATTAAACGCATTTAATATAACCATTATTAAAAAAATTAACGGCTTACAACAGTATAGGGACAGTTCCAGAATGTCGAACGTGACGTTCCCACATCTTTAAAGCTCAACGAAGTATGCATAGCGTGAATATTTTTCCTCTGATTTTCGTCTTTAGAAAGCACTTGAGCAGCACTATAATCGATGAAAATAAGAAGTAGTATCGGTTTAAGGCTTCTGAGATATTAGCATTTAAAGAGTGATGGCGAACGTGACAAAAAGAAAATCAAATTTGTACCTAGATGCTATCAGAAAAGTTCAAAATTCTGCTAATTTTGGTCCATCATTTAAGAAGTAACGATTAGAGATCAAAGTAGAATAATGTAGCTCTCTACTGATGTTTTTATCGTGAAAATATATGCACTAGTTTGATTTTTATAACCTTAGGAAAAAATCTGTAACGTGACATGGCGAACGCGACAAAATTTTGCATGCGTGGTCATAACGATTAGTTCAAGTAATTTAAACTTAGAATAACTTAAATTGACAAAATTTTCTATTTTTTCGATGAAGATAATTATACACTAGCACAAATAGTGAACATAAGTACAATAGTTAAGTGGAACGCGTAAAATCGCGGAAAAATGAAATTCTATATTGCTAAATATTTATTAAATTCCACTGTCAATTCGGAAATCTATGTGGATAAAGATTATTTAGAAACGTTCTAGTAGATTAAATTTAGAAGCTATACCCCAAAAAAGCTATATCTGAACTATCGGTTGTATGGCAGCTATATGTTTTAGCGGTCCGATCCTGACAAATTTTGGTGACATTATTTAGGTCCATATGGGTACAAATACTCTAAAGTTTCAAGTTTCTCTAATATATCTTGAGAAATACCTACACCTTGATTTAATTTTTTCCTCATTCTTACACAGATTCAACAATATATGGCGAGATCCCTTGTCCTTTGTCTTTATTTAAATACAATTTTAAATACAATTTTAAATATATAAATATATATTAAATATATATATATAAATACATATTAGGTAGGTAGGTATATTGTGTTTGCTTTTTTTGCCACGCTTTATGAAATTCCTTCACTTATATGTATGTATGTACCTACAATCATAAAGGAAGATCTACCTACTAACGAGAATTCCCAAATTTCTGGGACACTACGTACATATATGTATGTACATTGTACACTCATATTAACCGCACTTCCAAATTTAGTAGCTAGCCAGCGTACGTGCATACATATGTTTATACTTCCAAAAGCAAAAGCATACATATGTACATGCATACATGGTCACACTGGTCGCGCTGTGAAGTTGTCAAAAATTTTTTCCTCCGTACTTTTGTGCTAAAAAAAAATATATAATTGATCAATTTAACTCAATAATATTGTGAAAAAGTGTCGGAAAAAGTGTCGCAATTTAGTGTGCTATCAAATTAATATCAGAGATGCTTAACGAACGAACGGATTCTATTTCGTTTTGTTAATTCACAATGCTAAATTATCAAAATGGTTTTGTTTCGTTAATTCGCAACGCTAAATTATCAAAACCATTTCGTTTCGATAATTCACAAAACTAAATTATCAAAATGCAACCGATAACGTTGAAACGAAATAAATCAACAAAAAGATTGCCTGCACGAGGCGCATACATACACAGCTGTCACTCAAATCGTAGCAGTTCGTGTGCATATATTCAAGTAAAATTGTTAACGTTGTTTGGTATATACATAAAATAAATACCAACAACAATGTTCATTGCGAACTGCCTACAACAAAAATTCAGCACGTTTGTGGAGAATATATGCAAAAGCATATACACACTAACGTTAATGTTGAAAATGAAAAAGGCAAAAGTGGGGAAAATCCAACAGCTTGCACAGAGTCTCAATGGCCGAGTGTGTTTATCCGTTGGGTCATTGCGGCTGAAGTTGGAATGGACTCGGGTTCAATCCCCGGTGCATCCACTTCCGAAAAGAGTGCTGATGATCGAAAATGGTTTTTCGTGAAATAGCTATACACTCAACCTTCGCTGTAAATAGTTGTTGAATTTTTTTCCACTTACCCCAACAATTAAAAATTGAATTAAAAATAAAAATTTCGTGCTAAGCACTAAAAACTCTTTCAAGTAAAATTGTTAACGTTGTTTGGTATATACATAAAATAAATACCAACAACAATGTTCATTGCGAACTGCCTACAACAAAAATTCAGCACGTTTGTGGAGAATATATGCAAAAGCATATACACACTAACGTTAATGTTGAATATGAAAAAGGCAAAAGTGGGGAAAATCCAACAGCTTGCACAGAGTCTCAATGGCCGAGTGTGTTTATCCGTTGGGTCATTGCGGCTGAAGTTGGAATGGACTCGGGTTCAATCCCCGGTGCATCCACTTCCGAAAAGAGTGCTGATGATCGAAAATGGTTTTTCGTGAAATAGCTATACACTCAACCTTCGCTGTAAATAGTTGTTGAATTTTTTTCCACTTACCCCAACAATCAAAAATTATCTTTGATTTGAAAATGGTTTGAATCACGAATCAAAGGGTATTTTTGATTCTTTTGAGAAATGAATCACAAATAAAAATTATCTTTTATTTGAAAATAGTTTGAATCACGAATCAAGTTGATTCTTTATTTGAAAGTTGATTTAAAATCAAAATTGATTCGAATCACGCAACGCTGCATGACAACACAAAAATCAGCTGTTTTCTATTTTGAACAGCCGTGTGAGTGTTGCCGTATTTGAAATAATGGGAAGACACAAAAATTTCGCATGAAATACCCAAACTTAGTACCGATATTTATTCTCGATTTAAATTTTTAAATATATTGTTTTCTTTCAGAAAAAAAGACGTAGGCGAAAATTTTAAATAAAAATATGCGCGATTTTGTATTCAAAGTTTTGGTAATTATCTAGTTTAGGTGACATGGTGAAAATTGGTAAATTTTCAAGAACTGGGGTGTCAATCGACGCGTTTTGATCACATGAACACGAATTCGAAGCGGAACTTAATTTGTTAACGCAATAAAAAATTGTTAACGAAAGACGGCGGGGTAAAACCAGTTTTTTGAGTGGTGTGGTCCTGTCCCTCCTCAGGAGTCAGAGTTGCATTTCTGATGCATTTTGTAATTTTCTTGTTGAACAGTGAAAAATAAGTAAAAGAAAATACACTTTTTTGGCAATAAATAAAGGAATAACCACAAGAATTTTTTATTTCGTGCTTACACAAACAATTTTCTAAAAGCTGCCTTCGTCGCAAGTTTGTTTGCCTGTGTGGATTTTATGACGGAAAATATCAGTTGTTCACTACCCGCTGGCCCGCTATCCGTTGATCCGTTCAAAAATGGTAAAAGGGATAATTTTGAAATAAAAATTACTTTTATTTATCGTAAATTACTCTTTTCTTTTCATTGCCTAATTTCTCATTTATTTGAAAAATACGCTATGCATTTCCTATGTAGCAGGGATATGAAATAACCAGGGTACGGAAAAACTCACTCATGAACGCTCAAAAATACATTCTACTCATATCACAAACAAATATTCAAAGAAAAATGTATAAACACTCAAATAGCGAGCGAACTAAAGCACAACAGCAATCGATCGCTCATAGCGGTGGCGTTAAACTCAATGCATAAATTCACTCAAAAATGAATTATCGTACAATTTCTCTGGTAAATTCACTCTTTGAGTTTGAATTTATAATTTTTTGCGCTAGCCAAGGCAGATCTAGGAAGGTAGGCTCGGTGGCGAATTCAGAAATGTCCCATGTATTTTGTTATTGTAATTGGTAGAGTGTAATGTCAAAATGATAATTCGCCTTAGTTAAAATCTGAATTCGCTTGAGACTCGCCCATTACTATTGGTCATGATGTGAATTCGCTTTGATTTTGACATTACACTCTACCTTTGTAAATAAAAAAAGTAGTTTCTGAATTCGCCACCGAGCCTACCTTTCTAGATCTGCCTTGGCGCTAGCGATCATTTTTTGAGTTATCATTTTTTGATCGCTCTTTGAGTTATCATTTTATGCGTTCACAAGGGTTTGTTGTGAGGTTTAAGCAGCTAATGGCATTGTGAAGGCGCAGTTTTTGGATGATGGCGTGCGTTTATTAGATCATAAATATGATATATGCATGTATGTACATACATATGAATGCATTTGTGTACGTATATACATATGTATGTACATATGTATGTATATATTTATAATATTTTAAAAAGCCTTAGGTCTTATAGCGATATATATGTACATATGTATATTGAAGTTGCATTTTAACAATTTTATTATGTATTTATTCAATCTAATTAAAATTTTATATATGCATGTGTTTACATACATATGTATTTGTGTTCATTCGACACATACATATGTATATACATATGTATGTATTTCTCTGCAATAGGGCGTTTTGAATAATTTTCTGAAATAGGACGTTATTGAAAAAAATTCTGAAATAAGACGTTTTTCAAACAATTTTTGAAATACCCATCGATATGTAGTCTATATAAATATTTTATTTAACATACATAGGTACCTACATATTTAGATTGTACTTTAAAACGTGCGTATGTGTGTATGTTCATATGCGTATGTCCCACATCCCGCAGTTTTCACGATAAGATATTTAACCAATCTCCTGTATTAGTTTCTACATCAGACATGAAGAAGGCTTTTTGGGCCATTTATTTTAATGAGTTTAATTTATTCTTCCTATTTCACTTTCAGAAACAGTTTGTATTAATTTGTTATACCTTTTTCTGGTTTTTTTTTTCTAATATTTTTTTTGGTTTTGATTTTAAACCAAAAATACTGTGACGGTAATATAATATATAATATAATATTATTTAATTCCAGGAATGATTAAATTAAGTACCAAATGATATTAGAAATAAACTATCCTTTTTTACTGTGTAGGTACAAAAAAGGGCAATAATGTATAAAAAACCTGGAAAATATCAATACCTACATTCCATCATTGAATAGACATACATACATATTACATACATACATTCATTTTATATACATACATATGTATGTACATACATACATGTGTACAAATAAATAAAATGCGAACTTATTGTTTGAACGCTCAATTGTTGTATTCTAGTTTTCAAGTAAGAACTAAATACATACATACATATGTATGTATGTAGGTACCTATGTTAAATAAAATATTTAACAACCCTTAACTCATACATATAGACTACAAATGTACATCAACATATACGTAGGTACATCGGTATGTAAATATAAATTTTTATAAATATCTATTAATTTAAATAAATTGAATAATTTAATTAGTTTAAATAAATACATACTTAATAAAATTTAAACTCGATATACCTATCCCAAAACCCCCCCGTTACTACGCCAATGTTAACAGATTACTTATTGGATGGTTGCTTAAGAATTCTTAAGGGAGAACGAAAAACAACTAAATATAGGGAAAAAATTATATTGACATTAGAAAAATTTGTCGTATTCTTACCAGAGCGACTGAATAACATTACCAATAAACTGATGGAGACTTAAAATGAAAATTTATAAGTCAGGATATGAAAATAAATATTTATCTGATTTTACATTGAAATGCGAAAAATAAAGAAACTCAAAATGTAAATGCGTCTTTGGTTATGTGAATATTTTGGAAAAATTAGTCTCCGAAATAATTAATTAAAACAGTATATTCATATAAAACATATTGAAATATAATGTAATTTATACTATCTAAAACTTTGTAAAGCAAATGTATTGATAATATATAAACGTTTAGAGCATACATATTCATATATATTCATATTTTCTATACTCCTTTTATTCCATTACAATACATTAACTAATATCGATAAATATATAATGAAAAAGATGTATTCATGTAGGTATAAGTTTGGTTATGCAGAAGAAGGGAGTTTATTTATACATTAATAATTTATATGGCTATGCTATGTTACAATATCTCCCCTATAAAAATTGTTTAAATTAGTTAAAAATATTGAAGACTTTAATATTCATAATGTACAAGAAAATTCTTCTATTGGATATATACTAGAAGTAGACTTAGAATATCTATCTTCATTACATGATTGACATAACGATTTACCATTTCGTTCCGAAATAAAAAAAAAATTATAAAATTAAACTAAAAACTAATATCAAATTTGGATAATAAAGAAAAGTATATAATTCATTATAGAGTTTTACAACAATACCTTAAAAATTATCTCATTCTGAAAAAAACTCATAGAATTCAACAATTTAATCAATCAGATTTTTTTCTTTTTTTCAAGTTGTTAGTTAATACAGTTTATGGAAAAACCATGGAAAATGTTGACAGAAGAAAGAATATTAAAATAGTATGTGAGTGGGAAAATAGAGGTAAAAGGTTGGATGCCAGAGGTCTTATAGCAAAACATAATTTTCATAGTTCACTCACATTTACTGATAACATGAGTGCTATTCTATTACAGCAACTTTCTATTTTATATAATAAACCAATTTATATTGGATTTAGTGTTTTACATTTATGCAAATTAAAAATATACAATTTTCATTATAATTCTATCTAAATATAAGGAAAATGTTAGTTCAAATTATATGGTTACAGATTTATTTATGGAATTTATTTATAATATTAAGACAATCGATTTTTATAATGAAATTCGTAATGATATTCAAACATATTTAGATACTTCATAATTTACCTTTCTTAAATAAAAAGGTTCTGAATATAAAGAATAATGAATGTAGTGGAATAAATTCATTGGCCTAAGAGCTAAAATTGGTGGAAATGAGGAAGAAATTAAAAAAATTAAAAGTGTGAAAAGATCTATTGTTTCACAAATTTACGTAATGACTTTAAGAATTGTTTACTGGAAAAAAAATTATATTTTGATTCCATGTATGTTTTTAAATCAAAACTTTATAAAATATATATCCAACAAATTACTAAGTTAGTTTTTAGTTACTCAGATAATATATATATATATATATATATATATATATATATATATATATATATATATATATATATATATATGTATATATATATATGTATATCATAAAATGGAATTAATAATCTTGCATGAAGTAATTTTAAAATCTAAAAAGTTGAAATAAAAGCACAGTATATATAGACTGAAAGTTGAAATATCTTTATTTATTTAAATTATAATTTTGAAATAAGAATTTCAAACATAAATGTCCGAAGTTTTAAGTATTAAATTTTGGTTTTTGATTATAATTATATTCAATATGTAGCTTTAAATATATAATTATTTCCAGTGGTGGTTGTAAGTTGTCAAAGCTATCAGAATATTCCTTATAATATACTACCCAATGTGTTCCATGAACAGCAGAATCATCTAAATTAACAATATCACATTCTTGAATTCGTGGATATTTCGGTAAAGTGTCACGCATAAAAGCACCTTTAAAATATTTTAGCAGTTTACCAAAGTTATTTAATCGATATCAGTAAGTGGTCGATTTAATAAATTCCTTAATAGTTTTTTAATTATGATTTATAAAAAAGACCATAACCGTTTTTATATGGTTTAAGGAAAAGACCTTTACCCATAGCAATGTATTCCATATATCTATTACATCGATTACCCTCTGCTAGCTATTATTTTCCATTTTTATATCATTTGCAGTACATCAACCTGTAGCTAAACCTGCAAGAGCTTATATTACTGTTAGAATTATAATTAATGGAAGAAATCATCCTAATTTTGATATAGAACTAACTCGTAATATAATTACTTGAGATTTTTTCCTCTTGAAATTTGAATTTATTGCTTTCTAAGCAATTTCAATAGCATCATTTACATATATTATCAACTTTTTTCTTTTTTAAAATATTTAAAATATTTTTAACAGTCGATGAAAATAGTTTTTTCTTTGATAATTTTCTTTTAGAATTCTTCTTCTTTTTCTTTCCTCATCTAAATTTAACTTTTATCTTAATTACATTTATTACAAACTAAACGCTTATACGTTCGTTTATATTTATTTATTTTTAATTTATTTAAAAAAAGAAACGATATATTTTAAGACCACAAAGTCTTTTATAATTACTATATTTAGATTATATTCACTATCAAACTTTTTCAGCTAATATTCGACCAGCTTTATGCCTCTTATTTATATCTTTTGTTTATCAGGAGACAATATTATATCTCCAACAAGATAATTCTTAAAAATATATTTACATATATTTATATACATATATTTGGAATAAGATATTTATAAAAAAATGTCATTGATAAAGCAATCTCAAAAATAATTTACCGTGTTACAGAAGTAATTTGCAATTCTTGATATCCGTCTAACTTTAGAATGCTGGTACTGTCTCCAGTATGGAATTCTTTATTCCTGCAGGGTATGTATGTAATTATATGTATGTAGTGCATATAAGGTGTTTTTTAATCTAACTCTACTTTTTTATTTTATTTGAATGTAAGTGAGGCTATTCTGCTAGTTTATACTATATCTTTCAATAGCTTATCATTCATTTTCTCTTTTACAGAATTTTTATATGAATATGTATATGTGATAGTGGACTGATGTATAGCTGATACTAACCTGGTAGTAAGCTGATGCTAAACTGATAGCAAGCTGATGCTTATCTGTTGTATAGTAAAAATCTATAAGATTATAGAGATTGTTATATTTGTAATCCTGTATATAAGATGTTATGGAATATTCGTGGAGATTCAAAAAGTTAAAAATTGAATGTATTTTCATATACATATATATCTTTCCAGAAAAATATCTTAAAATATTTTGTTCATTAGAAGTTATATTATTAAGTATCATTATTAATAATGTGTTGTTTTAATCTAGGTGTACTTTTTCACTTTCTGTGAATATAAATGGAATTCTTCTCCTTCCTGAAAAATTCAGTTTTTTAAATATTCATTTTGTGGTTTAGATGTACATATAACGACTTTATATTAAAACTAAAAAATTATTAGTTATCTGCAATTTGATAGTTCTACTTGTTAGTCACATAGAAGTTTTTTATATAAATTATTTTTGAGATTGCTTTATCAATGACATTTTTTTTATAAACATCTTATTCCAAATATATGTATATAAATATATGTAAATATATTTTTAAGAATTATCTTGTTGGAGATATAATATTGTCTCCTGATAAACAAAAGATATAAATAAGAGGCATAAAGCTGATCGAATATTAGCTGAAAAAGTTTGATAGTGAATATAATCTAAATATAGTAATTATAAAAGACTTTGTGGTCTTAAAATATATCGTTTCTTTTTTTAAATAAATAAAAAATAAATAAATATAAACGAACGTATAAGCGTTTAGTTTGTAATAAATGTAATTAAGATAAAAGTTAAATTTAGATGAGGAAAGAGAAAGAAGAAGAATTCTAAAAGAAAATTATGAAAGAAAAAACTATTTTCATCGACTGTTAAAAATATTTTAAAAAAGAAAAAAGTTGATAATATATGTAAATGATGCTATTGAAATTGCTTAGAAAGCAATAAATTCAAATTTCAAGAGGAAAAAATCTCAAGTAATTATATTACGAGTTAGTTCTGTATCAAAATTAGGATGATTTCTTCCATTAATTATAATTCTAACAGTAATATAAGCTCTTGCAGGTTTAGCTACAGGTTGATGTACTGCAAATGATATAAAAATGGAAAATAATAGCTAGCAGAGGGTAATCGATGTAATAGATATATGGAATACATTGCTATGGGTAAAGGTCTTTTCCTTAAACCATATAAAAACGGTTATGGTCTTTTTTATAAATCTTAATTAAAAAACTATTAAGGAATTTATTAAATCGACCACTTACTGATATCGATTAAATAACTTTGGTAAACTGCTAAAATATTTTAAAGGTGTTTTTATGCGTGACACTTTACCGAAATATCCACGAATTCAAGAATGTGATATTGTTAATTTAGATGATTCTGCTGTTCATGGAACACATTGGGTAGTATATTATAAGGAATATTCTGATAGCTTTGACAACTTACAACCACCACTGGAAATAATTATATATTTAAAGCTACATATTGAATATAATTATAATCAAAAACCAAAATTTAATACTTAAAACTTCGGACATTTATGTTTGAAATTCTTATTTCAAAATTATAATTTAAATAAATAAAGATATTTCAACTTTCAGTCTATATATACTGTGCTTTTATTTCAACTTTTTAGATTTTAAAATTACTTCATGCAAGATTATTAATTCCATTTTATGATATACATATATATATATATATATATTATCTGAGTAACTTAAAACTAACTTAGTAATTTGTTGGATATATATTTTATAAAGTTTTGATTTAAAAACATACATGGAATCAAAATATAATTTTTTTTCAAGTAAACAATTCTTAAAGTCATTACGTAAATTTGTGAAACAATAGATCTTTTCACACTTTTAATTTTTTTAATTTCTTCCTCATTTCCACCAATTTTAGCTCTTAGGCCAATGAATTTATTCCACTACATTCATTATTCTTTATATTCAGAACCTTTTTATTTAAGAAAGGTAAATTATGAAGTATCTCAATATGTTTGAATATCATTACGAATTTCATTATAAAAATCGATTGTCTTAATATTATAAATAAATTCCATAAATAAATCTGTAACCATATAATTTGAACTAACATTTTCCTTATATTTAGATAGAATTATAATGAAAATTGTATATTTTTAATTTGCATAAATGTAAAACACTAAATCCAATATAAATTGGTTTATTATATAAAATAGAAAGTTGCTGTAATAGAATAGCACTCATGTTATCAGTAAATGTGAGTGAACTATGAAAATTATGTTTTGCTATAAGACCTCTGGCATCCAACCTTTTACCTCTATTTTCCCACTCACATACTATTTTAATATTCTTTCTTCTGTCAACATTTTCCATGGTTTTTCCATAAACTGTATTAACTAACAACTTGAAAAAAAGAAAAAAATCTGATTGATTAAATTGTTGAATTCTATGAGTTTTTTTTCAGAATGAGATAATTTTTAAGGTATTGTTGTAAAACTCTATAATGAATTATATACTTTTCTTTATTATCCAAATTTGATATTAGTTTTTAGTTTAATTTTATAATTTTTTTTTTATTTCGGAACGAAATGGTAAATCGTTATGTCAATCATGTAATGAAGATAGATATTCTAAGTCTACTTCTAGTATATATCCAATAGAAGAATTTTCTTGTACATTATGAATATTAAAGTCTTCAATATTTTTAACTAATTTAAACAATTTTTATAGGGGAGATATTGTAACATAGCATAGCCATATAAATTATTAATGTATAAATAAACTCCCTTCTTCTGTATAACCAAACTTATACCTACATGAATACATCTTTTTCATTATATATTTATCGATATTAGTTAATGTATTGTAATGGAATAAAAGGAGTATAGAAAATATGAATATATATGAATATGTTCTAAACGGTTATATATTATCAATACATTTGCTTTACAAAGTTTTAGATTGTATAAATTACATTATATTTCAATATGTTTTATATGAATATACTGTTTTAATTAATTATTTCGGAGACTAATTTTTCCAAAATATTCACATAACCAAAGACGCATTTACTTTTTTTTTGAGTTACTTTATTTTTCGCATTTCAATGTAAAATCAGATAAATATTTATTTTCATATCCTGACTTATAAATTTTCATTTAAAGTCTCCATCAGTTTATTGGTAATGTTATTCAGTCGCTCTGGTAAGAATACGACAAATTTTTCTAATGTCAATATAATTTTTTCCCTATATTTAGTTGTTTTTCGTTCTCCCTTAAGAATTCTTAAGCGACCATCCAATAAGTAATCTGTTAACGATAAAATTTATCTCATCTTGATTGTTTTGACTAATCATTGTAATTTTGTTAATATTAATGGGGTATATACATATGTACATACATACTTGAATGTATTGAATGTCTTCCTATTTTTCAATTCTAGACAATATTATATGATAAATTACTGTTTCTCTATTATGTAGGAGTGAACCTTAATAATAATAATACTTTTTATTTATATATGTGATAATAAAACTCTAGTACATCTATACATATATCTATATAATAAAACTAATGAATTATTTTAGTTATATTTTGTCTTTATTTTTATATGATATAATAAAATCTTTAAATAAATGAACGTTTTTTTCTGCACATATCATATGTTTATGGTGAAAGTTACATGCATATATATTGATATTATCCTTATATAAGTTTTTTATGCTTTGGCAACCCATATCTTCTAAATTGTATATAATAATGTCTTCTCCAGTAAGTTGTTGTATCCATTTTGCTTTTTGTGCTCCTTTCACATACATACAAATATTTCGCTTTTCATCTTTAATATATCTGTTTAAGTAGTTCTTAAAAGATTTGAATGTTGAGTTGCCATCGTTCCATTGCAATCCATGGTGATATGTATGTAACCATTCTAATTCAATTCTTTCTCTCAATGTTAATCTTGAATAACTAAAAGGTGGATGTATAACAAATGTTTTTATATTATGTGTATCCATTAGATCTGAAATGCTAACTTCTTTTGCTATAAACTTGTTGGAAATATGGAAACCCTGTACATCTATAACTATTATACTTTTGTTATCGATCATTATTAATTCATTCAGCTTAAACTTCGCACACTGAATAGTATTTCAAAATATGTTAACTATATATATCTGGAAAATATATCTATGTATATTTATGTATACATAAATAACTTATTTATATGTTTAAGTTTTTGATTAGAGAGGTTTAGTTTTACTTTACATCTGATTGAAAATGTTTCATTTCAGTATGAATAGTAATATAATTGAAGAGTTTTTAAAAAATAATTATAACTATATACTTGATCATCATAGAAAACTTATACAAAATACATTTATAACAATTAAAGATATAAAGTATGAATTAGTTATGGAATCTATATATGGGAGACACTATACAACCTGTCCTTGGAGTAAAAATAATATACAATCAGGACCTGATACATGTAATTGTAACACCATCGAAAGACGATATAAGCATATAATGGATTTAGTAAATTTATACAATTACTACTTTGATAAGGAAAACAAAGAAGTTATTGACTTGAAAAGATTTATTATTGATATAAACATATTGGATGAAAAATATTTCTAAAATATTTAAAAACATATGAAGTATTTATCTTTATCATTCTTACAAAAAAAAAAAAATAAAAATAAAAAATAAAATAAAATGTTAGTAGAAGAGCTGGAAACATTTTTAGGAGTATATAGTTGTTATATTAAAAATGAAGATATACAACTTCTTAAAAACATGATTGATGAAATGCGTTTATATAAAACCATTACCTTCCAGCAAACAGCTACACACGGTAGGCAGGAAGCGACGATAGGTTGCATGAAAATGTCGAGAAAAAAGGAAAGTGGGGTTGTGTTATGTGATGTTTATAGATGAAACATCCGTTGAAATTAAAATCCGAGCTGCTCCTTTTTCAAGGATATCCACATTTTTTGTTTTTTTTGAAAGGATCAAATATTGAGGAAATCGAATATTCGCCACCGTCCAAATTTTTCCGATTTCAATACATTACTTGGTCGCTAAGGGATACAAAAAAAGGTATTAAAAAGAAAAATGGACACCTGTAATGGAAAAATCCAATGTGAACAGGACCTAAAGGATAACCACTGAAATATAAAATAACACAAAAAGTACCCACTTTAATTTGCGTATACCTCCTAACATGTTAACTCTACGTGAAAATTCCTTATAATATGTTTCATTCGGAATAAATAAAGGAATATTTCTTTGATATACAATTTTGATGTACCTGGAGTGGTTAATGCACTTTGGTCCATCTAAAGTGAAAATTTCAAAAAAAGTACGTTTTTTTTATGGTGCTATTTTAAGTTCAAATATTTTTCTAGTTTATGTAAATATTTTAATCTAATGATCCAATTCTCATTCTTACATATCTATACGTTAATATTAAAAAGAATTAGAGCTGAAATACGCGCTAGCTGTGCACGGTGGGCGGTAAGCAACAATAGGTTGCATGAAAATATCGAAAAAACGATCGCCGGCTAAACACTTACGTAAAATGATATTCTAATATACTTCATAAACACACAGCAAGCGTGAATAAAATCTCCAACATTTTTTTTAAACGAAAATTAGTACCAGCACACAGCTAGGCACATATTCGTTGGGCCATCGTTTTTACGATATTCCCATGCAACCTATTGTTGCTTCCCGCCCACCGTGCACAGCTAGCGCGTACCTCAGCTCTAACTCTTTTTTAGTATTAACGTAGAGATATTTAGGAATGAGAGTTGGATCATTAGATTAAAATATTTACACAAACTAGAAAAATATTTGAACTTAAAATAGCACCATAAAAAAAACGTACTTTTTTTGAAATTTTCACTTTAGATGCACAAAAGTACATTAAGCACTGCAGGTACATCAAAATTGTATATCAAAGAAATATTCCTTTATTTATTCCGAATGAAACATATTATAAGGAATTTTCACGTAGAGTTAACATGTTAGGAGTTATACGCAAATTAAAGTGGGTACTTTTTGTGTTATTTTATATTTCAGTGGTTATCCTTTAGGTCCTGTTCACATTGGATTTTTCCACTACAGGTGTCCATTTTTCTTTTTAATACCTTTTTTTGTATCCCTTAGCGACCAAATAATGTATTGAAATCGGAAAAATTTGGACGGTGGCGAATTTTCGATTTTCTCAATATTTGATCCTTTCAAAAAAAACAAAAAATGTGGATATCCTTGAAAAAGGAGCAGCTCGGATTTTAATTTCAACGGATGTTCCATCTATAAACATCACATAACACAACCCCACTTTCCTTTTTTCTCGACATTTTCATGCAACCTATCGTCGCTTCCTGCCTACCGTGTACAGGAATGCATAAATTTGATTGCAAGTATTCAAATACAGCAACCACTTGTTCATGTGCATTCTTTTATCAACGATTTCAAACTGTTAAAAGATTATTAGAAGAATATAAAAATTGGAAATTTTGTAACTAAATTTTCGATTTGAATAAACTATAATGTTAAAATACCAATACTTTTTTTGAAGTATATTTGTGGAATTTATGGTTCTGTAAGAATAACTCTGAAAATTTTAAATATGTACGTGTATATACAAGATATTTGTGGAGATGTAAATTTAGATTTTCATAAAAGTTCATATAAAATTAATCTGAAAAATAATTTAAAGAAGTAGTTATTGTATTGAATATAATTGGGAAAAAAATATAAATAAATTATATACATATTATATTGGTATAATGAAATCATTGGAATTGTTTAAAACAAAAACAACATAAATAAAATCAAAAATTTATATAATAATTAAAGATAATATGTAGAAGAAGAAAATAATATGAAGAAAAAAGGAATAAAACAAAAAATAAAGAAGTAGGAATATATGAATTAAGCCGGAAATTATAAATAAATGGAATAGGTATAGATGTATATTAAATAGTCTATATAAAAATATAAAAAAAAAAATTATTGCAAACAAGTTTTTTAAAGAAATAGTATCAAATAAATATAAATAAGAAACTAAAAATAAATAAAGTATTATAAATTTGCTTTTATCAACATAATAAAAAATAATATTAGAATTGTTAGAGAAAATTCAGCGCAATTGTCTACCTCATATAAAATTTCATAGAAAAAAATTACTTTCTCATAGTTTTCACAGGAAATGCAATTTCATATAATTTGAGAATTGAATCTATGTATATATGAGTTCAATGATCTTAAAAATTAAAATATGTATGAGAAAAAAATTGGGAAGAAAAAAATAATGAAGTAATAATAGTAAATAAATGAAGTAAGTATAAAACATAAGTAAGATTTCTACTAAAATATCTATAATGTACACAAACTAAAAAAAAAACAAAAAAATGTACTCTGAAAAAAATACCCGTAGTTAAACCAACAACTTTCGGCTGTTGAATCTTCGTCTTTGATTCAACAGCAAAAGTATTTGTTTTTACAGAAAAGTTTTTGATCCAACAATTTATACAAAAACGGGCGTTGTTGATTCAAAAACTTGCTTGCCTTTAAAAATTTTTTTGTGAGAAAATATTTTTTTGTGAGAAAACCAACAAAAAAAAAATAATGATGGAGAGAAGATGAAGAGAAAAATCCAAAAAAAGGTTTATTTTTAGCAACAATTTTCTCCCCGTTGTTGATTTAACGGCAAAAGTATTTGACCCAACAGTTTCCGTTGTAAACAAAACTAATGAGAACAAATTTTTTTAAATTTTGTTTTTACAATGATTCAAATAATTCATGGATTCCTTTTTAGGAAATGGAAGTATAAATAGGTTACTACAATTCAATATAATGTTTAATGTTCCACTATGTGATGATTGGATAGAATTTCAGGTTGATGTCATGGTTCGAATTCGGAGGAGAATATAAAATAAAGAAGAAAAATCAGAATAAGAAATAAAGATAGCAACCAGTGAATGATAAGAAGTAGAGAAGAATAGGAGAACAAGCGGAGGCTACATATTTGCAGTTGGGAACCGGGCGGAGAGAAGATGAAGAGTAAAATGCAAACAAAAATTTATTTTTAGGTGAAAATTTTTTCCAACAATCTCCGTTATTGACTCAAATCAACAACGCTCGCACCTTTGAAACAACAACGGAGCGTTGTTGGGCACATTTCAACTGCGGAAAGTAGTTGATTTAACAGCAAAAGTCTTTAGATTTACAACATTTTTTTTCAGAGTAGTTGCAAACAATAATTTATAAAGAAATAGTATCGAAGAAATATAATTAAAGAAACTATAAAATTAAATTTTGAAGAAGACTAAAAACTGATATGAATATGTACATATATATAAGGCTAATGATTTTAAAAATTAAAATATGAATGACGTATATATGAGAATAATGAGATTTTATAGAATGAATATATTGATTTTCATGTATTTGCTGTAAGTATTAAAACTTGTTGACTTCGACATTGGGGGAAATTTAGATAATAATATTAGAATTGTTAAAGAAAATTCAATGCAGTTGTCTACCTCATTTAAAATTTCACAGAAAAAAATTTTCTTTCTCACAGGAAATCCAATTTCATATAATTTGGGAATTGAATCCATGTATATATGAGTTCAATGATCTTAAAAAATAAAATATGTATGAGAAAAAAAAAATAGGAAAGAAAAAAATAATGAATAATAGTAAATAAATGAAATAAGTATAAGACATAAGTAAGATTTCTACTAAAATATCTATAATGTACACAAATAAAAAAAAAAAAACAAAAAAATGTAGTTGCAAACGATAATTTATAAAGAAATAGTATCGAATAAATATAATAAAAAAAATTATAAAATTAAATTTTGAAGAAGACTAAAAACTGATATGAATATGTATACATGAGGTTAATGATTTTAGAAATTAAAATATGAATGTATAGGAATTTGTATATAAATACGTATGTGGATATGAATAAAAGTATGTATTGTAAGTAATTAAAAAATATATAGTTTTATATATTTATAATAATATAAAAATATTTATATGAGTTTTTATAAGAAATATAATAATACATTATGATAATTAAAAAATTTATAACTTTAAAAATATAAAAATAAACTTGTAGCAATAAATTTAAATCTTCAGTATTCTTTAAAACAAAGCAATATAAATAGTTCAACTTCTAATTCATATAATAATCAAAGATATTACATAGAAGAAAAAATGGATAGGAAGAAGTAGGAAAAAAAAGAAGGTGGAATAGATTATATTTGTGAAGTAGAAGAAGCTAGAAAACTTATGGAATTCTATTATAATATAGTATTTAATGTAAATAAATGTAAAAATTGTACTTTTACTCAATAAAGAATAAATTAATAAAAAACTTTTATATAAAATATTTATATTTGTTTTAACCTTTACTTAAAATGGGAATCTAAAAGTAAGTATATCTGACTGTTTACATTTCTTTTCCTCATAGCTAGCTAACAGCATAAATATATACCCTGCAAAAATCATTGGATTATATGCTCCATTTGTGGTAGGTTGGAGTACTTTCAAGGTGACCACTAACATAGCCCAAACGACCGATTAATGTATCTGGATCGGTTCGTAGTTAGCCGAACATACCCTGCAAAAAATGCGATCACTCCGGGATACATCCGGGACAACTCGCAAGGGAGCATGCGATTACTACCCATTTGTATCTCTTTATATGGGTTGAAGTGTTCTCTTTTGTTTGAGCATGTCCTATGAAGAGACTAATTGTACCCAGTTTGTACCCGAACGGGTAGCAAAAGCGCACAATTGTACCCGTTTTGTACCCGAACAGGTAGCAAATGCGACACATCCATTTGTGCGACTAATTGTACCCGTTTGATACCCTTTCGGGTACAATTCGTCTACAATTAGTATACATATGTACCCGTTCGGGTACAATTGGGAACAATTGTAGACTAATTGTACCCGAAAGAGAGCGCTCCCGGACAAATCTTTTTAGAGACTCGTCGCACACTTTTTTACAGGGTAGCAAAAACCAAATGCTTATCGCGACGACGACGATATGTGTATACATACATACATAACTACATACATACATACATATGTTTGAACGCATACACGTTATTCGTCGTCGTCGCATAAACGTTTGGTTTTTGTTGTTATGTTCGGCTAACCGTTAGGTACTCCATCAATTAATCCAATGTAGGTACTCCATGGATTAGTTTGATTGTTATGCGGGATTGGAGTATATACTCCATTGCAATGACATGCAATGTTAAATGGACCATATTTTTTGTATGAAATGTGGCAAGTTATGGAGTAATCTGTTGGTCCATAGCGAGCACTCCATGGATTAGTGAATGGAGTACTCAGAATTTTTACAGGGTATGTACATACATACCTACATACATATAAAGATTTCTACATTCAACTTAAACGAAGAAAAAAAATCTCCTCTATGATCATCCTCATAAGATTCTATACGTGTACATGTTTGAATTTCTCCCTACATACATACATAGGTAACATACAAGCGGAGGAAATATATGTACACGGTAGGCAGGAAGCGACGATAGGTTGCATGAAAATGTCGAGAAAAAAGGAAAGTGGGGTTGTGTTATGTGATGTTTATAGATGAAACATCCGTTGAAATTAAAATCCGAGCTGCTCCTTTTTCAAGGATATCCAAATTTTTTGTTTTTTTTGAAAGGATCAAATATTGAGGAAATCGAATATTCGCCACCGTCCAAATTTTTCCGATTTCAATACATTATTTGGTCGCTAAGGGATACAAAAAAAGGTATTAAAAAGAAAACAGGACACCTGTAGTGGAAAAATCCAATGTGAACAGGACCTAAAGGATAACCACTGAAATATAAAATAACACAAAAAGTACCCACTTTAATTCGCGTATAACTCCTAAAATGTTAACTCTACGTGAAAATTTCTTATATGTTTCATTCAGAATAAATAAAGAAATATTTCTTTAATATACAATTTTGATGTACCTGCAGTGCTTAATGTACTTTTGTGCATCTAAAGTGAAAATTTCAAAAAAAGTACGTTTTTTTTATGGTGCTATTTTAAGTTCAAATATTTTTCTAGTTTATGTAAATATTTTAATCTAATGATCCAACTCTCATTCCTACATATCTCTACGTTAATACTAAAAAAGAGTTAGAGCTGAGATACGCGCTAGCTGTGCACGGTGGGCGGGAAGCAACAATAGGTTGCATGGGAATATCGTAAAAACGATGGCCCAACGAATATGTGCCTAGCTGTGTGCTGGTACTAATTTTCGTTTAAAAAAAAAATGTTGGAGATTTTATTCACGCTTGCTGTGTGTTTATGAAGTATATTAGAATATCATTTTACGTAAGTGTTTAGCCGGCGATCGTTTTTTCGATATTTTCATGCAACCTATTGTTGCTTACCGCCCACCGTGCACTGCTAGCGCGTATTTCAGCTCTAATTCTTTTTAATATTAACGTATAGATATGTAAGAATGAGAATTGGATCATTAGATTAAAAATTTACATAAACTAGAAAAATATTTGAACTTAAAATAGCACCATAAAAAAAACGTACTTTTTTTGAAATTTTCACTTTAGATGGACCAAAGTGCATTAACCACTGCAGGTACATCAAAATTGTATATCAAAGAAATATTCCTTTATTTATTCTGAATGAAACATATTATAAGGAATTTTCACGTAGAGTTAACATGTTAGGAGTTATACGCAAATTAAAGTGGGTACTTTTTGTGTTATTTTATATTTCAGTGGTTATCCTTTAGGTCCTGTTCACATTGGATTTTACCACTACAGGTGTCCATTTTTCTTTTTAATACCTTTTTTTGTATCCCTTAGCGACCAAATAATGTATTGAAATCGGAAAAATTTGGACGGTGGCGAATTTTCGATTTTCTCAATATTTGATCCTTTCAAAAAAAAACAAAAAATGTGGATATCCTTGAAAAAGGAGCAGCTCGGATTTTAATTTCAAAGGATGTTCCATCTATAAACATCACATAACACAACCCCACTTTCCTTTTTTCTCGACATTTTCATGCAACCTATCGTCGCTTCCTGCCTACCGTGTGTAGGTTTGTTTATACATGCATAGATACATATTCATACAGGTTTATACATACATGTTTATATGTATCTTCATAGATGTCAGCTTTTAGTATAGATGCCGTAGATGTCAGCTTTTAGTATAGATCCCTTAGATTGCAGCTTTTAGTATAGACAACAAATATTTCATTTTATAATAGTTAGATTTACTATCTACCGCCAGATGACGCAATTATCGCTGAGCTTATCCTATTCAACGTTAGATGTCGCCCAAAAAGTTCACATTAGACTATGTCTGTTTTGTGAAAAATGCTTGTGATACACACACAAACACATGTTGTAGATAGGAAGAAACATTGGGGTGGTGTTTTCTAAAAGCTCTCCATACAAATTTCTGTTATAATGTTAAAAGCTTACCACGAAATGTGGTCTAGAATCCCCTTAACCACACTAATTTAGAGTGCAAACAGTGTATGTCCACTTTTATAAAAAAAAAGTGTATTTTTATGTAGAATGCTAGAAAAATCAAATACGCACCACGCTAAACAAGTCTGTGACACTTGTTATATTTCTACTCGTTGTTATTCAGTGATACGCAAATTGTGTAAGTCCAAAAAGCGAATAAAATACTGTAAGTCCAAAATATTTACATGAACAGAAACTTTTTCATTTCGAAATTTTTTTTTATTTTTTGTTTTTTTCTCCTACAAGGTTTGACTAAAGGACTTACACAATTTGCACTCTAACTGTGTAACCTAAATCAAACGCACGCCGTCAATTTACTGTCAAAAGTTTCTCATGCCCATACAACTTGTATGGGAGTAACCGAAATTGAACGGCGTGCGTAAAAAGCAAATTCGACGCCCAATTTTTGTTTTGCGTGACAGTTGAAATTAAGCATTGTGGGTGATTGTTTGCAAAAAAATTGACACTTGCTTTTGATATCGTGTCTGTTAGGTACATATTCCACAAAATAACAAGATTTTCTCTGATTTTCTGTATTTTTCTATTTCTTTATCTGAACACGCACGCAAGTCAATTTCGGTTCAACGCATATGAAAAATTTGCGTGCGTGCGTTAAATTGACGACTTGCGTTTGATTTAGGTTACACAGTAAGCTAGCGATATGTCACATTAACGTTAGGGCTATTTATTTGGAAGCAAAACAATATATACGGATAAAAAAACTAAAATATATCAATCGTTTTACATTTTATGCCTTAAGCAGCTCCGACGTCGAGCGAAATATCGACCGATCGTAGCGTTCTATCAACATTTAAAAACACGGCCAGGCATGAGAATGAACAGCTGACGAAAATCGCCCGACGAAAATTCGCCAGAATAGATTTATTTTTAATGTGATCGCTGGCTCCTGTATTTGGACTTAAAAGCTTTTTAATGCTAAACTTGACTCCGCTGGCACGTTTATGGCATGTTAACTCAGTAGCACACTCGACTCCGCTGGCACGTTCGATTTCGCCTCTTATTTATTTGTCATCTGGTGCATGCTTACTTTATATGGCATTTGGTGTATTTTGGTGGTTTTTGGTATTGGGGTGGTCACCTATTTATGCATTTTTTCATTTGTTCCAGGTGATTTAGGCAAATTTGGTGTTTGGTGATTTTTCCCAACTTTTGGACTTTAACCCATTATCGTATATCGTGCATATATAAAAAGAAACATTCATTTAAAATTTGTAATTGATCTTATCAACTAACTTTATATTGGCACACATATGTATATTTTATTTATCCATCAGATAGCCCAATATGTGTACTTCATCAACATCTCAAAAATCCCTAAATACCCTATATCTCAGAGCTACATAGGTCTAAATCAATAATCAACAACAAAAACGACATTAATTAACTAATTAATTTTCCATATATTTGCCCACCCACACCTATCACTTCAATTCTATTATTGATTTATATGCCATTCTCGTACAAATATCAATTCATCATCGGAGCCACTCTTTCACTGACACAGTCTCTGATAGCATACAGTAATACTTTTTGGTTGACAATAGCACGAAAGTAATATGTGCTGTAGCACAATCGTGCTGTAACACAAACGTGTTGTAGCACAATCGTGCCAACTCAGTGAGTGGACTCTTTTTAGTGAGTCAGTGCTTATGTGTCAACTCTCAAAAAATCGTGTCATTACTCACTCCTAACAAAGAATACTTTAAAGCACTGTAGAACTGTAGGCAAGCTTTGAGATGAGATTTTGCGAAATTCACCAATTATAGCGTTTGTTGACGGTAGGAAAGTGTATGAGTTGCAGGAATTTTACCACAAAAGAGCGAGAGGGTCAGAGGATGTGAGCGAGAAAAAAGTCTAGCTATTTGTAGGAATCCGCACACAGAATTTGTGTGGGTAGTTTCCTAGAATGTGTCAAATTGCAAACAGTGTTGCCACAGCCTCAAAAAATTTGGTATCGCAAATTGATACATTCATCGTTTTTCGTATCACCGAAAAATGTGTGAAAAAAAATTAAAATTAATAAAATATGCTGCTTTTGGGGTTCTAACCCATTTCACAATTCGATACCTACATGTTTTTTTCGTATCACCGAAAATTTTTTCAGAAAAAAAATAAAATTAATAAAGTAAGCTACTTTCGTGGTTTTAACGATATCGTTTTTTTTTTAATAATATAAAAATATAAAGATAATGCTTAAATTTTACATGCAAATAAATATGAATACTTGGGTACTGTACCGGGTAATATAAAAGTTCTATAAAATGCAATGGGTCAAACGAGCTGGGTGATCTAGTTGCCAGAGCTGATTCTGGAATTGATTTGGAGTCCTTGAATCAGTTCTTAAATATTTGTTGCACTGTCCTCCTTTAAAGGTTCAGACATTGGTGACTTATCTGTAACTTATAAAACAGCTGATTCAACCAACCTTACGACAAGCTGTATTACTAGTCATTGGTCCCTTATCGTAATTCTGTAGCTGTATCGTTAACTTACAGACCAATTGGATTTTGGTTAGCAACTCTAAATCCGTAAACAGCTGACACTTGTGAAAGCAGATATAGGAAGGTAGGCGCATAGGCGAATTCAGAAACTTCTTTTTTTATTTACAAAGGTAGATTATAATATCAAAATCAAAGCGAATTCACATCATGGGAAATAGTAATGGGCGAGTACCAACCGAATTCAGATTTTAACAAGGAGAAATATTATTTTGACATTACAATCTACCAATTACAATAACAAAATACATGGAAAATTTCTGAATTCGCCTATGGGCCTACCTTCCAAGATCTGCCTCGACAAGTGTCAGCTGTTTACAGATTTACGGCACCACTAACAGCTCACATGGATAGCGATAAAGTTACAATAAGGATAACGATACAGAAATACTTACAAGTCACCAATGTCTGAACCTTAAGTCAAAATGTCTGCTATGGGCAGTGGTCCTACCAAAAGTTTGATAAAAATAAAATTTGTTAAAAAAAATTATCTACGTATCATTCATATGTAATTGTGCTTAGGTGTTTTTTTTTTTTTGATAAATTTAAGTACTTCCTGATGAAGACGATGAATGTGTTCCACGCAGGATTATTGTGGATGGGTACGTAGATTTTGCCCCAGAAAGAGGATTATGTGGTCTTTTCAACCAGTTATGCACCAAAATAAAGGTATTTTGAAAAAACAAATTTATATTTCGAAAACAATCGGCCTCCGGACTGTTTCGACTTCAGATATAGGATCGGAGGACGGTGCAATGCCCCTTTTCTAAACGGTTTTTACGCCCCCTTGGATCGGTAAAGGAAACCGTGACCACGAAAAAAAAACCATGAAGACATCAATTTATGATACCAAAATTTTTGAGGTTGTGGCAACACTGTTCCTAAGCGTCATTTTTGACACTAACGGCCTTATTCCGGTGTGGTAACAAAATTTACTTTACTGGTTAAATAAAGAATCTGGTACTTTAAACACTCTTTTCGTATTCTGGCAGCAGAAAATTAAGTTACCACCTCAATACGTGGTAACATTTTGTTACCATTTTCAGCCCGATTCCATTCCGTTCGTATGGAAATGCTTTGACAGCGTTACCATTTGTGCCAGAATACCAATTGAAAAGACGGTAACAATTTTCAGCAACATAAATTACCAGTAAAGTAATTTTCCGGTAACCAGTGGCGTAGTAACGGGGGGGAGCTTTTGGGGACAAAACCCCCCCGAAAGATTCGTTTTGACCATAAAACCATCTTTGACTTTATTAGCATACATTTCTTTTTCAGGAAAAAATCAATGAGAATAGTAAGTATTACTTATAATTCTAGCGTTTGTTGAGCCGTAGGAAA
This sequence comes from Urophora cardui, assembly GCA_960531455.1. Classification (NCBI taxonomy): domain Eukaryota; kingdom Metazoa; phylum Arthropoda; class Insecta; order Diptera; family Tephritidae; genus Urophora; species Urophora cardui. The sequence goes on from OY482673.1 coordinate 2,164,634, forward strand.
GTGAAAGAACCGCAGGAATTTTACCACAATTTACATTCTTTGTACTTATATTCGCTTTTTTGTGGTAAAATTCCTACGGTTCCTGCACTTCCCTACGGCTCAACAAACGCTACAATTATTATACGGTATTGCTGTTATTAACATGCTAATAACAGAATTCATTTCAATTACTTATCATCTTAATCAAATAACACTGTGGAACAAATTTAGGTCAACAAAAGTTAACTCGGTTCTGAAAGTTAGGGGTGAAAATAGAGGCTAAATTAGAAGACCCGTATCGCGGCGTTTGCTTAGGTTAGTTCGAATTTGTTTTTAATCGACCTTTGAACTTTGCAGGCAAATGCCGATTTTCAGCATATTGTTTGTATGGTTTTTTTGCTATAACTCGTCGACTAATTGAGATTTTTTTGTTGGAGTGACAGCAAACGAAAGAAAATTAAATTTCCTATACAAGGTCTATAACATTTTTCTCTACCTCTTATAGTTTCTGAAATATTGATGATTCAATTTGAATTTTTTCGATTTTTCAAAGAAAAAATTGACTTTGTCAGGCAATATCTTTAAAACCAAAATTTTCACCTTCGGTTTTACTCCCTTGCGTGAAGCTACATTCTATTAGCAAAAAAATAAGCTATCAACGAAGAAAATCCATGGTAAAATGGAAAAGTTATAGGCGATCATGTAAATACAGCCAAGTCGCGCAATGCCTCTGCAGTAGCAGCACATTGGCAGCGCAGTAGATACAAGCCCATTTACGGGTATAACATGCATAAAATATACCATGTTATAGACCCCTTGTATAGGAAATTTAATTTTCTTTCGTTTGCTGTCACTCCAACAAAAAAATCTCAATTAGTCGACGAGTTATAGCAAAAAAACCATACAAACAATATGCTGAAAATCGGCATTTGCCTGCAAAGTTCAAAGGTCGATTAAAAACAAATTCGAACTAACCTAAGCAAACGCCGCGATACGGGTCTTCTAATTTAGCCTCTATTTTCACCCCCAACTTTCAGAACCGAGTTAACTTTTGTTGACCTGAATTTGTTCCACAGTGTAATATTAGTATAAACTACAATGGGAATAAATATGCAATGTATAACAGTATCTGAACTTGAGATTTTACTTAATGTCTGTCAAAATGGAATATTAAAAAACTAAATTATATAAGAAAATTATTATTTATAACCGTAGCACATAGGTAGAAATATTTTATTGTGTACATCTATTCCAAATTGCTTGTTTAATGAAAAATTTTAATAATTTGTGTTAAAAGTCGATTTTATTGAAAAATATATACAGTGACTCAAAAAAAAAAATCATACGCAAGAGTTTTTAAATTTAGTTCTGTCGAAAATTTGACTCTCTTATTTTCGTTTAAAAATGTAAACAATTTTTCAATAAAAATCGCCTTAAGCAGGATTTCTAAGCTTATGGAAAAATCCGAAAAATCGTAGAAATTTCTAAAAGTGGATTAAAAATTTCAAAGCGCAGCCAGAATTTATAGAAGATTTTGAGGAGATTTCTAAGTGTACTGTTATGTAGCCAACCAATTTGAGTGTAAAAAGTGCTATTCTCAATGCTGTAAAAATTTCCGTCGATTTTAGTAATTTTTTTCTGTAGGGTGTTTGCGTTATATGTACGTGAGACCATGATACAAGAAAGAAGGTAGTGTAAACGTCAAATTTTTGTCGCCATATTAACCACCTGACAATTATATGGATTATGACATTTCGTGCTGCCATACTCAGTGCTAAAAATCCTCCATTTATGTTATTTTTTATTTCCATGGTAACCATGGTATCGATTGCAACAAAACGAATTTTTTTAATTTGAATATTGATATATATATATATAAATACCTACGTATATTTACGTATTAAATTCTTCATAATATCAGATCACAAATAATTATATAAAAAATAAGATTTATTCTTAAAATAAGTTGCGGCAAGTTTGTGGAATATAGTACATACTACAATCCCACTACACATGCTGTGAATTTCATTGAAAAATTTCAGTGGTTTAGAAATTATGAATATTGGCGAGACTTATGTACTTGTAACCGAAAAAAAAGTGCGGTTGATGGCATGGTTATATGTAGAGCTCTCGATTTTTTTTTGAACATTTTCGAGTAGCCCGAACAATTGTTGTTCAAATGCTCGAACAGTTATTTGTTTGTTCATTACCCGTATGTTTGTACGGGCATTTGAACAACAAACGGGCTTCAAACAAAAACGATCAGATCGAATGGCTCGATACCCGGATATCTAGGGCTCTAGTTATATGCAAAATTTATTAGTAAATAAAATATTTAATTTAGATGAAAAGTTAGTAAAAAGATTTTTTTTGCGAAGAATCTATTTCAGAATTAGGTAAATAATAAAATAAAGGAAAATAAAATTAGTAACGTAAGTAAAATCTAAGGAAAACTGCAACATAAAAATTTAAATTAAATTTACATTCTTATATAACTGCTAAACAATTTTCTTAATAAATATATTTTTTAAATGTGGAAAAATTCTTGTATAAAACATTGAAACCAAATATGTATTTATATATATCGTCGATCCGGAAGAAGAAAGACGCATGCCAGTAATTTGTCGAAAAAAAGGCGCATTAAAAATATGTCGGGGAAGAAAGACGCTTTACAAAACATGTCGACGAAGATAGACACATTAAAGATATTTCGACGAACAGAGATGGATTATAAAATATTTCGACGAAGAAAGACGCATTAGCATTATTAACTGCGAAGAAAGACGCATATGCATTAATATTGACAAAGAAAAATAAAAAATCGAATACATCTTTCTTTCCTAAAAAATATTTAAATGCTTCTTTCTTTATAGTAAAAAAAATAAAGCGTCTTTCTTCGTTATCAAAAAAAAAAAAACAAGAGTTTTTCTTTCGAAAAATGTTTTAATGCGTCTTTCTTTGAAAAAAAAAAAAGTTTGCGTCTTTCTTCCTCAACAAAACACTTTGCGTCTTTTTTCTTCTATAGCGACGATATAAAGAAAATCAAGAACTCTTACCTTATTCATAAAAAATCGAAAAGTTTTCAAATATTGAAATATAATGGACGTTTTGATAATATTTTTCGACTTTAATAACTGCATAAATCTATTTTATTTTTTATGAATAACTTATTTTTTATTTTCTATGGAAAGCTTTTTTTTTTAAATTTTTTAAAATGTTAAAATATACTCATTACATCGGCTGATTGTTGTCTTTTATTTGTTTTGTTGATTAGCATATGTGAAAAACACCATTTCATTTAAAATACCCAATATTTTGTTCAAATATACCCTCAGCCAAAAAATTTTGATTGGGCAACGCTATCCTAAATTTTTGACTTAAAATAAGACGTCAAAAATCCATATTATAATCAAAAATGACAATGTCAAAGTGAAATGGAACTACCTTGTTTGTTTGTATCATGCGTGAGACCGTTCCAATTAAAATTTCCGAAAAGCCAATGAAATTTTTCAAAAAGTTGAATGTTGCATATTATTATATTACAATTGAATGAGCTGCAAAATTTCATACTCAAATATCTTCTAAAAAATGTAGCTTTATAATTCTTAGCCCCTTTTTATGATAAGTACTTCCTTAACTTTGAAATTGGAAATACTAAAAATACTGCCTAAAAAGTTAACAATAATCGCTGCTAAATATCTGGGTTACTTTCGAGCATCACCTACATTAACCAAGATATGCGTTAGAAATATAAACATTAAAATTAAATATAAAGCACAAAAAGAAAATTATTGTAGGTACATATGAAAAACCCTGTATTTAGTAGTGAAGTGCGGCTTTGTGCGACGTAATTTTTTGTCGGCTAACTACTAATTGTACTAGATATCATGACCGAGGGTTAATTTGACTGAGTCTGACAGAGCAACATAACAAAATCAATTTTTAACATGAAAAAGAGTGATAATTTTTTCTTAAATATCCCAACTTTAAAAGCTTAAAACTATAAACTTAGAATTATTGGAAACCAAGGATATTATTGAAAAGTGTTAATAATTACTTGAACCTTTAGGATTCATCATTGCAAGAGAGATAGTAAATACGCTGAGGATAACCCTGGACCAGAATTATTTTAAATTTGACAATAAAATATACAGACAAACTCACGGACTAGGCATGGGTAGCCCCACATCAGCTATCCTTATGGAAGTATTTATGCAACATTTGGAGGAAATTTACATGGAAGAACTGACGGCAAATTTGGGAGTCAATTTTTATGCCAGGTATGTAGATGACATCATCTGCCTAATATCGGGAAATAAAGAAGAAAAAATTTTGGAACACCTCAACAGCCAACACAAAAATATAAAATTCACTATGGACACAGAGAAAAATGGAAAAATCAACTACCTGGACCTAACAATTAAAATAAACAAAGAGACTAACAAATTTACTTACGAAATATACAGAAAGCCCACAGCAACAGATACAATAATACACAATAAATCTAACCATCCTCAACAGCACAAGAACGCCGCTTTCAGACATTTATTAACACGACTTGAACGAACCCCATTAGAAAAAGAAGCTTACAACAATGAACTCGGCACAATATACACAATCGCGGAGAACAACGGATATCAAAGAAAATACAAAAAAAACATAAATTCAAGAAAATCAGAAACCAAAGAAAAAGTAGAGAAGAAATGGGCAGTCTTATCATATACCGGAGCAACATCTTACAAGTTGGCTAAAGTTTTCCAAAAATATAACATTAATACAGCATTTAAAACGAGGAACAATATGGGAAAACTTCTACGAAACAACATTAACAAGGAAGACCTGTTTGACAAACAAGGCGTATACAAATTGACTTGCGAATGCCAAAATAGTTATATAGGACAAACAGGACGCCAAATCAAGACGAGATATCGAGAACACATAAGGGATTACAATAAGAAAATAAGAAAATCATCAGCGACAGTGGAGTCAAATTTCGCCAACCACATGGCAGAAAACAAGTGTACACCCATGAAAATAGGAAAAACAGCTAAAATTCTCCACATACAGCATAAAGGAAAACGACTTAACATATTAGAAAACATGGAGATATACAAACAAAAAACATTCGTAGGTAAAATAATAAACACCGCATCGGATACATTATTTGAACCGGTACAATAATGAATATATGACAAAAAATAGATTTGCATACCTAAACACACAACACAGACTCACACACACAAACGTCACCCGAACGCACGAATGCACGAACACATCACATGAACACGAAGTACCTGAACAAAACGACGGAAGTTAGTTACTATAAATACTATCGAACTTACACAAAATAACTCAGAACGAAAGAAGACACTGAAGATGGCGCATATTAGCCGAAACCGGTTTGCCTCCAAACCAAACTTGACAAGAGATGACGGAAATTCGTTCCACAATACATCATATAGTTAAAGGCCCTTGGCAACTGACAATCTGGCATGTCAAGCAGTGTGTATGTGTGAGTTTTTTTGTGTGTGTTAGTGCAATCGGCAGTCGTCGTGCTACACGTTCTTGTTCAGGCTCGCGTTGATGAGAATCAAATCTTTTAGATATTTGCGTCAATCACCCGACACTCACACATATGTATACACTTCTTAACATTCCAGATTTTAAGTGGCCAAGGGCCTTAACCCTAATTAGATAAACCACGTCGAAATGACGTATTCATTTTTATTTTTACTCTCTCACTTTCATTTATTTCCGAAGCAACTTCATACGCTCAGTTTTTTCGGTCGGTGGTTGTAGGTCATTGCTGGTGCTCGATTTTTTGCCATAAGTTTTTTTTTTATTTGAGTTATGATCACAACGTACGTCAAAACGACGTAGCTTTATCTTTAGTGTGACATTTTGGTTTTTCCATTGCATGACTTTTTTATCACTTTTGTGTTTCAATTTATTAGATTAATATGTTGTTTTTGTTTTTTTTTAGTTTTAATTTGTTAACAAATCTACGGATGAAAACAAGACTTAATATACTTCTTTGCAAAGAACTTTGCGCAACACCCTACAAGTTGCCCTACAAAATTCAGATGGAGTTAGTGATACCCAAGAAGACGACAAAAAATAACACCAGCAATGATCTCGAAGGCAGTAGAAATCAGGCTCTTCCCAGAAAATAAAATACTGTTGGTGCTGTCCTTCTAAAATAAGACGCATGTCAAAAAAATAATGTTTCAAGTGTAACACACCTCTGTGTGGACAACACCAAAACCAAGTTTGTAACACATTCATATAATCTTGCTTGATTTTATTTTTTTTTGTTTTAAAATATTATTTAAAGGGTTGTTTTGTTAAGTAAACAAAAAAAACCTCTAAGAATTTAGAATTAAGAATGAAATTTGCACCTTTTTGTGAAGGCTGTCTAATTTTTTTAGCTTTTTGTCAAAAAAATTAATTTCTTTATTAATCTCATATTATCTTTACTTTTATGTTTAAATGTTGCACATAGGACTGGAAATAAATGAAATAAATTATCTCAGTCAAAAAACAAATAAGTTTTATATTTTTCACCTCCTTAAAAGCCATTAAATGAAGATACGTCATTATGACGTATGTTTATCTTTGCAGGGGTATAAAATAGCGTTATCTATCTAGGGTTAAGAGTTTGATATATGTATTATAAGCGATATTTGTGTACTAAAATGTTAAATTATAGTCTGAAAAAATTACATTTCGCTAGCTTAGAGTGCAAACTGTGTAAGTCCACTTTTATGAAGAAGTGTATTTTTATGTAGAACGCTAGAAAAATCATATACGCACCGCGCTAAACAAGTCTGAGATACTTGCCATATTTCTACTAAAAATATATTTAAAATATATTTAAGCAAAGTTTATCACTTTACCGAACGATTTTGTTGCGTAAATTTATAAATTTCGGTAAAATTCAAGTCTGACACATTGTCAGTTTTACCTTTTCAATTTAAAAGAGGAAAATGTGTTTTCCTTCGGCATTTTTGCACGAATTATTAAAATAATTTCTACAAAAATAGCTTTGTTCAACAACTTTACTTGCAAGAAGAGCGTCAGTGACAAATTAAGAGTAAAAACGAGAAAAAGAGAAAATTATCAACCAAAGTTATTGAACACAAAATCGTAAACATTTGCAAGTAAACAGCTGATGCGCTGTTTTTACAATTTGATTTTTAGGTTAGGTTGTAATTGAAATCTTTGAAATTGAAAATGAATGTAAATAACTGAGTTAGGAAGACGAAAATCTACTTTGGATATTCCACAACATCGTCCAGATTCCTTTTTGCGCTAATTTATTTAGTATGCAATTAGAAATTTGCGATTAAAATGTTTGCATATTTCCAATTGAAAATTTTCTGATCATATGTTTTTGACGCTTCTATTTTTTTTAAAGCTGCAAGTAGTTGCAAGTGAAAATTTTACTTGCAACTATTTTCAACTCTCTCGAAGTCTTACTCTCCCAATTTGGTTCTCTCTTGCAAATTTTTTGGGTTATTGAACATAAAATTCGCAACTATTTCGCTCATTTGCTGCAAAACCGGCATAAGTAAAAAAAATCGATTGTCCAGAAAACGCTTTTAAAGTTTTCAACTGACTGCAATCTTACACAGAAAATAGGAAATCCTACAAATTCAAAACAAACCAATTCAGTATAATATATTTAACATATCCATAAAGCAAAATCAACACCAAGTATCCATTTATGGTTTTTTCCTGAATAAGAACCAACTCTCCTTTGCATAATGACGTTATTGTTGCAAAAATATATTCAGTAGAGTGTCTTAAGTTATAATGTGTCATTATTGTTGAGAAAAAAAAACAATAAGTTCGTATTGATTCATTTTATTTTCAATCTTTTGAACTTCAAATATACATATTATGTACTTATGAATATCACAAAAATAAACATAAATTAATTATAATTCATACACCGAGAGAAAAGATATTGGTAGATCAACGGGATTACGGGTTAAAACAACAGATTCCACAGTCAAATCACATCCAAAGGATATATCTGTTAAATTGACAGACGATATTCTGTTTTAACAGTTTTATTGTTGTACTACTCTGAAAACAAAAAATCGCTGTGAATCCAAACACTTTTGCTGTTAAATCAACAATTTTCCGCAGTTGAAATTTTGTCACTTAAAAATAAATCCCTTTGTGTTTTACATGGCCATTTATTTCTAACAATTACTTTATAATGTGTATTTTTAGAGCTATTGGCAAGTTTTTTAAATATTTTGTTTGCATTTTTCTCTTCATCCTCCCTCCGTTCTGTTTCCAAGTTCAAATATGTAGCTTCATCTCCGCTTGTTTTCCATTGCGGCACCTTCTTCGCCTTCACTGCTTGCTATATTGTTTTCTCTATTTTATATTCTCCTCCGATTTCAAACCATGACATCAACCTGAAATTCAATCCAACGGCATCATATTGCTAGCTTAGAGTTCAAACTGTGTAAGTCCATTTTTATGAAAAAGTGTATTTTTATGTAGAACGCTAGAAAAATCAAATACGCGCTACGCTAAACAAGTTTCTGATACTTGTCATATTTCTACTCGTTGGTATTCTGTGATACGCAAATTGTGTAAGTTCAAAAAAACGAAGAAAATTGGGTAAGTCCAAAATTTTATATGAACAGAAATTTTTTTTCATTTCGAAATTTTTTTATTTTTTGTTTTTTGTCTCTCCTACAAAGTTTTAAAAAAGGAATTACACAATTTGCACTCTAAGCTAGCGATATGTATATTGAATATTGAACTTTAGTGGCTATTATACTTACCTTTGTTCGAACAAGCATCCGTGAATTAAAACTCACACACGCAAGCAAAGCAACAATTAACAACGGAGAAAGCTGGCAAAATAAATACTTTTTCTTTTGATAGTCAACAGTAATGATTTGTTGAATCAACAAATAAATATAAAGGTTACAGCAACAGATATTAGGGTTAAGTTAACAGTGACTCAGTTATATCAACGAAAATTTCTGTTAATAATTGACGATCAGTTGTGTTGAACTAACAAATAGGTTTTAATAGATATATTTGTTAAAGTAAAAGATGTTTTCGTTTATATAACTCTAAATATACCTAAACATATTTCTGTTAATTTAACGAATTTAGGGATTAACAGAAGAAAACTGTTGATACTACTGTGATTATTTTTCTGAGTGAAGAAACAGTCTTTTGAACTTAAGAAATTAAGGAACTCTTTAACATCTTTTCATCTTAAGTTATAATTTATTTTATTTATTTATTTATTTATTTATTACGACTCTTCGAGTCTAATTCAGCACAACAAGTTACTTAAATATATTATTACATCAATTACCAATATATACATACATACAATGATTCGCATTTAATATTGTTTGGGATGGAATTTACATTTAGAATTGAGTATGTAATTGAAATTGAAACGTGTAACAACAGTCCACTCAGTTTCAAACATCTATCTAATATTCATACCTTTCGTGTAATTAATTAACCTTGATTTAAATAAATGATTATCACAATTTTTGATATTTTCAGGTAATTCATTGAAGCATTTTAACCCTTTATAAAAGAGACTATTTTTTTCTGATTCAGTTTTATAATTAGGCAAATTGAAATCGTTTCTCTGTCTAGTATTTATGCCATGGATCTCATGATTATATATAATACCTGTTCTTAGATAATCTGGCAACTTTCCGGTTTTTATGTTGTAAATAAACTTCATTGTATAGTAAAATATTTGTTGTTTAATGCTCATCCAATTTAAACTAAGTAACATATCTTTGATAGGGGTATCATAATTTTTATTCAATATAAAACGCATTGCTTTATTCTGCATTTTTTGTAGTTTTTCGATTTGCGAGTCTTTCATGATAAAGAAAATTGTAGCACAATAGATGAAGTGGGGCTCAACTATGGATCTGTATACTTTTACTTTATAATAAGTACTTAATTTTTACATGTTCTTTTAATAATAATACAATGGCGCTATTATAACTCTGACGAGTTTTATGGCCGAGCTTCTCTCCCAATTCGAGGTGTGCTCCTTTTTGTTTTTCCTACTAATTGGGTGGACCTACAGTTTTATGCCGGCTCCGAACGGCGAATGCATTTTTTGTGAGAAGCTTTTTCATGGCAGAAATACTCTCGGAGGGTATGCCGCCCACTGCCGAGAGGTGACCGCTGCTCTTAAAAAACCCAATAATTGGATTTTTACTAATTAGAAAAATTTGTTTGGCTCGGACCGTGGTTTGAACCCGAGACCTCTGGCATAGCAGGCGAGCACTCTACCCACTGCACCACAGCGACATGTTCTTTTAATGAACCATATTTTTTTTGCTAATTTACTTATTGTGTAATCAATATGAGAATCAAATTTTAATTTACAATCAATTTGGACACCTAAGTATTTTATCGTTTGTACGTTTTCGATTTCTCTGTTATTTATGTTGATATTTTCAAAACTCGTAATATTCTTTCTTGTTATTAACATATATTTCGTTTTTTCGATATTTATTTTAAGCCTGTTTGCGCACAGCCACCTATACAGGGCATCCAAATCAATTTGCATCTTTTCTCTAATATCATTTTCGCATTTTCCATTTATCGAAATTAAGGCATCGTCAGCAAATAGTTTTATCGAACTATACTTCAAAACTGTATGGATATCATTTATATAAATATTAAATAAAATTGGTTCATAAACGAAAAATGTTAATTTTTTACTTCAAGTAATTAAAAAATTAATGGATTACATGTTTCGTCTTGCTATCCTCACTATCACTTTCTTGTTGTGGTGATTTTGGACAGTATGTTGCATCAGCCACGGAGTCATCAAATTCTTCCGAAAAAGACATTACCTGTATAAAGTCAATGCTTGCGTTCAACCACGAAGCGACGTAGTCAGGCGCAATGTTTATCGTTCGACAGTTGGCAAACGACTGATGAAGAGAGTAAGAGCCCGTGCACAATTGGCTTTGTCTGCTCCAACTTTGATAGAAAAAACCTTAAAGCAAAGCGAAATTCCAGATGCTTGCTACAATTAACACTTTGACAATTTCCACTTCACTTCTTTGCTTTAATTTATAAACCTGATTTTTGGTAATATATTTGGGGAATTTGCTTTTTTCTGCTTATTCGAATGTTATTTTTTACTTTTCTCTGCTCACTTCTCACGAAATTGCGCGAAATCGCTAAAATAAGTGTAGATATACAAACATACACACACACACACAAGGGGAGATGTTTGTCAAAGTGGAAAAAAGTTGAAAGATGGCTAACTTTATACTTTGCTTTACTCGCTTCACCTCAATTGTGAACATGTCCCTTTAAAAAGCACATGCTGAACAGAACTGTCAAAGCAAAACTCTGAAGCAAAGCGAGGTAGAAGTCAATTGTGCACGGCTTATAAGAATACGTGTGAATCGACTTCCCACAATTGTGGTATGGGCTGCCTATCAGTGATGTAGATACACAATTGATTCGTGTAGCACCAGCGATGCCGTTCCAAAATTTATGAGCGGAGTGAAAATTGACATATAGCGGAGTGTTTCGGAGTGACGTACGAAAGAGCGGAGTGGAATTGCGGAGGGATGTCAAAAATAAGGAAATCAACAAGAAATGTAAATATGGGAAAGCAAACGCAAAAATTAAAGGACATATGTATTTATTAGAAATGAATTTAATTAAATTAAAATTATGTTTTTATTCATAGCACATTTGTTTATAAACTTTTGTATACATAAATTAGTGCATGTTATGCATTAGATAAATGTCTTAGATATAAAAGTACAAGTATGTATATATAAGTAGGATAAGTTTTTTTTTTTTTTAAATAAATTATGTATTTTGTGTTTTTGTAAAGACAATTCTGCCCTTTTATGACCATCAGAATTGCCATACCTTTCCAAATCAGAAATATTATTTCCCAACAATTTTACACAAATTTTACAGAAGCTTTTCTCATCTTTGTTTTCTAACCAACTAAATTTCATCTTCCATTTATCGATGAATTTTTGTTTGAACGGCTTTATTTTCACTGTCTTTGGTGTGAAAATCGCAGAAAACAGCGGCACTACAATTATTTACCATACATATGGTGTGAAAATAATTCATAGCAGCAGCACTACAACCACCCGAAACTATAGCAGCATCGAAGTCACCGTCTGTGGTGTGCAAATCATTCATAGCAGCAGCACTACAATCATCGGAAACTATAGCAGAAATAGCAGCATCGAAGTCACTCGTACAGACGGCAGCAGCCACAGGATCCAAATCGTATACATAAGTATGGTCATTTGCAACAGCTACATCATAGGCCAATTTCTGTGTTGTAGCAGCAGGGGAATTTTCTTCTTTGATAAAATCGCTGGAAAGAGAATATGAGGTTATGAAATATGGAAAAGTATCCTTTAGAAATATAACTTACCTGTCAATGTACCTTTTTTTGCATTTGGTCCAGGGCAAACTTTTCTGATGAAAAGAAAAAAATGTAAAAACCAGCTAATGTGTTTTTATAAATTTTAACTCATCTATTCATTTTAGAGCAATTGATTTGAAATTTTCCATGGAAGCGCGCACAAAACAAAGATCAGTGAAAAGTTGCCACTGCGGCAGAATTATAAGACGTAAACAATAACGCTGCCAGATTGTAATTTTATACATACAAAATTGAAAGTTGATTCAAAATTTGTGAATTATTTCATACATGAAAAAGTGGGAGTGATTTAGTCCAAGAGGGAGTGGCGGAGTGAGGAGGTCAAAATCGGAGTGAAATCTTCCAATTGGAGTGACAGCGGCATCGCTGTGTAGCACATTTGAATGAAGCCAAGAATTATCTAAAGAAGGATATCGCAGTAGATAAGCTGATTGGAATTGTGTATGTATACTAAATGGTATTCCGCCAATCATGGCGAAGAAAGTTCTTGTAGAATGTCAAACAAAACGGATTGGAAAAAATTTTTCTATGTGATTTGACATATATAAAGAAACATGAAACACATGAAAACGGAAGTAATATAACCTCTATTTGGATAAACCTTGAATGAAGCATTACAAAAATTATTAAATTCGCCTTGAACTTGTCAGACAAAGAGGAATGGCAAATAGTATGCGCATATACAAAACAAAGTTTCCAGAGTACAAAATTTAAATAAAAACAATTTTACGAGCGAGATGGAACAATACGACGAAATTCTATGCTAAAATATGAATTTATAGAAAAATATGCCAAAAATATGCAAATAAGTCAAGATATGCAAAAATAAGCCTTTTGACCTAAATATGCGAAAATATGCCCTAACAAGATAGGCTTATTCTCTTCGTCTTGAGCTAAAACGCCGACATATATTTATCATATGTAAATAGGACTGCAGTAAATAGTTGGCCGCTGTGGTGCAGTGGGTAGAGTGCTCGCCTGCTATGCCAGAGGTCTCGGGTTCAAACCACGGTCCGAGCCAAACAAATTTTTTCTAATTAGTAAAAATCCAATTATTGGGTTTTTTAAGAGCAGCGGTCACCTCTCGGCAGTGGGCGGCATACCCTCCGAGAGTATTTCTGCCATGAAAAAGCTTCTCACAAAAAATGCATTCGCCGTTCGGAGCCGGCATAAAACTGTAGGTCCACCCAATTAGTAGGAAAAACAAAAAGGAGCACACCTCGAATTGGGAGAGAAGCTCGGCCATAAAACTCGTCAGAGTTATAATAGCGCCATTGTATTATATTATAAATAGGACTGCAACAGAAAAATATGCATTTGCACATCTTCTGTTGCCCTAATAATTAGTATATCAGCCAAATACTATTACTACAACTCTAATAGTAAATATTTATTTTATTAAAATATACATATACATACACACATATACGTATATACATATATTTCATTTAGTTTAACTAATCAATATAATTACAATAAAACAAATGTATGTATGTACATATATATGTTCATATGTACATATATACATAAGTACAAGCTATCAAATTAATGTACATATATGTATGTATACACAAATAAGTAGAAACTTACTTCTTCCATTGCTGCGTCGTTTTACTTCACTGCATTCACTCAAACAAACTAGAATGATTCGGTTGATTCGTTTATTTTTCTAGTGCTTTTACTGTCCTCTCCCACACTACTCGCAAGGCACAGAAAATATACTCAAGCCTGTGTGTTCATGGCTAAATGGAAATGAGCAAACTGCATTGTCACTCAACTCATGCTAGCATATACTGTCGTGCGAGTGCTGATCGTATGTTAAACCGAATCAAGCATAACATTGGCAATGACACCGAATCACACAGTGTTCAAAGAAAAACGAGTGAGCTTGCGCAGGTCTTTAATACGTACTAAATTTTTGAGGCTGAATATATCTAAAAGGGTTGGAGGAGGGGCTGAAAACCATTATGGAGGTATAATATAGCAATCCTCTTACTTACTCAGTGAAAATAAATATCCGGAATAGAAAACTTAAAATGTTGTGTATCATGCAGCCTTAAACTGAATACTAAAAGTATATATTTTTGAAGTTGTATACACAATGAAGTAGTGAAAAATCGTTAATTTTCTATTAAAAATAATACCGGTGTAATAACAATTTTTGAAATGAAATTAATAAAAAAATCTATTTTGGGCAGAACGAAGTTTGCCGGGTCAGCTAGTACATCATATTTATGGTCTAATAAACGCACGCCATCATCCAAAAATTGCGCCTTCACAATGCCATTAGCTGCTGCACAACAAACCCTTGTGAACGCATAAAATGATAAACTCAAAGAGCGATCAAAAAATGATCGCTAGCGCAAAAAATTATAAAATAGACTCATAGAATGAATTTTCAAAAAATGAATTTTCAAACGATCTCTCATTTTAAAATGAATTTATGTAAGAGTTTATCGCCACTGCAGAGACCCATCGATCGCTGTTGACGTGCGTTCATTTGCGTTCGTTGTCACTAGTGTTGCCGTTGAAAAATTTTCGTGGTGGCTAGATTTGATTTAATTTGTGGCTAAAAATGGCTAAAAAATTTGGTTCGTGGCTAAAAATGGTGGCTAAAAAATTTTGTTTCAAATTAACATGTTTTAAATTTATTTTTAAAATTCAGGCACAAAACTATTGCATACAATATAAGGAAAAAATCATAAATTTGTGTAAAAATAAAATATTCATACATACATAGTATGTACTTAACTATATCTAAAAAAATTAGATATCACATTCAATATCTATCATTATGTCGTCATCACTAATTGACTCTTTCTCTTCATAAATTAATTCTTTCTTCATTAATTTAATGAGATCTTCCGTTATTTCAAAATCATTGCAACATTGTTTTACATTCTTTAAACCATTTCGATTTTTGGTTTTGACAATATTCATTACGGAAAAGGTTCTTTCCTCTTCGGCGTTGCTAAGTGGTAGAAGTAGCAAACAATATACAAAGTCAGTTAGATCCTTATACGGACTTTCATCGACAGCCTACTATTCCACTAGCGAGTATCAACAGGCACGGTATATATATTGATCATTGATTGGATCATGATCAACAGGCATTTATCGATAGTTGCGTTACTTGTTTTGTTTTTTAAAAATTAAGGCCCTTGGCAACTTACAATCTAGATTGAGAGGAAGTGTATATGTGTGTTGGGTGATTGACGCAAATATCAAAAATTTTTGATTTTCGTCGCCGCGAGCCGACAAGTACGTGTAGTACGACGGCTGCCGATTGCACTAACACACAAAAAAAAAAACAATCAAATTTGACTAACTCACTCAAAAAAACACTCAAACCGGACAATCCAGATTGTAAGTTGCCAAGGGCCTTTTAATCGATTTGTGATAATCGCTGAATTGAATTAGCGTTACCACATCCTTCCTATGTGCAAAATAATGGTTCATTACAAGCGGTGGCTAAAAACGTGGCTAGTGGCAAAACGCAAATTTTGGTGGCTAAAAAAACACGGCGGTGGCTAAATCTAGCCACCAAATGGCTAAAACGGCAACGCTGGTTGTCACTGTGTATTTGCGCTCATGAGAGCGTGGCATAGCTCAGAATTATAGAGTGATAATTCGTTTGAGTGAGTTTATTTTGAGCGTTCTTCGCACCCTGGTTATAATAGCGCCAGTGTATTATATTATTATTAATTTGGAACTGATCCACTTCACAGGTTTTCATCAAATTAAAGAAACACTAACTTCCCTTTCCAAAAACAAATCACGTACTTGTTATGGTACGCGTTTGACCTCGATTACGATCTACAATCGAGTGGAGCAGCAATGCATGGCGGTCGGCATGATCTAGGGTTGCACTGTGGCTAGTCATTGTCGGCTGGGCGGGGTTCTTGCCTACATTGCTGTCCTGCGCCATAAACAGAAAAAATTCATATCATGCCTTTTCAAACCAAAACGAGTAAAATCACACCAAAACAACATCCGGTTTAGGCGGATGCCACGGACGGACCGTTGAAAAATTCGAAAATTCAAAATAACCCGAAAAATCCAAATTCAAGAGGCCAGGCATCAGTTAAATTTAAATAAATGCAAACCGAGGGAAAATGTCGTTGAAATTTGAATATGAATTTGAATGTACGTTAAAGTCAGACGGACGTTAGCAAAACATTTAAACCGAAATTTAAATCGGACGGAAATACTGACAATCGACGGAAAAATTTAAAAATAGATGAGCGCACGTTAAATTTAAATAATCGCGGACGGACGAGAAAATAATCGTTGCACCAAAATTTAAATTTGAATGTACGTTGAAATCGATATGCACTAAATTTGAATAAACATTGTCAAAAAAAAACTGTCAAAGTGAATTTAAATTTGAATATTTATATCGCAAAAAAAAATCGTTAAATTTGAATTTAATTTGAATCAACCGGAAGGACCGGTTATTAACAGGCATCTGAAAATACATAAAAGAAGCTGAAATTTAAAATATATGAACAATCAAAAAAAAAGTTAAAGGCCGAACTCACAAGGGGGTGGCGTTGCTGATGTTGTTGCAGCGCCGGTGCGTTTTTGTCCCACCCTAATCCATAGTCACTGTCGCACCCGGGTATCAGTGACCCCTTACCTGTGGTGCGCCGCTGGTGTTGTTGCAGCGCTGGTGCTTTTCTAGCCCACCCTCATCCATGGTCATCGGTGCACCTATATTTCGATGACCCCGTTCCTGAAAATCCTATGCCTTTTAAATAAGGGTAATCAGCATTCCCATTTTAAATTTTTGACAATTTATTTGGAATTCATTTCCCCTTTTCTTATAGCCTACGTCTATTTTTTCTCTGCGTTTAGCATATTAGGGCGCCCTTTCTAACAAACTAGTATTAATTAACAATATTGTGGCAAGCTTGATAATACTCGATTAAACCATCAAACAAAAGGAAAGGAAACTAAAGAACAATTGTAGGGGACTCAAAACACCGGCCCTTGTGTAAGCTTATAAATGAACTATAAAAGGTGTTATTGCAATAAGCTTACAATATACGATTGTTCTGAAGTCCTATTACATTTCGCTTACTCCCCGTCCTGCTGGGAATCTACATAAGTATGCACATACGTGCGTCAATTCAAATGATGAAAATTTAAAAGAAAAAAAAAATTGAAATATACAACATAACAAAAATAGCTTACGACCTAGGCTCCGGCGACTGGTGTTGACGTTGTTATGATTGTTGGTGCTGTGTTGGTGGTGCTGCTGCTGCTGTAGTTGTTGTTGTAGTTTCTGCTGGTTGCTGTTGTTGCAGCGACAGAATTTTTTTTTGCTTATGGCTGTTGATGTTGATCACTACCTGAGACGCTGTTGTTGTTGTTGTTGAGCCAAATTTTTCGCTATTTGCTGCTGTTGTTGTTGTGCCAAACCCAATTTGTTGTTGTTGTTCTAGTGCAAAATTTTTCGGCTGTTTGCTGTTGTTGCTTCGGCTGTGCCGCTATCGGTGTTGTTGAGTCACTATCTGAGACGCTGTTGTTGTTGTTGTACCAAGCCCAATTTGTTGTTGTTGTTGTTGAGCCAAATTTTTTGCTATTTGCTGCTGTTGTTGTTATTCGATATTTATGTTTTTTGGGTGCGTAAATGTTCACTGCGGTTATCATTTAATTCATGAAATTCTATTGTTTATCAGGAAATGCAGCGACAAACCGACACGAATACGATATGACAAACGAATTTGAACGACGAAAAAACAGATTCTTGTGTGCACAGGTGTGTGTGTGTACGTATACGTATGTATACATTTCACTTTACAATCGAGTGTCTACGTAGAACTAGCCATTTAAACTAATTTAACATAATGTACATGTTTTGCAAAATATACTGAACACTGATTTTGTGTTTTCGCATCTATTTTTATTATTTAAGAAGTTATTTATATGCAATATAAAAAAAATAGTTTTACACCACGAAAAAGAACCGTCTCGTTTGACTCTACCACCCAATTGACTTTTCGAAAACTGACTCCCGCTGTACTAAAAAAAATTCTTATTAGCGCGTGCCTTCCACTTTTTCTTCTGTCTTCGTTTTGGAAGAGTCCCGTTTCTTTTTCGTATAGCCTGTAGTGGTGTAGTGACGTGTGCATCATAGTGGCGTGACTTTACGGTTACCCGAATGTCTATATCATGGTATGACGCTAGCAATGACACAAGCGAGATGGAATGCGGTTGCCATGTTACACAAAAAAAATTACCAAAACTTTCGGAATAAAATGCCTCAATCATTTTTCCCATGAAACTATCTCAAAATAATCGATTATATTCGTGCCCTAGTAAATTTGCTACTGTAAAATTCTATTAGTGTACATTGGGAATATCAGTAAACATTGTTGTCTTACGCCCAAAGTATAAAAATGGTAAGAGACAGGAAAATCTGATTAATGAAACAACAGTACAAATGTGTGGTAATTAATTATTTAATGTTCTGCGAATAAAAAAAAGTTTAAAGTTGTATAGGGCGAATAAGAACATTTTATAATATGTGCATTTGAAAGTACTAAGTATCCGAATAACCATGTGTTACGCATTTTCACAATAAGAAGTGTTCATGGCAACCCTGGAAGAACCAGTTTGTCCATCACCAATACATGTGCATATCCCGCCATTGGAACGATTGTCAAGGTTGAGATGGGAAATTTCAGTTAAGCTTTCCCCATGCAAGGCCTACTTATAGAGGTTGGCTCGATAGCTTGCCTATTTGCAAAAAAAAAAAATTTCATGCAATCTATAAGGATTGAAATCTGAAGAATGAATCAAAACCACATAACCATTTAGAAGAATAAAAAAAAATCAGTGTAAATCTCGGATGCAATTACTTATTTAAAATTTGTTTAGACTCTTAGTGGAGCAAGAAAAGAATTAACTACAGGATTTTGAATAAAAAAAATGTTACATTTAAGATATCTAGTAACTGAATAAGAAAATACAAATTTTAATTATTGCCAGAACACCACCAGTGGTGCATGAAATTTTTACTCGAACAAGGAAATGACTCCTGTCAAAAAAAAAATTGTCAGCTGTTGCCATCGAGACAACCTCATAAATCACCCTCGTTTCGCAGTGCGGCCACCTGTTACACTAGCCCACAGCCCAACATAAAAGGTCGATGCGAGGGAGAATCGCTCTTCTTCTTCTTGGCATATGTCAACTTATTGTCTGTTGCTTTGATTCTACAATCTTGCATGCGTTGTTCGTAGAAGTGAATGCTAAGCTCAAGGTTTATCCAAAGAAGGTTATATTAGTTACGTTTTGATGTGTGTGTTTCCTTTAAAAAAAATGTC
Organism: Urophora cardui; assembly: GCA_960531455.1. NCBI lineage: Eukaryota > Metazoa > Arthropoda > Insecta > Diptera > Tephritidae > Urophora > Urophora cardui. The sequence goes on from OY482673.1 coordinate 2,184,398, forward strand.
AACGTGAAAGAGGAGAGAAATTATTTTCAAAGTAAAATTTTTCCCCAATCGGTTCTATCTGACGTTCGCACTTTTTTTTTTATTTTTTTTTTTTTTTTTTTGCACACATACCCAATTGCAATCAGCTTATCTGCCGCGAAATCCTTCTTTAGACAATCCTTGCTAAGTTGTGTGTTCACATCTTTTTCCCTGCTTTTGACATTTGAAACAAGCCGCCTAACGCCAATCGCATATTCTGCCTCACATGCGACGACCTGTTTAGTTTGGCCACGCGTCAACCATTCTTCTTCACCATGTCAGCACGTCGGCCATTATTGATGGGAAGTTATTGGCACATGTCAGACGGTCAATATATATTGATGAAATCCGTGGATCGCGATTCATATTGACAGTGTAGCATCGAGTATTGATGGATCGCGATCCTGGATCGCGAATTTTTAGAAATTTTGCGATCCGCGATCCGGATCGCAATATTGACAATATGGATTGACTGTGTAGCATGAAAATTTTGCGATCCATCAAAATGCGTGTATATTTAGAAATTTAGAAATCCGGATCGCAATATTGACAATACGGATTGACTGTATAGCATGAAAATTTTGCGATCCATCAAAATGCATGTATTTTTAGAAATTTTGAAATCCGCGATCTGGATCGCAATATTGGCAATAAACGAATTGAAAGTGAAAGTGTGAAAAGGACGGAAGTAAAATATTTTGAATCTCAGAGCGAGAAAAATATCGCAATATTCATATTGAACGTGTAGCACCAGTTTGGGATTCATCAAACCATCAATATGAATCGCGATTCATATTGACAGTCTGACATCTCCCATTGGAAACTACTAAGAAAGAAGCTACTGAAATAGTGGTGCTGCCACACAGCCAAAATTGAGCAACCGAAATTAACCCGTTTATGATCGATATCAGTATTGATATCGATAGCAAACCATAACATACTCGAATGTTACTTTTTTTTTTTATTAATTTTAAAGTATTCCTTATATACGGCAATAACACTTCCTATCATAATTAATATCAATTCTAAATCGTCATCCATTATACATTTTATTAAATCTTTCGCGAATTGGTAAAATATGTATTTTCAAAAATAACAATGGCGGGAATTGTATATACATATGTATGTAGTGTAACTGATAGACGCAACCATGCGCATACACTGGAGCAGCCAGGGCCGCACGCAAGAAAACGTTTAGATGCGCATACGCACACGCATTCGCATACGGTGCATTAGAGTTGGACTATAACGCACGCACGCAAATTTTTCATATGCGTTGAACCATGATTCAACAATAACTGCTTGCCCAGAATGTTGTACTACAGCTACGGACTACATAGCTTACTACATCAGCTGATGACTGATTTTGTGGCAACGCTCGAAAATGTGAACACAATGGCGTAGCTCAGTGTATCTCATATATGTCATCTTTTTTATATTTTTGTACAGGGGATTCCTTAAATTCCATAAAAGCTCTTTATTTTTCACAAGTTAAATTCATTTTTCAGTTTCTTCGTCCTTCATTTCGAATTTCCGTCATTAAAAAATTAAGCTGTCACACTGTAGCGCGCTACAAAGTTAAAGTTAACTCTACTTCTACTACAGCCACAACTACACGCTACAGACACAGCTACACATTGTGGGCATTGCTATGCAATTTTACTGTTTTAACTTTTGACAGCTCTTACTACGTACTACAGCCACACCATTCTGGGCAAGCAGTAAAGGTTTTCGCATGACGACATACCTTCATACATAGTGGGGCCAGAAGTGTCATGCAAAGAGGAATGTAGAAGAATTTGACAGATGTGGCCCCTATGGAAATGCTAGGGTGCGTGTGTGTGTGGAATATGTCAACAAAAAAAATGCTTGTGTTCGTGTGTTTATGAAGATTGAAGAATTCAGCTGATCTTATGCATTCTCCTTTATTGTTCCTCCATGCGTTGCGAAATTGACTTGCGTGCGTGTTCAGATAAAGAAATAGAAAAATACAGAAAATCAGAGAAAATCTTGTTATTTTGTGAAATATGTACCTAACAGATACGATATCAAAAGCAAGTGTCAATTTTTTTGCAAACAATCACCCACAATGCTTAATTTCAACTGTCACGCAAAACAAAAATTGGGCGCATGGTATAAATAATACAGGTATGTGCGTTGTCATTTTGACGCTGTCTTTTTGATTAAAAAGCAGATTTTTGAAGTTTGATCTTATGTCAGTTTTGGAGTATAGCGATGCCAGACTTTTATTTTTTGAATGCGTCGATTTTTGTTTGAAAGTTTGGGTATTTCAGGAATCAAAGGACAGACAGAGAAAGCAGATTTATGGAACTTCCGGTAGCTCTTCTTCGCTCACTCCACAAATCTTGATCCACTCTCCGCGAATAAAGGGTATCGTCGGAAATTGGAAAATTTTTATATCACCGTCTTTGCAGCCATATTTGGTATTATTGCACCGCGGAAATAAGCAACTCATATTGTTAAAATCTAGGGTACATATTTTTTTGTAATTGGATTGGACATATGTACACACATACATATATAGACTGAAATGCTCACTTGGTATGGTGGTGTACATACATATCGTCGTTTAAAGTGCAAAACCGCGTGACATTTTTTGCCAAAAATGAGATTTCATCAAAAATACATTCCTGGCGTCCGTCCCCATCCATTTTGAGATTCACACAACGCAATTCCAAATAATCACACAGTTTCAAAACCGCTTTTTTTAAGAAATTTTTTCGAACCAATACCGCGAATAATAGTTGTTATTGCTTTATAACTGTACTGTAATGTACTAAAGTTGATTATACTTTCATACACACGAAATGGATTATAACTTTGCTTTATTGAAGAAAAGTTTTTACGTACGCCTGCAAAACCGCCTATACGTCACTATTGCACAAAATAAAAGACGCAAAACCGCTTATAAATACATAAGTAAGCCAATAACTGGACATTTAACTGTTTTTCGCCAAAATTATATTTGGATTAAGAATATAATCCAAAAATCTATCTTGGTTTGGATGTGGGTTTGCAAAATTCCGAACCGTTTTGAATTAAAACAGTTTTTACTGCCTCCTGTAAAATTTGGGTGGTAGCGGATACACGGTATTGCACTTTATGCGACGATATGGAATTATAATAGATCAATCTCCAAAACCTCCCCAAAATATATACCAGAGTGATCACAAAGCCTAAATTAAAAGTGATCGTAACTACTAAACTAAATTAAAAACTCACCGAGAATACCGAAATGAATCTTTTATGAATCACTGATGAAATTCATCTATGACTGAGGAGGCATCAGTGAGTACTTTCAAATAAAGACTGCTGAATTTTTCATATAAATGGTTTGCTTTTTTCAAAAAAAAAAAAATAATAATAATAATAAAAATTGTACTCAGAAGAATCATCAATGATCATTCAGCGGTGAAACAAATTTACTGCAGGATGTGTAATTTTTTCAAATTGAAAAAATTTCTTTCAATTCAAATTGAAAAAATTCGTTACTATGAATACCATGGTTACAATTTATTTTTAAAACAAAGCAGTGAAAAATACTACATATTATAATTAATGGAGGATTTTTATCATTGAGTATGGCAGCACGAAATGTCATAATCTGCTTAATTGTCAGGTGGTTAATATGGCTACGAAAACTTGACGTTTGTTTTACCTGGTATACTTACTGTGTAACCTAAATCAAACGCACGCCGTCAATTTACTGTCAAAAATTTCTCATGCCCATACAACTTGTATGGGAGTAACCGAAATTGAACGGCGTGTGTAAAAAGCAAATTCGACGCCCAATTTTTGTTTTGCGTGACAGTTCAAATTAGGCATTGTGGGCGATTGTTTGCAAAAAAATTGACACTTGCTTTTGATATCGTGTCTGTTAGGTACATATTCCACAAAATAACAAGATTTTCTCTGATTTTCTGTATTTTTCTATTTCTTTATCTGAACACGCACGCAAGTCAATTTCGGTTCAACGCATATGAAAAATTTGCGTGCGTGCGTTAAATTGACGACTTGCGTTTGATTTAGGTTACACAGTTATACCATGAATTGGGCGTCGAATTTGCTTTTTGCGCACGCCGTTCAATTTCGGTTACTCCCATACAAGTTGTATGGGCATGAGAAATTTTTGACAGTAAATTGACGGCGTGCGTTTGATTTAGGTTACACAGTAACGCTGACTAGAAATCGTTGAACAAAAATTTGCAAACAAAATTTATTTTCGTGCACGAAGAGCAAGAATTATCTAAAGAAGGATATCGCAGTAGATAAGCTGATTGGAATTGTGTATGTATACTAAAAAGTGTGAATGTCAGACAAAACGAATTGGCAAAAATTTTACCTTCAAATTCATTTCTCTTCTCTTTCACATTGACATTTTTAAAGAAAACACACACATAAAAACGGAAGTAATATAACCTCTATTTGGATAAACCTTGACGAAGAGTAGTGTCGGTGTGAAAGCTACAAAAAGCTTTTGCACGCGTGCATAGCTAAAGCAAATCTCTGATGTAAATGATTGTGTGTTGGGGGTGCTTTTTGGTTGGATTTTTTTACGTAATATTTTTATTAGGAATCATGATTTTGCATTTCGTGTCATATTTTTTTATTTTAATTTTTGTTTTTTTGTGGTTTTTTGTGAAGTTAGGAATAAAAATACTATCCATTTCCAATTAAAAAATTTTAATTTTCGACAATGGTTGAGTTTCTTTTGGGTGTAGCCAAGAGCTTTTGTGCTTTTAACACATGCACAATGTTTGAAAGTATTGGTGTGGTAATCCCTGGGTTAATGCAATTATTAGCTTTGTTCGCGTACTTTCTCCAACAGCATTTACTCAGCAGCCTCCAACAGCCAGGTGTTGGAGAAAAATGTCACCTATCCTCTCACAAGAGAAAAATATCGTAAGAGGTAAACGAACACAAAAGCTTTGTTCGCGTACTTTCTCCAACAGCATTTACTCAGCAGCCTCCAACAGCCAGGTGTTGGAGAAAAATGTCACCTATCCTCTCACAAGAGAAAAATATCGTAAGAGGTAAACGAACACAAAAATTGCAGAGTTCAACAGCTTTGGCAAACAGCTGATTTTTATTTACATTCACAAGCCCCAAATTCAAAGGATAAAAAGGATTAAAATTAAAATGATAATAAAATTGGTGGAAATTATTGCTGTTAATTATGTATATATGTACATATAACATAAAAATAATAAAATAAAACATAGTTTTTTTCTTATTTAATTTCTTTTGATTAGTTTTGGGTTTCGTTTTGGTCAGTCTTTTGTCACCTCGCGATAACCTCCTCAATCTAAAACTCGTTCGCATAGGCTCGAAAAAAGGTTTTTTGAAGTTCGAAAATGCATCCGGAACTCTCTTTTACAATAAATCGGCACTGTCTGTTATATATAAATGCTAATGGAGTTACAATTCTGCCTGAAAACAGTGGAGATATATGCACATACGTATGTATGTATCTGCAATACAATTAACTTCATGTTGTTGCTGTTGTAGCCACCAAGACACTCCCCGAAGGTTTTAGGGGGGGTAGGGGATGTGACAGTCCTTTGCCGGATAAATCCGGTACGCTCGGGTACTAGTCCCTTCTGACACTAGCCCGACTGTCGTGCGAACGATTTTTTCTGGCCATAATCAACCTTCTAGGCCGGTGGATTTTAGTCGCGTCTTACGACAGGCATTCCTTACAACGGGTATATTCTAGACCCCCTAACCCGCTGGGGTTCGCTGTTACTATCTAATAAATAGGATTTCATTGTAATAATTATCACACTAACAATTGCTTTTCTTTGTACTAATGTCCATACTGTTTTCCACCACAGTATGTCTTCGCGTCTGGTGCCCCGCAGAAGAATTTTCAATTTAATGCACCCGGCCCTGGCCATGCTTTAAAAAAATAACCCTCTATGGACCGATCCACAGTACTTTTGAGTAGAACAAACTTTTGCGTTGGCGGCATTTGGCCGCGCTTTAAAAAAAATAGCCCCAGCCAGCAAAATTTCCTTTCTCGAATTATATCTGCGGAGCGATCGGGAGAGTTATAATTAGTAAAATTAACATCCATAGAAGATTTCCCGAAAGTTCCAGTGGTTTGAAAATAAACACGGCGGGCGCATTATACTGAAGCCGACCCACTGCAGAACTACTCTCGGAGGGTGTGCCACCCACTGCCTAGAGAGGCTGCTATTTTTAAAATCCGGATAATTGGGTTTTAGTTAGAATTTGTTGTCTATCCAGGCTCAGTGAAACTTTCAGGAAATATTCTGTAGATGATAATTCATCTTATCTTAACACTTTCAACTATTATTAAATTACAATATTAAAGTTCTCCAGAAATGGAATTCTCCCGGCTGAGGGTTATTTTTGTAAAGCGCGGCTGAAGGCAAAAGGTGTTCTATACAAAACAACTGTGGATTGCTCCATGGATATTAATCCAGAAAGAGAATTCTGCCGGCTGAGGGTAATTTTATTGAAGCGCGGCCAAAAGCCGCCAACGCAGAAAGATGTTCTCCACATACATACATTAATTTAACAAGGAATGTCTGAACTATAAGCGTCCGGAGGGTAGTACTTTGTTTTTTGTGATCTGTGAGACCACCCCTACCCTCTGGAAAATTAATTGTTATCGGATCGTGGATCATTATATACAAATTTTCCCTCTATCCAGGCTGGGGATCCAACCCATGACCTCTGGTATGGCAGACTAGCCACTGTCCGCCACACCACAGTGGCCACAACACTCCCCACTGCACCACAGCGGCCCCGTTAATATATATTCCCGCAAAGGGGATTACAATTTACTAAGGTACATAATATGCATATAAATACTTCGCAAAAAGTATGTAACTTATTTTGCATATTTAATTTATCCATATTTGTTGCCAATTTAGTGTATTTTTCCAATTTTATAATTGATTTGTATATTTTGCAAATCTTGTTACTTGCAAAAATTCAAGTCAACTGTTGTTTGATCAGCTGTTTTCCTGTTGGAAAATTGCTGTTGGCAAAAATTTGTCCAACAGAATTCAACAGCTTCTCACAAAATGAAATGTCAGTTTTCTCTCTCAGTTGGTTCTCTTCTGTTGGAGATTTGGCGTAAAAAAACGGCGACAAAGTGTTTGTTTTTAAATGTTTTCGAAAAACATCAAAAAATATCCGTAAACGAACAAAGCTAAAATTTGCAGAGTTCAACAGCTTTGGCAAACAGCTGATTTTTATTTACATTCACAAGCCCCAAATTCAAAGGATAAAAAGGATTAAAATTAAAATGATAATAAAATTGGTGGAAATTATTGCTGTTAATTATGTATATATGTACATATAACATAAAAATAATAAAATAAAACATAGTTTTTTTCTTATTTAATTTCTTTTGATTCGTTTTGGTCAGTCTTTTGTCACCTCGCGATAACCTCCTCAATCTAAAAATCGTTCGCATAGGCTCGCAAAAAGGTTTTTTGAAGTTCGGAAATGCATCCGGAACTCTCTTTTACAATAAATCGGCACTGTTTGTTCTATATAAATGCTAATGGAGTTACAATTCTGCCTGAAAACAGTGGAGATATATGCACATATGTATGTATCTGCAATACAATTAACTTCATGTTGTTGTTGTTGTAGCCACCAAGACACTCCCCGAAGGTCTTGGGGAGTGTTGGGATGTGACAGTCCTTTGCCGGATAAATCCGGTACGCTCGGGTACTAGTCCCTTCTGACACTAGCCCGACTGTCGTGCGAACGATTTTTTCTGGCCATAATCAACCTTCTAGGCCGGTGGATTTTAGTCGCGTCTTACGACAGGCATTCCTTACAACGGGTATATTCTAGAGCCACTAACCCGCTGGGGTTCGCTGTTACTATCTAATAAATATGATTTCATTGTAATAATTATAACACTAACAATTGCTTTTCTTTGTACCCATGTCCATACTGTTTTCCACCGCAGTATGTCTTCGCGTCTGCTGCCCCGCAGAAGAGATTTCAATTTAATGCACCCGGCCCTGGCCATGCTTTAAAAAAAATAACCCTCTATGGACCGATCCACAGTACTTTTGAGTAGAACAAACTTTTGCGTTGGCGGCAATTGGCCGCGCTTTAAGAAAAAAGCCCCAGCCAGCAAAATTTCCTTTCTCGAATTATATCTGCCGAGCGATCGGGAGTGTTATAATTAGTAAAATTAACATCCATAGAAGATTTCCCGAAAGTTCCAGTGGTTTGAAAATAAATACGGCGGGCGCATTATACTGAAGCCGACCCACTGCAGAACTACTCTCGGAGGGTGTGCCACCCACTGCCTAGAGTGGCTGCTATTTTTAAAATCCAGATAATTAGGTTTTAGTTAGAATTTGTTGTCTATCCAGGCTCAGTGAAACTTTCAGGAAATATTCTGTAGATGATAATTCATCTTATCTTAACACTTTCAACTATTATTAAATTATAATATTAAAGTTCTCCAGAAATAGAATTCTCCCGGCTGAGGGTTATTTTTGTAAAGCGCGGCTGAAGGCAAAAGGTGTTCTATACAATACAACTGTGGATTGCTCCATGGATATTAATCCAGAAAGAGAATTCTGCCGGCTGAGGGTAATTTTATTGAAGCGCGGCCAAAAGCCGCCAACGCAGAAAGATGTTCTACACATACTTACATTAATTTAACAAGGAATGTCTCCTGAACTATAAGCGTCCGGAGGGTAGTACTTTGTTTTTTGTGATCTGTGAGACCACCCCTACCCTCTGGAAAATTAATTGCTATCGGATCGTGGATCATTATATACAAATTTTCCCTCTATCCAGGCTGGAGATCCAACCCACGACCTCTGGTATGGCAGACTAGCCACTGTCCGCCACACCACAGTGGCCACAACACTCCCCACTGCACCATAGCGACCCCGTTAATATATATTCCCGCAAAGGAGATTACAATTTACTAAGGTAAATAATATGCATGTAATGGTACAGAAACACACCCAAAAATACAACCCTGCACCTGTGTACTAAAAGCTCAGCTTTTATGAAAAGCAACGAGTACACAGGTGCAGCGGCCGAAAATGCTTGAACGACAAGCCGTGTGCCGCCATTTTAGAATTATTGTAAGTTGAGTTGTCGTACAGGCGAGTTGCCTAAATTAATTAAAACATAGTGACTTAATATACATAAAAGAAAGAAACTAAAACCTTTTGTAAAATACATAAAACATTGTTTAAATAAAATTTATAATTTAATTAAAAAGACAAAAAGAACAAGAAATACAAAAAAGGTGTTTTGCTTAAAATGACTAAAATAAAAGAAACTGATGTGCATGTGTATGTGTGTGAGCGTGCCTAATCCCACGGCACGCTATATGGCGACCGTGAAGATAGAAGCCGCCTGGGCCGGTGGTAGAAGCCATCCGAACTGGCGTCAGGAGTTAACCAATGCAGAAGACCATCACAAATTAATTTAATTAAAACGCAACATACATAATTTTATTAAAACGACAATGAAGTCTACATAATTAATTTTCCAAAAAAAAAATCAAAAAAAAAACCCAACAAAAAAATACAAAACTACAAAATTCCAAAAAAAATTTAAAATCAAAAAACCCAACAAAAAAATACAAAACTACAAAATTCCAAAAAATTTAAAATCAAAAAACCCAACAAAAAAAAAAAAAAAACTACAAATTTACTCAAAAAAAAGATAAAAATGGTTAAATTTAAAGTTACAAAAACTATACATACATATATATTCAACGGTAAATTGATAGTTTAACAAAACTGTATTATACGAACGTCCGTAACAGTGCAACGTAGCGGGACAACCAGAGGCAAAATCATACGTTATACATAAGCCGTTATGCAATAAAGCACAGCCACATTATACATACACTTGTTGGTAAAAGCACCGCATCGAAGAAACCAATATTCATCTATATACATATCTACATACTGGTGGTGAAATACACGTACATCACACGTTGGGCAAAACAACAAAAGCAGCAACTGACCAACTTACACATACGATTTTGCGGAAAACAAAAATCAGCAGGCGTTGGAAAGCTGGGGTATGACGAAAGCAGTGGCAACAACAATAAGAGTATGGCCGGTAGCAGCAGAAAAAAAAACTTTGGTATTATGTATGTATGTATAAATATGTATGTATATATTTTATATAAAAACGTATGTATAGAAGTGAAGCGTGGCTGTACTTTGAGAATTTTTTTGCATTACATTCTTGCTATAAAATGGTTCGTTCGTTAATAGAATATATAACAGTTTTTCGATATATATTTACAACAACTTTTTGCCATGAAACGGTATGTCCGTTAAACTGAATTGAAATTAACAAAAAAAAATTAATTAAATTTTTTGCTATATACATATAATATAATACAGAATCCAAAATAGTGGATCAAATACATTGCGTGTGTATATATGTATATGCATGTAAATATATACAGTGTCGGCGAAATTTGAAGCACACACAATTTTACATGCCATATGTGTATAAAAATATAAAGTCTTGCCGAACTAAAGATCGTATATATTTTGTTTGTCGTATGTGTGCATGCATATGCATATACTCAAGCGATTTTGTAGAAAATTAATAACATAAATTTTTAAAAACTATAAAATGACATAAATTTAATAACAAAAAAAAAAAAAAAAAAATTCTTTTTGCTTGTGCAACGGTGCGGCCGTCACGTTAAATATATATCTTTTTGCTTGTGCAACGGTGCGGCCGTCACGTAAAATATAATCTTTTTTGTAGTGCAACGGTGCGGCCGTCACGGTAAACAACTATGATTTTTTTGCTATAAAACGGTGCGTCCGTTACTAATGTATACCAGTACATAAAAATATATTTTTGCTTTAAAACGGTGCGTCCGTCATACTAATACCTGCCATTTCATATTTCAACCTGCTTTTCTTACCACTTAATATTTTTGTCCAATTTTTCCGATATTAATTCTTGCATATATAAATTGTACATTAGTACCAAATTCTTCAAAAACAATATTTTAAATCTATCAACACATACATATGTACGTAAATTTATCTTCATTTAATACCAGCAATTCAAATTAAAATTTTCAGCCTCTTGAGCTTTTTCCAAACTTCGTTTTGCAGATTTTCGATACACCCTAATACACATATGTATGTATGTGTACATATCTCCACATAAGCCTGGTATATGTAAAATGCATTCATTTAGATATTTCCTAACAGAATATTTATAATTATCGTAAAATCAAATTTGTGCTTACATTTTTTTGGAAAAATTAAAATTACAATTTATGAAAATAACTAAAGTCTTTTGTTGTACATGGAAACAACCCAATGGTCATCCTATACCCAGTTGCTTCTTTTGCTTACTAACATGTCATGCATGTTACTAACATTTCTACATAATTTTCAGTCGGAAACTTTTGGACATCGGAATTATTAAGCATACTTTTTAAATATTTTGGAAAAACATTTCACATACAATCTCGGATTGGAACTACAATAGGTAAACAATTTTATTCTAAATTCTTGGATACAAATTTAAAATTTTTTCTCATTACTGGATATTTATCAGATGTCAGATTTCAACAATCAATTAAAAGAATTTCGGTCAAATTTTAATAAAGTTACTAGACGTATTTTAAACACTGGGCGACGTGTTACAACAAAGCAAGAAAAGCTAGACGAATACAAAGACGACTTAATCCGGACATACAATCAAATTTTATCACATATAAATTCGCAATTCGGTAAAGAAGCTAAGCCTGAGTCAGTGATTAAAACTTTAACGCGTTGTAGAAAACAAATTATCGATTGCTTTTTGGTAATTAAGTGCAGAGTAAAAGTACCAAAAGATTTCTCTGAATTAATTAAAGCTGACGTCAATTGCTCTGACACAGATACAGAAGAAGAATTTTCCGACGCTCAATCAACTGGCGAATCCGTAATTGATACCGTAAACCCCATCTGTTCTATTTCATTAGCTGAAGATTTTTTTGGTTTTGAATCCCGACATACAACTCATACAGAATTTCCAAATTTATCTAATACACAAACAATAGAAATGGCTACCCCAGAACAGAAGAAAAATTTTATTGCGATGTGCGCACCTATAATAAGAGAAAATTACAATGGCGATCCATTAGCGCTAGATTCCTTCCTAGACAAAATTGAATTAATAGAAGGTCTAACAGAAGCAAACCTTGAGACAACTCTTATATCTTTTGTCATCAAAAAATATCCGTAAACGAACAAAGCTATTATCACAAAAGAATTTGGAAAACATCCAATTAAACTAATCAATTTTGTGAATTTCTTCATTTATATAATGATTTAAGAAAATATCCAGCTAAATTTCATTAAAAAAAACCATTAAAAAACACGATTGCACGCTGAAAAGTAAACATCAACAATGCAAACAAGCGCCCAAAACTCTTTGAAACTGTTTTTCTCGCACTCATCGGCTTTGCTCTCTGCTCTTGTCGGCGTTCACTGTGTTATGCACGAGCTTATTTGTATTGACGTGTATGTAACCAGTTTTATCGCACTGACAATCTTTATCGCATTGACAATCTCGGCTCGGCTTTCAGCGCCCACTCTGTTCGCAGCCTAAGTTTGAATGGGAGGTGGCACGTCCCCTTTTGCAATAAATTCCATTTTTTCTCGTAAGTATGGTACAGTTATGGTTTATCCCCGTTCCAATTTCCAGAGCCCTACCATAAATACTTCCATACATATTCAGCATGTAGGATTAAGTTTATAAGGGAGCTGCCACGCCCCCTTTTCCAATAGCTCCCATTTTTTCTGGTAAGTATGGTACAGTTATGGTTTATCTCCGTACCAATTTCTAGGGTCCTTCCATAAGCACTTTCAAAGATATTCAGCATGAAAAATTAAGTTTGTATGGGAAGTGCCACGCCCGTTCAATATTTTCAACTTTTTTTAGTCAAAAACAGATTCTAGGTAAGTACGAACAAACTTGCATAATGCTAGAGACACACATCGTAGTATAGTAGAAATCTATACATACCACATATGTGCCACTCTCATATTGTAGTTTCATGATTCAACAATAAAGGTTTTCGCATGACGACATACCTTCATACATAGTGGGGCGAGAAGTGTCATGTAAAGAGGAATGTAGAAGAATTTGACAGATTAGGCCCCTATGGAAATGCTAGGGTGCGTGTGTGTGTGGCATATGTCAACAAAAAAAAATGCTTGTGTTGGTGTGTTATTGAAGATTGAAGAAGAAGTCAGCTGATCTTATGCATTCTCCTTTATTGTTCCTCCATGTGTAGTTTAATTGAAAATTTTCATAGTAAAGCATTGGTGGGCAAATGAAATGTAAGCATGTATTGGTAACCGCGAGCGTTAAGTGGCTACCATGGGACAAAGAACATTTGCAGTCAGTTAGGGACACGATATCGAATCAAAAGCATCGATCTGGTACTCATTTAAAATATCGGTTAAAAAGAATCGCGAACCCGATAATATCGAAACTAAACTACTCGATACTCAAAGTATCGGTATCGAAAGCGGTAATTTTCTAGAAGGTGCAACCTTAAAATTTCCTCTAAAATAGTTAAAAGAGGTACCAATCGACGCGTTCCGACCTCTAGATTATGAATTCGAAAGCGGAAATAAAAGATTTTTCCACATTTAAAAGATATTTATTAAAACAGTTTTAGTTGCACCGTCTTCTAGAAAGTTACCAAAAACGCAATAAAACTGCATCCTGAAGCATACGCATATCGCTGTATTAGTGCTAATTCCATGGCATAGTATGCCATGGCTGGTTCCAAAGTTTTGATTTTGACGTAAATCCTTTTCCAACACATAAGAATAGTTCAAGATGATTAAAAAATTATACAAGTTTATTAAGTTCTTGAAAACATTTTTTACAAACCAACAGCATTGACAAAACAACAGGTGTATTTAATGCAATCACAGTTGTAAAAAGATATTTGCAAAATATTTAGTATTTTGAAAAATAAACATCTTAAATAACATTCAAAATTCATTTTCATTGAGATAATGTGTATCCAACATTGCATTTTTTTGGAAATTTGAATTTAAATTATCGAAACAAAAAAATGATGAAACTCAAGTGGCAGAATATCTGTGCATTCCATGTTATAAAGAGAAGCCATTGTGCAGTATGATTTTTCTTCCGGACTTCGTCTTTCCCCTTACGAGCAAAGCAGAAGCTTACAAAAGGCAAATTTAAACTTTGTATTTCCATATATTTTTTTTTTTATTTGCAAATGTCAAATTATCGTATGAAAATGAAAAATATATAATCCTATATCTCCAGTTATCATTATTTCTATCGCATGGTAATTGAAAATTGTAAGCAAGTTTCGGTGGTAAGTGTGCGCCTCGTTTAATGTGAAAATCAATAAACAGATTTGGGTAACTTCATACAACTTCATACAAAAAACCTTACCCAAACCTGCAATTATTTCAGCACGTGGATCAGACCAATTTTTCAAAATGTACCAGTGAAAATTACTCGTGATTGTGTATTTTTCGGCCCTTTAGGAAGCAGCTTGTCACTTCTGCACACTCGACCGATTTTCGGCACTATTTTGCATTGCACAATTTTTTGGGCAAATATGACACAATTTTAATTTTCCATCACCGAATGTACTCATTTGTTCGATACCGTGGTTGAAGTACTCGATACCAAAAAATATCGTTGCAAAAGAATCGAGTAAAAAGTATCGGTATCAAATGCAAAAAATATCGATTTGGTATCATATCGTATCGAAATTCGTGTCCCTACAGTCAGTTGATTAACAAACAACAGCGAAGCAACATCGTGCGCCGCTTGATTGTTTTATGATACTATTTATGCGCGTACCTATATGTGTTTCTCACTCGCACTGTTCGCAGTGAAAAATTATTTAGAATTGCCCTAAATACTTTCATTCATTAAATAGCGCATAATTTACTATTGCATAAAAAATAAAAGCAAAGCGACGATACGTGTCATCCCTTTGCTTGCTGAAACACAACTGACATGAAAATTCTGGCCCCTATTATGAGTTTTGTTCGATCTTCGATATTCGCTCATCATCGAATATCGAATGTCAAAATATCGTCTTCGTATTATGACACTTCATCGCCACCGATATTTTCGTTGCGTATCTAATTTTTCATCGAACAAATTTTTGCTTGCGACGCAGTACTATTTTCTGGTGAAATAATTAAAAACAGGGCTGCTCACCTCATAGGCACTCAAAGCACAATTGTTTTTGTTTTGTTCCGAATCATAGGCACAGATACATATTTTCACTTCAAATATGAAAATAAAATTTTCTTTGCACTCCCATAAGCACTCAGATATAAAAAAATTTTATATGAATGTGCCTATGATTCATATTGAATGTGCAGAGCAAAGGCACTTTGTATAGGAGCTCGAGCACTGCCGTAAGAAATCGAAATTTACAATAACAAATTTGTAATGAAAAAAAAATTCAAAAAATGAAAGCACTGTAAAAAATTTGTATTAAAAAAATTTTCATATAAAAAATAAAAAAAATTTGTATGTATTTGATACTACCATTTGAAAATAAATTCTAAAATAATATTTTATTGGAATTCATAAAAAAAATTAAATGAGCAAAAAAATTTTTCAGTGCATATACAAAATTTGTAGATGTATTGAGTTTTGTACTTTCAATACGAGAGCGTTGAGCAGCCCTGATTAAAAATGTATGTAAGTTTTTTTATGTCTATTTCAATTTTTCCTCTGCAAAAAAATAATAAATTACATTCTTATTAATATTACGCAGGACTAAAGTTGTAAGCACAAAGCAACAACTGGAAAGGCTGGTCAGTCTGATGAATGAAAATCCCCAAGTTGCAAAAGGCGTGTATTTTTTTGCAGAGGAAAAATTGAAATAGACATAAAAAACTTACATTTTAAATTATTTCACCAGAAACTGCGTCGCAAGCAAAAATTTGTTCGATGAAAAATTAGATACGCAACGAAAATATCGGTGGCGATGAAGTGTCATAATACGAAGACGATATTTCGACATTCGATATTCGATGATGAGCGAATATCGAAGATCGAACAAACTCATAATAGGGGCCTCTGTTCTTATACCATGTCTCCACATAACGTGTTTCGTTCTTTTTTTCTGCATTTTCTCTCTCAATCTTGTTTCGACACGGAAACCAGTGCCGAAACTCGCCAATTTCCATACAAATTTCTGAGAGCGAGTGAAGATTGAAACACTGTTTCATTCTGAATCATCTTGCCAACCTCGATGATATCGATGTCTTCTCTAATTTTGTATCGAAAATCTATCGAAATCTCACACAGACCAAAACAAAGACGCAAAAATAAGCAAACATACAAACATTTAAGAAGAACAAGAAAGAGAAATGTCAAACTGAATCACGATTAGCCACGTGGAGACGGGTTATTGAGCGAGATGTTTTGCTACATGTTTCTCTGGTGAATCAAGTTATGTGGAGACGGGCTTTAGCACCACTGTGACTCAATTGATTTTTCGCTCTCAACAGCAACTGAAATAAGAGCGTAAGAATACGTGTGCTGAGAGTAACTGCTCATATGAGTCAAAACGCCCATCAGTGTAGTAAAGCCAAATCATCCCTGCAGGCAAAATTAAACTAGTATGAAAATAAAGTAGTTGATCAACTGGTATGTAAAGGAAAAAATTCAACTAGTTGGTTTTCTACTAGTTGATCAACTGGTATGAAACGGACAAAGTTATACTAGTTGGTTTTCTACTACTTGATCAACTGGTATGAAACGGACAAAATTATATTAGTTAGCTATCTACTAGTTGATCAACCGCTTTTAAAAAGTCAAAATCATACTAGTTGGTATTATACTAGTAATATACCAATTTATTTATTAAATGAATATAGTAGTTTGTGCAATTCTATCACAAACTAAGCTTTATTGGCGATTTTGAAGTAAATTTACGCTATTATTTAACAAAAGGGTCAGAATAGTTATTACCAATTCGCCAAAAATAAACAACCATTTCTCACAAAATAAATATTTTTAAGGCTTTTCATTTATGTATTTTTGTGCAAGGGTACTCAAGAACAATTACATACATACATATATGTTTACAGCAGGTGGCAACAAGAGTTTAAGAGAGTTTAGTTAATTGATTTGGTTTCATCCAAAGCGGAGATTATATCAGCCAACTGCCCCAGTAACACGAAGCCATTATTCTACCTTAATATACATCTTTGCGTGTACTGTATATAATATGTACTAAATGTAACTTTAAAATGTACTGATCTAATTAAAGTGAGCTTTATTAAATGAACTAAAATGCTATTTTTCACCTAGACGAATTGGCATATTTCTAGTATTATTCTGACTGGTATTCTTCTAGTATACCCTTAACTGGTATTTTTCCAGTATGAAGCTGGTGTGTTGTCTACTGGTATGAAACTGAGTGGTATTTTTCTAGTGTGAAGCTTATGCAAAGGAAGACAATTGCCATCTCGTAGGCCATCGCCACGTTAAAACTACCAGTTGCTTTCAAGTAAAATGGATAGTTGGGCAACTAGATGCCGACATTTTCAAACTGGTAGAATTGTAGTATGCAACTAGTTGTTTTGCCTGCAGGGATAGTATTGATATTATTATAATATTCATACCATATATGTGTCTGAGGCATAAGAATTAAGTTTAGTCCCGTTTTCAAGTTTTAAGGGACCGAACAAACCACGACTAATTTTTTTTATATATAGAAGAGAATATATAAGATATGATAAATGATACTACCTATTTAATGAAATTGGCATGCACATATTTACTATGTACTCGAAACTGCTTGATAACAAATCGGTTTACCTGTAAACATTTGTACGATCTGTCTCGTACCATCTATGGACTGCTCCGGATATTACCAATGCGCTTCCAATCGCTGTATAACCTCTTTAACTATATCAGTATGATTTCCGTGCAAATTTATGTTGCGATCTAGCTGTAACCATTTTACGTTGACTGCATCATCCCCGGCTGAAAGAGCCAATTTTCCCACCTGCGTGCCATCTTCATCATGAAAATTGCAAGCCATTGTCTCAATCCAAGCATTATCTGTATTTCGGTAATCATCTACATATCCCTTATAGATTTCTATACCATGTGCGAAGAAACTTTGAATCATTGCTTGATTATCTTTACATTAAAATATGAAAGGTTAAGATACATATATTATAATTTTTGTGGTTCTTTCATATTTCTTTCGTACCAAAGCCATCCAAAGCTTCCTCCATAAACTCTCTTTTTAATGTTGTACTTATCTGTTCCCCGGAATCTACCATGCCACCTGGAATTGCCCACATTTTGTTATCGTGGCGTTGTATAGCGACCATTTGTAAGATACATCTATAAAATATTTTAGTTCATAAAGGAATAACTGCAAAATTCTACGGGAAATATTTCATAGCAATTACTTATTTGTTTTACTGCTGCGTTCCAAATTGCCGTCAGCATCCCGCTTCCATCGTGTTACAACCGGATCGGCAGCATGATTTGGTCCCCAGCGACCTAGCAGACCACGTCCACGTAAGCCAGTACGGCCTATGGGATTTATCGGGTAGTCATTCTCAATTTTATAACTTCCGTTGAATGAAACGCGATTAACAGCGTCATCTAGTTGATTCCATTTCGGCTCGAATTCCATGCATCCGACTTCTTTATCGGCCCACGGCTGGTTGAGAATGTCTGGCATGGTGAAAGACGAAGGTTTATACTCGCTATATCGGGTCGTCCAGTAAACGAGTTCATCGGGTACCGGAAAACGTGCAACGTTACTTTGCGGGTAAAAACTATTACGGCATGCTATGTGTTTAAAAGTGCCTGGTTTCAAAATTTTTGCCGACATTTTCAATACAAATTGAACTAATGCATGTTCAGATTGACGTAATATAAGGGTATTTCAGCATAATAGTGCAACTCTAAGGGCCCGTACACAATTGACTTCTACCTCGCTTTGCTTCAGAGTTTTGCTTTGACAGTTTCGTTCAGCATATGCTTTTCAAAGGGAGATGTTCAACCAGCTTTATTCTGTACATTTATATATATGTATAATATATATTTTACATCAATTTCAGATGTCTTCCAAGGATTCGACTCCATAGAATTCGAGAGAGGCGTACGCAAGACTGTCCTGCTTGGCCATCACCGCGAGCATTGTGAATGGATACAAGTGACTTGACTCTGGGATGTGTGTTAAAAAGGTCGAACAGCTGTGCTCAGCTGATTTCAGGGTTGCTGTTATGGCCCAATAACGATGGTGAAAGCAATAGAAGTTGCTCTTCTTCTTTTTGTTTTGTAGGTTGTTGATTTTACATTCTTGCCATATATATAATACTTCTATATTGCTACTATTCAATTGTTTTGTTGGTCAAACTTCACAGTAACGATATACTGTAAGAAAGGGAAGCAAGATTCCATGGGTGTCGTTAAACATTTCTTTTCAAAGACAAGGGGTACTACAGAAAAATTTGATACTATGAAATACATAGGTATTTTATTTAACAAAAATATGGGTATGAATATATGTACCTACATACATATGCATGAATAAAAATGAATTTTCAAAGAGCGCTCATTGGACGCTCACGAGCGCATAAAATGAATTACAACGCTGGCGCTCATTGAACGCTCGCGAATATTCTTTTGCATTCGTAAATTTGTGTGAGGCATTCTTCGTTGTTGAATGTATGTATGTATGAATTTATCGCCACCGCAGAAAACAAGAATAGTCGCTCTGTATTTGCGTTCGTGAGAGAGTGGCATATTATAAAGTGATAATCGTTTTAGTGATTTACTGCATGTAGGTATGCATACATAAGTTATTTGGTTGTGAACTACGTTGAAATAATAAATGCATGTGTACAATTTTGTTTTCGAAAGATTGGCATTTCATTGTTTAATCTACTGCTTTGTGTTTTTATAACGACCATGAAAGTTTTATATGAAGGGAATAACGACCACTTTTAATCCCCCTTCTGTTTTTTTTTGTAATGCTACTACAATTTTACAAATGTGTGTGTGACATATATTCACATATACGACTTTTGCTTGTGTTGACGCATGCGCACAAATTACATATGCAGTGAGAAACGAGTTCAGCGCGACCAGAACTGAAACACATTGAGTAGATAGGTTGTTAGCAATATAGAAGTATTATATATATGATTCTTGCACATGTTATTCGTGGAATAGCTGGCGTTTACGCTATCACCGGGAATTGCGTTTTAGGAACTCAGCCTTAAATTCTTTTCGGAATTATGAATTGGTTTTTTCAATTCCCAATTCCGGAATTGCGTTTCTGTCTTGATTGCTACGACCTTGTCATTATGGTCCCTTTTCTTACAACAACCACATCCGGCCGCCATACCAATCTGTACCCCCGGAAGTCGCCGCCATACCAATCTGTCCCCGATTTTGATATTTTTCGATGACTTATCGTCTTTTTTTTTATCGAATTTCGACTACGCATCCCAGAGCCATTTCACTGTATGCTATACACTATGACCGCGAGCAGTAAAAAGTATATATAGCTGATCGCTCGCATGGTTGCAAGGTAGAAGGGTTGCCAGTTGAACATTTTTAGTTATTAAATATTTAAACGTAATTTTCACAGCATTATACAAATAACTCAACAAGATTGTAAAATGTTATCGAATATACATATATGTGTTCACGTGGAAAAAATAGTATGTCTGCTTAAACGAACCATTTATTATTACTTTAATTTTTGAAAAGAAAGGAAAGAAAACGTTTATAAATTTTTTTTTAAATCCCAAACAAAATGTAAATATATATATATATCTATAAATTAATAACAAGACAATAGCTTTGTTCAACAACTTTACTTGCAAAAAGAGCGTCAATGTCAAATTAAGAGTAAAAACGAGAAAAAGAGAAAATTATCAACCAAAGTAATTGAACACAAAATCGTAAACATTCGCAAGAAAACAGCTGATACGCTGTTTTGACAATTTGATTTTTAGGTTAGGTTGTAAGTGAAATTTTTGAAATTGGAAATGAATGGAAATAACTGAATTAGGAAAACAAAATTCTACTTTGGCTATTCCACAACATCATCAAGATTCGTTTTTGCGCTAACTTATTTAGTACACAATTAGAAATTTGCGTTTAAAATGTTTGTATATTTCCAATTGAAATTTTTGTGATCATATATTTTTGACACTTCTATTTTTTTAAAGCTGCTAGTAGTTGCAAGTGAAAATTTTACTTGCAGCGTTTATCAACCCTCTCGGGGTCTTACTCTCTCAATTTGGCTCTCTTTTGCGAATTTTTTTGGGTTATTGAACATAAATTCGTAACTATTCGTAAAAATATGTAAAAATTTTGAGATATTGAACACTCCTAATAAATGAAGATATTACTGAAAATTAAAGCAAAAATTGTATTTATCCACAATGGTGGCGGTATTTTCTTAATTGATAACTATTGGTGGTCTTCTTCTGCAATTTTTCTACATTAAAAAGTTATAAATTGCCACAATAAATCTGAGTTTCTGTAACAAAATCAATTAAAGTGATGTCACACTAATACGATCCACACTTTGTCACCACATATTTATACTAGAAAAGATATGAGTTACAGAAACTCAGTACAGATTTCTTAATTAAACATAGATTTTTGTGAGAATCTTGTTGCTTCCCAATATAATTTTTTATGGATTTTCAATTGTAAATTTAATGTTCTGACTGTGTTTTTTGTTATTTTATGTTTTAGTCCTTGATAACTATCACCAAGGTGTGATGGATATATATTGGGCAGCAACAAAATTACAAGAAAAATGTGTTTTAATTACCAACTAAGCCGTAAAAAAGTAACTAAATTAATAAAAAAAAAAAAAAGTCGTCAACGACAACTTTAAAAACGATTAAATAAGTATTTTCTTGTCATTTGGCAAATAATGCACAGTTGTGTATTGGAGAGTAATCCGCATAACACTTTGAAGATTAGTAAAAATCTTGGTTGTTCAAAAATGACTAAACGGCAACCCTGCCAAAATGTAAACAAACTATATATATATGTAAATATGTGTGAGTAAAACAGCTGATTGCTACGGGCTCAAAAAATCCTAAAAATTGCATACGGGCGTTTGCGTCAGCGAGCGGACCACACGTTCTCGACTAACTGGGCTATTACTCGTATCGCTTATTCGGGTAAACATCATGTGTATGAGTTGCAGTGCACTGTGTCAGATCGATGAGCTGAAAACCTTACTCGAAGCAGAACACTGATTTGTATGTAACCGATTATTCAACGACGTACGACGCAGAAGCCCGTACAGCAGAAATCAAAATCATTTTGATTTTTTACGTAAAAATATGTCAGCTGATCGCTCGCATGGTTGCAAGGTAGAAGGGTTGCCAGTTGAACATTTTTAGTTATTAAATATTTAAACAGTAATTTTCACAGCATTATACAACTAACTCAACAAGATTGTAAAATGTTATCGAATATACATATATGTCTACTTAAACGAACCATTTATTATTACTTTCATTTTTAAAAAGAAAGGAAAGAAAACGTTTATAATTTTTTTTTTAAATCCCAAACAAAATGTAAATATATATATATATATATAAATTAATAACAAGATAATAGCTTTGTTCAACAACTTTACTTGCAAGTACTTGCAAAAAGAGCGTCAATGTCAAATTAAGAGGAAAAACGAGAAAAAGAGAAAATTATTTACCAAAGTAATTGAACACAAAATCGTAAACATTCGCAAGAAAACAGCTGATACGCTGTTTTGACAATTTGATTTTTAGGTTAGGTTGTAATTGAAATTTTTGAAATTGGAAATGAATGGAAATAACTGAATTAGGAAAACAAAATTCTACTTTGGCTATTCCACAACATCATCAAGATTCGTTTTTGCGCTAACTTATTTAGTACACAATTAGAAATTTGCGTTTAAAATGTTTGTATATTTCCAATTGAAATTTTTGTGATCATATATTTTTGACACTTCTATTTTTTTAAAGCTGCTAGTAGTTGCAAGTGAAAATTTTACTTGCAGCGTTTATCAACTCTCTCGAGGTCTTACTCTCTCAATTTGGCTCTCTTTTGCGAATTTTTTGGGTTATTGAACATAAATTCGTAACTATTCGTAAAAATATGTAAAAATTTTTAGATATTGAACACTCCTAATAAATGAAGATATTACTGAAAATTAAAGCAAAAATTGTATTTATCCACAATGGTGGCGGTATTTTCTTAATTGATAACTCTTGGTGGTCTTCTTCTGCAATTTTTCTACATTAAAAAGTTATAAATTGCCCCAATAAATTTGAGTTTCTGTAATGCTAGAGACACACATCGTAGTATAGTAGAAATATTGCGATCTATACCACATGTGTGTCACTCTCATATTGTAGTTTAATTGAAAATTTTCATAGTAAAGCCAAATCATAGCCCATTAAACACTGAAAAAGAAATTATCAAACGTTTGAGAAAATATTGTTTCTAAAGTTGAGAATCAGCATATATATCATTTGAAAATAAACATATTTTCAAGTGTTCATCAAACATTGTTTATCAATTTTAAAATAACTTACAACACATTTGAAAAAAAAAAAAAAACTTGTTTCGCATTTTGTACCATTTCACGAATTTCAACATGTCAAGGCTTGAAGGAACGAAGAAATTTTGTGTGTTTGCTAATTTCAGTCAGCGTTCGTTGTTCTACTCGAGCAGTCTTTTAACGGTTGAATTGATGATGGTTGAAAATGACTGTGTTTAATAATGATTCTGTATATCTTACTCTTATTTTATTTGTTTGTGGCTTTTTATGAAGTTACACAAAATTTAATAAAAACAGTTTGTTTCTCACATGTGTGTATGCATATTAAAAAAGATATTAACATACTCATGTAACTGTACAAAAGGTACCGGCAAAATTCACCCGCACGGGTAAATGAAAAACATCACATCAGAGTACAAATATGTACGAGTAATATATGTATATGTACATACATACATTTATTTATTCCATTCCACTTCTGCGCTCAAAACACAAACTCTCTCACTATCCCTCAATTTTTCTGTACTCTAGAGTACAAATATGTAATACATACATACATCTATTGATTGCATTCCATTTCGTACCACCTTTGAAATAGGTTTGAGAAAATGAAATGAATCAAATTGAGAATCAGCCCAAAATCCCATACTAAAAATGAGCCGTTTTGTTTGAGAACGCTATCAAGGGAAATTTGAGGTGCATTTGATAACAAACGTTTGATATTTGACAATAGGGTTACTTCTCAAATGAACCTCAAATTGAAAATGAAGAAAAATGTTTATTGGGAGTATTGATATTATAATATTCATACCACATGTGTGTCTGAGACATAACAAAATCAATTAAATTGATGTCACACTAATACGATCCACACTTTGTCACCACCTATTTATACTACATAGAAAAGATATGAGTTACAGAAACTCAGTACAGATTTCTTAATTAAACACAGATTTTTCTGAGAATCTTGTTGCTTCCCAATATAATTTTTTTATGGATTTTCAATTGTAAATTTAATGTTCTGTGTTTTTTGTTATTTTATGTTTTAGTCCTTGATAACTATCATCAAGGTGTGATGGAAATATATTGGGCAGCAACAAAATTACAAGAAAAATGTGTTTTAATTACCAACTAAGCCGTAAAAAAGTAACTAAATTAATAAAAAAAAAAGTCGTCAACGACAACTTTAAAAACGATTAAATTAGTATTTTCTTGTCATTTGGCAAATAATACACAGTTGTGTATTGAAGAGTAATCCGCATAACACTTTGAAGATTAGTAAAAATCTTGTTTGTTCAAAAATGACTAAATGGCAACCCTGCCAAAATGTAAACAAACTATATATATATGTAAATATGTGTGAGTAAAACAGCTGATTGCTCCGTTGCCCCACGGGCTCAAAAAATCCTAAAAATTGCATACGGGCGTTTGCGTCAGCGGGCGGACCACACGTTCTTGACTAACTAGGCTATAAATAGTTTACCATTCAATATTAAACATGTCGTTTTTTATAGCGATTGCTGTCCTGGCCATAACCAAAACTCTTTTATTAGTACTATGTTTGAAATCTTCATGCAAGGTGATACTAACATTGAGAAAATTTATCACAAGTTTTTGGTTCCTGGTCATACGCATATGGAGTGTGCTGTAGACATGCCTTAATTGAAAGAAAAAAAAAAAAAAAACGAATATAAAGATTCATCACTGGGTTTATAAACATATGTATTTTGCACATGACTCCATAGCCGTGTTTCACATACGGTGATCCTAACCCAGATAAAAATTTTTGCATGTAAATGCAACAACAACGATTTCAGCTCGATTAAACCAGATAAATTGCTGGTTCAATTTATGATCCGCCCTGTTCGATTTCTTTTTTCAGTGTTGATTTGGCAGCACAGTGCTTTTTTGATTTGGCAGAACTGAAAAGTGACATTTTGTATGTATACATATATATACATATACCCTGCAATAAATTTGTTTCACTGCTAAATAATCATTGATGATTCTTTGTTGAATATTCATCACTATCGTTTTGCGTTGGTGCAAGCGAGCAAGCTATATTGAAAAAACCAAACGAAATACCAACAAAATACCATCTAGGCGGTTAAAAACCAACGAGCCAGCTTGTATTTCGGTAGGTTTTTTGACATTCGGCAAGTTTTCTGACAAATTTTTCAACAACAACTATAAAATAAATTATATTTAAAATAAAAAATATATGGAAATACAAATTTTAAATTTGCCTTTTGTAAGCTTCTGCTTTGGCCGTAAGGGGAAAGAAGTCCGGAAGAAAAAATATACTGCGCACTGGCTTCTCCTTATAACATGGAATACATAGCTATCCCGCCATTTGAGTTTCATAATTTATTTCAGTAATTTAAATTCAAATTTCCAAAAAAATAATTTTTGAAATAACTATTATTTTCATTTAGTTTGAAGTTTAATGTCAATCAAATTGTTTTTGAGGGAGTATTTATCTCTTTTCAACGTACAGAAGAATTGTTTTTGTATTTTGACTTTCGGTGGGTTTTCCAAACCAAAAATACCAGAGAAAAAACGTAGTGTCATATAGGCATAAGGAAAGCAAACCATTTATTTGAAAAAATTCAGCAGCCTTTATATGAAAGTATTCACTGATGCCTCCTCAGATGAATTTCATCAGTGATTCATAAAGGATTCATTTCAGATTTTTACTGCGGGGTATATGTTTGTATATGTATATACACAAGCAGCTGTCGGCCACAGTGATGCCAAGTGTAGGGAAAAGAGGCTACATGTAGAGAAATTCGACCTCAAATTTGCAGTGTAGGGAAAAAAGGACAGATTTTCAAATATTAGCTAAATGTAGGGAATTTTTGAAGTTAAAAATTTTCGTTTCCTTTGCAACGAATTATTTTTTCTAAGAACCTAAATTTTTTTAATAACTACAATTAAAATGTTCCTGCATGCTTGAATGCAATATTTCATAGCCATGGGTAATGGTGCAATTTTTTTGGCGCTGATACAATAACACCAGCGCCAACTGTAGCGCTAGCGCACGTTTCTGGCGCAATAACACCTTTAGCGCAATTGACATGGAATAATCGATAAATAACACTCGTTCGCTTCTTACTGTCTGACATCCCCGTTTTATTTCTTTTGGCGCAATTCTGATTACATACACGTGGTCACAATTGTGCCACAATTAAATTTAGTTTTAAAAATCATTTGCATATATTTGTTAAAATATGTTGGAGTCTTCGTTTAGCTGCATCTTCATTATGGAATACGAGGGTCGGCTCCACCCTATTAAACAGAAAAATTCCAGGTCCGAGCGCATTATATCGAAATTTCCCCTTACCATTTACCATGGGTAACAAAAATAATTATACTATATGCTCATAAATATGTTATTTAATTTTTTTATTATATATTTCTCTCTTATTTACAGATAATGTCAGTTTTGTCTTCTTTCTTTGTGAAAATAAAATATCAATACCCTTTCGTATTAGCGATGGTTCGGTGTTGGCGTTAGCATACATACATAATTGTGACGGTGTCGTATACGCTGTGTATTATCGGCGTTGTGGTGGCCCAATTTTACACTAGCGCTGTATTGGAGCCGGTGCTAGAGTTGGCGCTATATTAAGTTGGCGCATTTTCCAAATCGGAGTTAGCGCAATAGCGCTAGAGTTGGCGCTAGCACAATTGCGCCGCGCAGCGCAGTGTTACCCATGCCTAATATTTCATAATTGTACTTTATTCTGATCTGGCAATATATTCTTTTACCTGCTTACAGGGCCCCGGAGCAAAATTTTTGTTTCGTCAGCTTCGCTCACACAAAAACCCCTAATCCAATTCAGGGTGTTATGCGTTTCCGTACCCATTAGATGGTTTGCAATTAGGGGTAACCGACACTTTTTCAAGCCAAAAAGCCGTTAATACATGAAATTTATTTGGAGTCAACTAAAATATTTTATAAGCTGACTCAGAATTTTATAAAAAAAAAATTAAAGCGTGAATAACGGGTATTCATGAATATTGATGTGTAAACTGTTTCGAAATCGGATATTTATTCGCTTTTCCTTATTCCTTTTTTCCTGGTTTTCTATGGATTAAAAGGCGACTATCGTTTTTGTAATTTTTTGTTGTCATTGTGACTGCTCCTATTTTGTTGTTTTTGTTTGTTTTGGTTTTTGGTTTTTGACTTTTGATTTTTTATGTTGTTTTGTTTTGTATTGCTCAGAAACATACAAGATCATCCGAGTCCACGTTTGACCCATATCTGGAGACCCGGCCTAGGAATCATAAAGAGTAGAGCTCCGTGTAGAAGGCCTGCTCAACACCTTTCATTTGATACCAATATTGCATAGAAAATTAGATAGGTAGATGTAGGTGTGCATATCTATACATTTGCATAGATGTTCAAACAGGTTGGTCCTTTTTATTTTGCCTATTTATCGCATTGTTGCAGAAAACAACAACAACAACCACTTCACTTCGCTTCGTTGCTGTTGTTGTTGATATTTGCATTTGCACGGCTATGCATGCAAGCATTTGTAAGTACATGTCTATCTACCTACCTACCACTGACAGTGCCAAGCGATTCACACGGACGCAGCAGTGCACTAACGCAAAGCTCATTTACGTTTACGCGTAAACTTTACCTGTTTTTCGAAATCACTCGTAGCTACAGCAAAGATGTTTACACATCAAAAACGTAATAAGGATTGATTAGGTCACGTGGCTTTTTGAATAAAAACTTTATTTGCATCAATTGTGTGTGTGTTTATTTCAATATAGAGAAAATACGGCGTAGGGAAATATGTAGGGAAAAATTTTGTTAACGTAGGGAAAAATAGGGAATTTTTTGGCATGCCGTAGGGATTTTTGGTCCAAGAATATTGGCATCACTGGTCGGCCATATTTTTCATTCAGACGCCGTGAAAAAACAAAACAAATTATGGAAGCAACACATAAAATATGAGTATAAAGGTCATATAATTATATTATATATATATTTGCCTCAAATAATTCTTGATCCATGATTTTTTATTTTGTTTTCTTTTACTTTCTCAAATCACAAATGGTTTGTTGATATTCTTCTTCTTTTTACTTCTTTTCAAGTGCAGCCAAATTTCATTATGATCCGGATTGTTTCAGAAAAAATTTATCTTGACCCAGACCCAGATGTAATAACTGAAATGCGCCTTATATGTCGATTCTATCACAATTACCAGCTATTTTCTATCAAACAGTAGTGCTACCGCGCCCCTTTTTTCGGCGGTTCCAGCTGTTATAGCTTTGAACCTCTCGCTTGGGAGTCTTCATTAATCATTTCCGGATAAACCAAGCTTCTTGTGGCGATTTCCCTATTTTTTTCAGGCCCAAACAACAATGATTAGCGAAACGATTTTTATTTTATTTCATTCATTTCAAACAAAAATTAAAAGTCAAAAACTCTAAGACTTCTAATTCCACTACGTAGGTATATCCACTTAAATGGTCGTTTCGGGTCGTTTTCGACCCGAACGTAGGTCTACGCTTAAAAACACTTAACTCGAGTTAAATGGAAATAAAAACCTTATTGGGAAGAATTCGACACTATAAAAGAACTTAACTAGAGTTAATTCTGCTTTTCGTAAAAATTGCATCCAATAAAAGCACTTAAGTTATAAAAGACAATTTTTTGCAATTAACCTTGCTTTAAGATTTCTGGTTCAGAACTATTCCTTCTCTAACACTACAAATCCATTATTTCACCTTTTAAAAATCCGAATTGGTACAATGGTTTGAATTTTGACAAAAAATTGAGTTTTCTCCGTTCACCATATTTTGAGTTAGGCTACTTTAATTTGCGGGCACAGATATGTATGAGCCGTTATTTTTGAAAGTGGCATAAGTCCACTTTTGGAAAAAAGTGATTGAACTAACAGCAGTTTTAGTTAGATATATATACGTATCCTTTACTTGAATTTACAGCCACACTATCAATTAAGTGCGATTTTATGATAAAACAGCCAAAAGAAACTTTCCTATAAAACGATATATACAATTTTTTTTTTTTGAGTGACACAGGTGCACTCTCAACAAGCACGTCCATATAATAAAAAAATCTTAGTTTCAATTACACTTTTACTTCGCCCGATCCGTCTCAATCTCAATCCCTATCCCTATCTATCAGATTTTGGCTGAGAACTTTCTATTTTTTCATTTGAAAAGTCATTAAGGAATAATTTCACACAAAATTTCATACAAACACTCGATTTTAAATGTTTCCAATTTTCCGACTTTTTCGGAGGGATTTTCCAAAATTTTCTTCCGTAAGAACCTTCCCCTCGAGAATACGAAAAACTGACAAAAAATTTTTGACAGTTGACAGGGGTGTCGCAGAGGGGTGAACATTCTGATTACCATATAAGGCACAAAAAATTAAATTACTTTTTTTTATATCTAATGTCCAAAATCGGTAGTCCTGTAAAGACTCTCATCTGCCTCTCATTTCCCATAAAAATGTCACTCATACGCTTAGTAGGTTCTCGTCTCATCACGTGTGAGAAGATAGTGTCGTTTATTTTAGTCTCTAACTTCGAAATTGCGCATTTCACAGCTATGAAATTTCGGGAGTTGATGCTTGTGATAATGAATTATTGATTTCCATAAAAAAGCTAAAATCGAGAATTTTGTTGAATACATTTAAATGGCGGTTAGGGCTCGATATGTTTATTTGAATGAAATTACGGACCGTTAGTGCCGGAAAGGTAGGGGAATACATAAACATAAAATTGAAAGATTTCAAAAAATTGCTTTAAAATAATCTTATACAAAAAAAAGTTCGAAAAGTTCGCCCCTTAATTTTGAAGCTAATGTTGAGAGGGTTTCGGAACAATTTTTTTTTTGATTCGTCGAAACCAGCAATGAAATTTCAAGCTAAGGATTAAGCAGACTTGGATAGAAAGAAGAATTAAACAATGTATGTAAATAAAAATATTGCAAAAACGCATGCACAAATCTCTATCATTATACATCAGGGTTGCGTGATTTCGAATTAGTTTTGATTTCAAATCAACTTTCAAATAAAGAATCAGAGACCAATTTTATCTTTGATTTGAAAATAGTTTGAATCACGAATCAAAGGGTATTTTTGATTCTTTTTTGAAACGAATCACAAGTAAAAGTTATCTTTTATTTGAAAATATTTTAAATCAAGAATCAGAAAATATTTTTGATTCGTTATTCAGCCAAATCAAAATCGCGCAACCCTGTTATACATACACATGCATCTGCACAGGCCCTGCAGGCAAACCAACTAGTTGTACACTATAATTTTACAAGTTGAAAGGTTGTTTGCAAGGTTTATTCAGTGAGGTTTTTACATTGTGAACTCACCATACTTCCCCGGATTTTGGTGAATTCGTCGTATTTCACCATAGATCTTTAGATCATATGATGTCATAAAATTAAGGAGAGCGGTAAAGTCAGCAATTTCAAAACCCTTTTCTGTTTACTGAGATTCTAAATTACGAAAAAGAATCGTTCAGTTATAGAAACGAGCAGCTGCTTTTACGCTTAAGCAATTTCACCACGAACGTCGCGTTTTAAAAATTTGAAATTTGATTGCGGAAAATATCGACGCTTCCAAAAAATACTGTACTAAGTCGACTTAGTACATTTTCCCGTTTTTGACACTTGGTTCCAGCCAGACCTTTTTCATTTTCAAACTACGAAAAAGAGTACTATAAACATGGTATAAGTATACCAGGTAAAACAAACGTCAAGTTTTCGTCGCCATATTAACCACCTGACAATTAAGCAGATTATGACATTTCGTGCTGCCATACTCAATGATAAAAATCCTCCATTAATGTTTTAAAAATAAATTGTAACCATGGTATTCATAGTAACGAATTTTTTCAATTTGAATTGAAAGAAATTTTTTCTATTTGAAAAAATTACACATCCTGCAGTAAATTTGTTTCACTGCTGAATGATCATTGATGATTCTTCTGAGTACAATTTTTATTATTATTATTATTTTTTTTTTTTTGAAAAAAGCAAACCATTTATATGAAAAATTCAGCAGTCTTTATTTGAAAGTACTCACTGATGCCTCCTCAGTCATCAGTGATTCATAAAAGATTAATTTCGGATTTTTACTTCGCGGAATATCAGTTTGGCCATACTACAAAGTAGCCCCTTTCCGGTATTCTCGGTGAGTTTTTAATTTAGTTTAGTAGTTACGATCACTTTTAATTTAGGCTTTGTGATCACTCTGGTATATAGTTTGGGGAGGTTTTGGAGATTGATCTATTATAACTCCATATCGTCGCATAAAGTGCAATACCGCATATCCGCTACCACCCAAATTTTACAGGAGACAGTAAAAACTATTTTAATTCAAAACGGTTCGGAATTTTGCAAACCCACATCCAAACAAAGGTAGATTTTTGGATTATATTCTTAATCCAAATATCATTTTGGCGAAAAATAGTTAAATGTGCAGTTATTGGCTTACTTATGTATTTATAAGCGGTTTTGCGTCTTTTATTTTGTTCAATAGTGACGTATAGGCGGTTTTGCAGGCGTACGTAAAAACTTTTCTTCAATAAAGCAAAGTTATAATCCATTGCGTGTTTATGAAAGTATAATCAACTTAGTACATTACAGTACAGTTATAAAGCAATAACACCTATTATTCGCGGTATTGGTTCGAAAAATTTCCTTAAAAAAAGCAGTTTTGAAACTGTGTCATTATTTGGAATTGCGTTGTGTGAATCTCAAAATTGTTGCATGAATGGATGGGGACGGACGCCAGGAATGTATTTTTGATGAAATCTCATTTTTGGCAAAAATGTCACGCGGTTTTGCACTTTAAACGACGATATGTATGTACACCACCATACCAAGTGAGCATTTCAGTCTATATACAGTTTGTCAATTAATTCTTTGCAAAATGAAAACAGTTCAGAAATTTGTTTTCATACTGGTATTTGGTCAACTAAGCTTAACTTTCTAATTTTTTTTTAAATGCTAATATTAAGTTAAATATGTTTACAACATTTAGGACCAAAAAGATCCAAAACTTAAAGCATAGAAAGACCAGAAAAAACAAAAGTTCAAAAAATTATAAAAAACATTTTGTCAATTAATTCTTTGCAATTTTTTCATATGTGACAGAAACTGAAAAAAAAGCAGACCGGATCGTTGAAATTTTGGTGTGACGGCCACTAGCCTCAACCACACATTGTAGACGAGGGGTTATGGAATAAATGAAGTCCTTCAGCCCATAAATTTAGCGTATTTTATGCCATTCTTCCTGAATGGCATTAATTACAACATTTTTCGCTTGTAGACCTTGGTTTTCTGCCTCGTTATTTCAAGAAAGGCCAAAATTTTTTGATTGGGTTTAAGCTGGGACTTTGGGCAGGTGCATAAATTGCTTTGGTGCAATTATGCAGTACCAAAGTCCTGCACAGGAACGATTTATATTTAGGATCGTTGTTCAGGTACAGCTTTTACTTGAATTTATTGGCGCTTTTTGGTTAAAAAATGCAATTTTGCATTGCGATTCTCGACTACTCGTGTCAAGCTAAAACTCCTTCGTCATCAGGTCATTAAAAATCCGCAGTCCGCCTTCACCCTTTTTAGAATAACGAACTCGACATTATAGCACACAATTTTCGAAACATCAGATTTTGTCTAATATTCTTCTGTAGCAGAGCTGTGTTGGTCATTCTCGATTTTTTTCTGTGTCCATCGCGATGCATCGTGCGTATTTTTGTTTCATCCCGAAAAAGAACACCAATTTTTTTTTGCACAGCTCTGTTACAGAAGAATATTAGACAAAATCTGATGTTTCGAAAATTGTGTGCTATAATGTCGAGTTCGTTATTCTAAAAAGGGTGAAGGCGGACTGCGGATTTTTAATGACCTGATGACAAAGGAGTTTTAGCTTGACACGAGTAGTCGAGAATCGCAATGCAAAATTGCATTTTTTAACCAAAAAGCGCCAATAAATTCAAGTAAAAGCTGTACCTGAACAACGATCCTAAATATAAATCGTTCCTGTGCAGGACTTTGGTACTGCATAATTGCACCAAAGCAATTTATGCACCTGCCCAAAGTCCTAGCTTAAACCCAATCAAAAAATTTTGGCCTTTCTTGAAATAACGAGGCAGAAAACCAAGGTCTACAAGCGAAAAATGTTGTAATTAATGCCATTCAGGAAGAATATATAATCGGTTCTCCACTTACATCACTAAAATGATTGAACACATCTCTAGGGAAAGTGCCAGAACTAGAAGAAGATACCAGATAATTTCCAGTGTTGCCAGAATTTTCCAGATTGCGTTTGACAGACTATATAAGGCGGCGAGCAGGCGCTCCAGAGTCAGTCGTAATTTAACCGTAGAAGTGTTAACATCAAGTGAAGTAAAACAAGTGTAGACTTTTTAGTCGTGAAATAAAGCAGTGTGAATTAAGAAGTAAATAAAGACTTTTATTTAACAATTCAGCGATACGAACCCTATAGAAATAATCGAGCTATCGACAAATACGTAACAATTGGTGTCAGAATTGGAATTGTTAAATAAATTCCAGGACCAAGGATAACGAAGCAAGGATAACGAATCAAGGATAACGAATCAAGGATAAGGAAACAAGGATAACGAGACAAGGATAACGAAATAAGAATAATGGCAAAGTTAAATGATCTGAAAATCCAAGAACTTAAAAGGGAGTTAGAAAAGAGAAACCTGAGTACCACCGGCAATAAAATTGAACTACAGGCAAGGTTAAGAGTAGCTATGGAAGCATATAACATTAATGTAGATGAGTTTGATTTCAACGATGATGTGGAAGAGGTGCAAAAGGAAGAAACCCAGAAGGAAGAGGCTCCACAGTCAGTAGCAAACGTAGACATGAACTCGATATTGGCTGTGCTGACACAAATGTCGAAAAAAATGGAAGAACAACAGGCACAGATATCGGCAAAAATGGAAGATCAACAGGCACAGATGTCGACAAAAATCGAAGAACAACAGGCACAGATATCGGCAAAAATTGAAGATCAACAGGCACAGATGTCGACAAAAATCGAAGAACAACAGGCACAGATAACGTCAAAAATGGAATTGCAACAGTCAGTACTTTCATCACAGGTGTCCGGCATTGCGGCTCAGTTGGAGGCACAAGAAGAACGCATGTCCTTACAATTCAAGGCACAGGATGCAAAAATTATACAAGTTAAGGAGGTCCTTGAAGAAAGACAAGAAAAATTAGAGGACGATGTAAAAGCATTGAAAGCCCGTCTTCAGGATATTCAACTAAGACGTCCAGACGCTTCAACTGCTACACAGAAGATAAAACCTCCGTCGTTTGATGGAAGTGCTCCATTTCAAGTATTCAAGCTACAATTTGAGAAAACGGCAGTTGTAAATAATTGGAGTGCGGAGGACAAAGTCGCTGCCCTGTTCGTAGCATTGAAAGGACCTGCAGCAGAAATATTACAGACTGTTAGCGAGGGCGAAAGGAACAGCTATGACGCAATTATGGGTGCCATTGAAAGACGTTATGGTAGCGAGCACAGGAAGCAGATATATCAAATGGAGTTGCAGAATCGCTTCCAGAAACCAAATGAGACGTTACAAGAATTTTCTTCTGAGATTGAGAGGCTAGCTCATTTGGCAAACGCAGGAGCACCTCAAGAATTCATCGAAAGAATGAAAATTCAAAGCTTCATCAATGGAATACGAGATATTGAAACGAAGCGGGCTACCTATGCAAACCCAAATGGAACTTTCGCTGAAACGGTCTCATATGCTTTGACACAGGAAACGGCATCTCTATTAAGCAAGCCCACTTACAAGGCTCATCGTGTGGAAGTGGAAACGCCAGACTTACTAAGCAAAATATGGGAGGCGTTGAACGAAATGCAGAAAAAGAAAAGTAATGCTGTGAAATGCTTCAGATGCGGAAAAATAGGACATATAGCACGCCACTGCAGCAATAGTTCCAGTAAGTTCAGCACTGCCGATGGGCGCAAGCGGAATATTGATGGGTATGAACAAGCGCCCAAATCAACTGAGTCGTTAAACTAAAGCGGGCCAGCCAAAAGGGGCGTGGGCTGGTCCCCACAATGGAATGCCCCATAATCTCTGTCTCTCAGTTGGGAAGAAGCACGAGTAATGTTACTATTGGTGGTTTGGTGGACGGAATGGAGCGAATGTTGACTGTGGATACGGGAGCATCTCATTCCATCATTCGATCTGACTTGGTAAAGAAGGAAATAAGGCCATTGTATGGAGCAAAATTGCGTACGGCAACAGGCGAGGATACCCAAGTCCTAGGGGAAGTTACATGCGAAGTTGTAATTGGAAATGTTGTCGTACTACACACCTTCATAGTGGCGGAAATTGTTGATGAAGTCATAATTGGTGTGGACTTCCTAATCGACCAAGGCATTAAGATGGACATGAAAAACAAGGTTATGAGTTACAAAAACTTAGAGGTGCCGCTAAATTTTGGCTACGATAAGAGATGCAGCAGTAAGAAAGTGCTCGTGGAAGAGAATCAGCAGATACCGCCAAAGTCCGAGGCAATTATTTGGGCAAAGATTGATGGAGATTGTGGGACAAACAAATTGTGGGTTGTCGAAGCAGAAACAGAAACTAAATCCGATGTACTTGTTGGAAAAACCCTGGCTATGACAAAAGAAGATGGACGACTACCAGTAAGAGTACTTAATGAGTTCAAGTCACCAATCAAACTCTCCAAAGGTGCTATATTGGGAAAATGCGAAGAGGTTGACATCATCATGAATTGCGAACAATCCCAAGGAGAAGTTTCTACTAGCAATACAGATCTTTCAGATGAAATAAATGCTTGGACAGAAGAACTGCAGGAGAATCACAAAAGAAAGGCGAAAGAATTACTTGCCAAGTATTCTAGCATATTTGATAAGGATGGTACAAAACCAGGCAGGACAAATATTGTGAAGCATCACATTGACACCGGTGATGCAAGGCCAATCCGTCAGGCTCCTCGCAGCGTTCCATTAGCGAAACGTCAAATGGTGAGCCAGATTATACAAGAAATGAGCGACAGTGGGGTAGTTGAACCATCAGTCAGTCCATGGAGTTCTCCGGTGGTACTTGTTAAAAAGAAAGATGGCAAGATGAGATTCTGCGTTGACTACCGGAAACTGAATGATGTAACGAAAAAGGATAGTTACCCATTGCCAAGAATTGACGACACTCTGGACTCGCTATCTGGAACGGAATGGTTTTCAACACTGGACTTGAAAAGCGGCTATTGGCAAGTCGAAGTAAAAGAGGAAGACAAGGAGAAAACAGCCTTCAGTGTTGGCGATGGTCTTTGGCAATTTACGGTGATGCCATTTGGATTATGTAATGCTCCAGCTACCTTTGAGAGACTTATGGATCAGGTACTGAAAGGATTGCACTGGAAAACATGTCTTGTGTACCTGGACGATATCATTGTATTGGGAAAAGGCTTTGATGAACATCTCAAAAATTTGGAGGAAGTTTTCCGAAGAATAGCTGGCGCTGGTCTCAAGTTAAGTCCTAAGAAATGTGCATTATTCAAGAAAGAAGTAAAATACTTGGGACATAAAGTGACTACAAAGGGCATCTGCACTGATAACGAAAAAATAGAAGCAGTAAAAGATTGGCCAAGACCTCGAAATCTACATGAATTGCGAAGCTTTCTTGGGCTGTGCACATACTATCGCCGATTTGTACCAAATTTTGCCAGCGTAGCAAATAGTCTCACGGAGCTTATGAGGAAAAATAAGACTTTTGAGTGGAGGAAGGAACAAGAAATGGCTTTCCAAACGTTAAAAGATCGGCTTTGTACTGCTCCAATGCTAGCATACCCGGTTCCAGGAGCGAGGTTTATTTTGGATACTGATGCGAGTGGTTATGCTATAGGAGGTGTTTTGTCACAGGAAATCGACGGACAGGAGAAGGTTATCGCATACTACAGCCGATCAATTGGGAAACCGGAAAGAAATTACTGTGTAACACGAAGAGAACTATTGGCATTGGTAGAATGCATCAAACACTTCCATAAGTACCTCTATGGTCAACGATTCCACGGCAGGACTGATCATGCAGCGTTAAAATGGCTTTTGAAATTCCGAAATCCGGAGGGTCAGTTAGCAAGGTGGATTGAGCGACTACAAAATTATGACTTTTCTATAGACCATTGCAAAGGCAGTACCCATGGAAATGCTGATGCAATGTCGCGGCGACCATGTAATCTTGAATGCAAGCATTGCTCTAAAGCTGAGGAGAAGGAAGACATCATAGATGTTCGGCTAATGACAATAACATCTACAGACGAATGGAATGCGGAACAATTAAGGAAGTGTCAGATAGAAGATCCAGATCTGGCACGTGTAATGATTGGTTTGGAGCAAAACGAACGACCATCAAAAGAAGAGATGTCAGCAGAAAGTCCTGTTGCCAAATCATATTGGGCACAGTGGAATAGTTTGCAATTGGTAAATGGTTGCCTACATCGTGTTTGGGAGAGTGAAGATGGTCAAAGTTCTAAAACATTGATAGTTGTTCCAAGGAAAAGAATACCGGATGTGTTAAATGAACTACACAATGGTCCAAGTGGAGGTCATCTTGGAGTAACAAAGACGGTAGAGAAAATCAAGAAGGGGTTTTATTGGGTCGGCTGCCGTCAGACAGTTGTTGAGTGGATTGCGAACTGCGACGTGTGCATAAAGGCTAAGGGTCCCAAATCCAGGAGTCATGGGCTGATGAAACAATACAACTCAGGAGCACCATTTGAGAGAATTGCCATGGATGTAGCTGGGCCATTTCCTACTAGCAAACTTGGAAACAAATATGTACTGGTAGTCATGGATTACTTCAGCAAATGGCCGGAGGTGTACCCGATTCCAAATCAAGAAGCAGAAACTATAGCCGAAGTATTCACCAACAATTGGGTGGCGAGATATGGTGCACCTATAGAGCTACATTCTGACCAAGGAAGGAACTTCGAATCAGTTGTGTTTCAGGAGCTGTGCAAAACACTGGGTATTAGGAAAACCCGAACAACTGCGTTGCATCCACAATCAGACGGCATGGTAGAAAGATTTAACAGAACATTAGAGGAACATTTACGAAAAGTGGTGGACAAGTTCCAGAGAGATTGGGACACTCATATTCCTCTGTTCCTGATGGCATATCGATCGGCCGTACACGATACAACAGGTCAGACTCCTGCAAAAGTAATCTTTGGTAGTGATCTTCGACTGCCAGCTGACTTGAAATTTGGGATAAGTGCTGATGCGGGAATAAATGCCAGACAATCTAACAACGTTCTGGAAGAGGAAATGAGAGAAATACATGAACTTGTAAGACAGCGAACAAAGATCATGAGTGACAAGATGAAGGCCAGATACGACAAGGCAATGAACTCAGAAGGTTTTGTTGAGGGAGATCTAGTTTTGCTATACAACCCGCAGCGAAAGAAAGGTTTGTCCCCGAAATTGCAGTGTACTTGGGAAGGGCCCTACAAAGTGATTAAACGGCTCAACGATGTTGTGTATCGCATACAAACGATTGGAAGACCAAGGAATAAAATGAAAGTGGTTCATCTGGAAAGGCTAGCAGCATTTGGGACAAGTAATGTGTCAGATCGGGACGATCAGACTTAGGTGGAGGGCAGTGTGGCGAATATAATCGGTTCTCCACTTACATCACTAAAATGATTGAACACATCTCTAGGGAAAGTGCCAGAACTAGAAGAAGATACCAGATAATTTCCAGTGTTGCCAGAATTTTCCAGATTGCGTTTGACAGACTATATAAGGCGGCGAGCAGGCGCTCCAGAGTCAGTCGTAATTTAACCGTAGAAGTGTTAACATCAAGTGAAGTAAAACAAGTGTAGACTTTTTAGTCGTGAAATAAAGCAGTGTGAATTAAGAAGTAAATAAAGACTTTTATTTAACAATTCAGCGATACGAACCCTATAGAAATAATCGAGCTATCGACAAATACGTAACAATACGCTAAATTTATGGGCTGAAGGACTTCATTTATTCCACAACCCTTCGTCTACAATGTGTGGTTGAGGCTAGTGGCCGTCACACCAAAATTTCAACGATCCGGTCTGCTTTTTTTTCAGTTTCTGTCACATATGAAAAAATTGCAAAGAATTAATTGACAAAATGTTTTTTATAATTTTTTGAACTTTTGTTTTTTCTATTCTTTCTATGCTTTAAGTTTTGGATCTTTTTGGTCCTAAATGTTGTAAACATATTTAACTTAATATTAGCATTTAAAAAAAATTAGAAAGTTAAGCTTAGTTGACCAAATACCAGTATGAAAACAAATTTCTGAACTGTTTTCATTTTGCAAAGAATTAATTGACAAACTGTATGTATGTATGTACATATGTCCAATCCAATTACAAAAAAATATGTACCCTAGATTTTAACAATATGAGTTGCTTATTTCCGCGGTGCAATAATACCAAATATGGCTGCAAAGACGGTGATATAAAATTTTTCCAATTTCCGACGATACCCTTTATTCGCGGAGAGTGGATGAAGATTTGTGGAGTGAGCGAAGAGGAGCTACCGGAAGTTCCATAAATCTGCTCACTAGTGCCCTTTCTATTTCTGTCCTTTGATTCCTGAAATAGCCAAACTTTAAAACAAAAATCTACGCATTCAAAAAATAAAAGTCTGGCATCGCTATACTCCAAAACTGACATAAGATTAAACTTCAAAAATCTGCTTTTTAATCAAAAAGACAGCGTCAAAATGACAATGCACATACCTGTATTTTTTATACCATGACTATAAATTGAGCTAGATGCTTGAAATTTCAGGTAGCTTACTAAAATTTAATTTTCTACAAACCTGTAAAAAAAGTACGTTGATATCTCATATACTAAGCTAGTTATACCGATATGTTGACTAACACATCACATTCGGTACACTTGGGTCTGGCTGGACCCACATACAAATTGTATGGAAATGAAAGTGTGTGTACGGGTTTTGCTTAAGAACTTCCAAAGTATCCTATAGATTTTTATGAAATTTTCACAGTGGGTTCATGTGGTCTCTTCGCATAAGATGTGGTTTGAAAAATTGGACACTTCCCGGAATTTCGGCCCAAATGTGGACCCAAATGGCCCCGGAATGTACTTGGTCAATATTGGTGTCAAATGAAAGGTAATAATCTGAGCTTGAAAATAGAGTTATTTTTATTGGGTTTTCTAACCTGGTTCACAAGATATAGATGAAAACGTGGATCCGAGGGCCCCAAATGTTTTTTTAGAGGTAGAGATACTAGTCATATGTACCTATATGTAGACAGAGGGAGGGTTCAGCGCAGCGAAGCGGGACGGGTATACCCTAGTATTCCTTTATTGTTTACCTAATATGAAGGAGTGGAATCGTTTGCATATTTTTCTTTTAAATTTATGAATTATCGGGGCAATAGATATTTGCCTTTTAGTTTATATTTTGCAGTTCTGATTTTGTGGTTATTTGATAAATTAAGTGCAAATATAATTCATAAAATACACATTATTTTTTTATTTTTACTATTTTTACCAAGAAAA
Source organism: Urophora cardui (assembly GCA_960531455.1). Lineage (NCBI taxonomy): Eukaryota > Metazoa > Arthropoda > Insecta > Diptera > Tephritidae > Urophora > Urophora cardui. Next base: position 2,225,607 of record OY482673.1, read on the forward strand.
TTTTGAGTGATGAAATTGATTTGATATGCAATTTTAGACCACATAGAAGGAGCTTTGATAGTGAATTTTATGAACGGCTAGCAGCTGCATTAGCTAATGATTTGGGACGTAAGGGGGATGCTGAGGAAGTTGAAAAAGCTTAATAAAAATTTGAATATAATAATATAAATAAGCTAACATTCAGAAATTCTGTACAAAATTCCTATAATATAATAATCTATATATATAAAAATGATTTGGTATTTAATTGTAACGCTAAAACTTGAAAACGGCTGAACCAAATCAAATACTTCCTTAGGGGGGTTTGTTTGTTGTTACCCCGCGAAGGTTTAGTCGAAGAAAAAATTAAAAAATGTTAGGGGGGCGTGGCACCTCCCATACAACCTTAATTTTTAAAGCTGATTATCTCTAAAACAGTTCAAGGTAGGGAGCTGAAAATTGGTATAGAGGTAGGCGATATCAAAACCCTTCTCACTCAGAAAAGTGGGGGTTATCAGAAAAGGGGGCGTGGCACCTCCCATACAACCTTAATTTTTAAAGCTGATTATCTCTAAAACAGTTTAAGGTAGGGAGCTGAAACTGGGTATAGAGGTAGATGATATCAAAACCCTTCTCACTCAGAAAAGTGGGGGTTGTCAGAAAAGGGGGCGTGGCACCTCCCATACAATCTTAATTTTTTAAAGCTGATTATCTCTAAAACAGTTCAAGGTAGGGAACTGAAAATTGGTATAGAGGTAGGTGATATCAAAACTCTTCTCACTCAGAAAAGTGAGGGTTGTCAGAAAAGGGGGCGTGGCACCTCCCATACAACCTTAATTTTTAAAGCTGATTATCTCTAAAACAGTTTAAGGTAGGGAGCTGAAAATTGGTATAGAGGTAGGTGATATCAAAACCCTTCTCACTCAGAAGAGTTGGGGTTATCAGAAAAGGGGGCGTGGCACCTCCCATACAACCTTAATTTTTAAAGCTGATTATCTCTAAAACAGTTCAAGGTAGGGAGCTGAAAATTGGTATAGAGGTAGGTGATATCAAAACCCTTCTCACTCAGAAAAGTTGGGGTTATCAGAAAAGGGGGCGTGGCACCTCCCATACAACCTTAATTTTTAAAGCTGATTATCTCTAAAAACAGATTAAGGTAGGGAGCTGAAAATTGGTATAGAGCTAAATGATATCAAAAAAAGTGGGGGTTATCGGAAAAAGGGGCGTGGCACCACCCATACAAACTTAATTTTTCATACTGCATATCTCTAAAATTGTCTACGCTAGGGGCTTGGAAATTGGTGTGGAGATAAACGATAACAATTCCATATTAACGCAAAATAATAGGAGTTATACGAAAAGGGAGCGTGGCACTTCCCAACAATACTTAATTTTTTAAGCTGAATATCTTTAAAAGGATTTAAGTCAGGGACCTGGAAATTGGTACAGAGCTATATGATATCAAAACAATTTTTGCGCATAAAAATGTAGGTTATCGGAAAAGGGGGCGTGGCACCTCCCATACAAACTTAATTTTTCAAGCTGAATATCTATAAAAGCGTTTAAGGTTGGGACCTGAAAATTGATCATGAGATTAACGATATCAATATCGTGCTTATGAAAAAAACAGTAGTTTTGGGAAAAGGGGGCGTGGCACCTCCCATGCGTTCTTAATTTTCAAGGCTAAATATCCTTAAAAGCGTTCATGGCATGTACATAGAAATCACTATGCAGATATACGATATCAATACCATGTTCACCCAAAAAAAAAAAGATTTATCGAAAAATGGGGCATTGCACCTCCCATACGTACTAAACCTTTGAGGCTGAATATATCTAAAAGGGTTGGAGGAGGGGCCTGAAAACCATTATGGAGGTATACTATATCAATCCTCTTACTTACTGAGTGAAAATAAATATCCGGAATAGAAAACTTAAAATGTTGTGTATCGTGCAGCCTTAAACTGAATACTAAAAGTCAAGGCCGTATCTAGGGGGGGGCGGGGTGGCAGGGATCAATCCCGCCCCCCCCCCCCCCCCCCAAATTAATACGATTCAATTTTTTTTTATAATATAAATATGCTTAATTGTATTTTTTAGAAGCACAGAAATCATGTAAAAAGTTAGTCGCAATTATTATTTGTATCTATGTATGTACTAGCAAGTACCCGGCTTACTTCGTTCCGCCGCAAAAATTAAATATACTGATGTTTAGCTTTGAGTAGAGTGTAAAAATGGGTTACACATTCATATTTTGTGCTTGTTAAACGGTTTTATTTAGCTCACCCCGTTTGTTTTATATTATTTATTCTTTATTCTTGGGTCAAATTTAGTAATTCAAATTTCACCCTCTTCCTGTCAACCGATTAATCTGAAATTTTGCACGCATGTATAACCCCGATGACAATGCAATATTATGAAAAAAAATTCCGCTAGGTGGCGCGTGGGTCGCTATATTTACAAAAATCGCATTTATGGTCCGATTTGGCTGAAATTCGGAACATGTATTACTACCTTGAAAAGAAATATTTTCTTAAAAAAAAAATTCCGCTAGGTGGCGCGTGGGTCGCTATATTTACAAAAATCGCATTTATGGTCCGATTTGGCTGAAATTCGGAACATGTATTACTACCTTGAAAGGAAATATTTTCCTAAAAAAAACTTCCGATAGGTGGCGCGTGGGTCGCTATAGAGGCGTTGGACTGCAATAAACTAACGGGCAAGAAACCTTGCAATAATGAAGCACTAAATGAATTAAACAGAATGCGAAATAAAAACTAAAAACTAGAAAATAAAAATAGGTAAAAAAACTTTTTAAGTTAAACGGTTTTATGTTATACATACATTGCAATGTTTAAGATAAATGTACTAAAAACCAAAAAATAATAAAATAGATACAGTCGTGGGAATTATAAACATTTGCATAGACTAGACTAAAATAAAACCGGGGGGCACGTCAATTGTCTACAAATTATCGACTTAATGTGCGATAGAAGAATCGTTTAATTCGTCGTTAGGCAGTTGGCCCGCAGACGGTGAGGAAAATACTTACTATTTTCTTGCTCATGGAAATTCCAATAGTTATACACTCCATGTTAATAAAAGAGATGTTTCAACTAGTTTATCGTTGGACATTCACACGCGGAATCGTTTCACTGCTCGTAGTTTGTCTTTAATCGACAAAACATATGATAAAAGTACTACTCGCTCACCACTATGAAACCCTAAAACTCGCTTATAATCGAGCTCGCTAGCTTTTTTCCACATTCTAGCCCTACTTATCACACGTCCATCGTTGTCGGTTGAACAACTGCCTAATTATAGTGTAACATTACAAAACAAACATTTTAATCAACGATTGTAGACAATTGACGTGCCCCGCGGTTTTATTTTAGTCTAGTCTATGCAAATGTTTATAATTCCCACGACTGTATCTATTTTATTATTTTTTGGGTTTTAGTACATTTATCTTAAACATTGCAATGTATGTATAACATAAAACCGTTTAACTTAAAAAGTTTTTTTACCTATTTTTATTTTCTGCAAGGAATGTAATATACCACCCTCCTTTAGATGAAATGCAAACACTTTAAAATTAAACAACGCTATAAACAATACATTTATTAACAACAAAAAACTCAAAGTTATAATAATTCAAACAACGTTTGGTACCTACACAGAGCGAAAACCACATAATAAAATAGAACAAAAGTAAGAAGATATCTCTATAGTTTTTCTTTAAGAAGAATCCCTACTTACTTTTAATGGGATAGTCTTTTTAATAAAATCAAGAAGAAATCTTCGAATATATATGTGGATATCTCCTTGAATTAATAAAGAGGGCGTTCTTCTTATTTTTATTAGGTTATCTAATTAAATTTATTATAAAGTTAGTCTTATATACATACATATGTAAACTGAGTTAGCGGTTCAGTCGACAACAATAATGCGTAAAGAAAAGTTGAGTAGAAAGTTTTTTATTTATTGTAAGAAGGTATACTTTTAAATAAAATTAAAAAGATTTACCTCCCAAAAATAAGAAGAAATCTCTATGGAAATATCTTTGAAAAATTGAGTAAGAAGTTTTCTATTTATTGTGAGAAGGTATACTTTTAAATAAAATTAAAAAGAAATCTCTATGGAAATATCTTCGGAAAATTGAGTAAGAAGTTTTCTATTTATTGTAAGAAGGTATACTTTTAAATAAAATTAAAAAGATTTACCTCCCAAAAATAAGAAGAAATCTCTATGGAAATATCTTCGAAAAATTGAGTAAGAAGTTTTCTATTTATTGTGAGAAGGTATACTTTTAAATAAAATTAAAAATAAATTTCTATGGAAATATCTTCGAAAAATTGAGTAAGAAGTTTTCTATTTATTGTAAGAAGGTATACTTTTAAATAAAATTAAAAAGATTTACCTCCCAAAAATAAGAAGAAATCTCTATCTTCTTATTTTTATGAGGATTATTTGGCTATGTGTACTACATTAGTAGGCAAATTAGTTCATAAAATAAGGTACATCTTGTTCATTAATTAAAAACTTCCGTGAACACAACATTCTTTCTTTTGTTACCATTTCCAGGTATAAGAAAACTCTGGTTTTGTGGTGAACCAGTTCGCGACACAGCGACATACATTTGACCGTGAGAAAACACCTCGTTGCGAAGGTCTACCCCAATATAGCTAAATGTTTGCCCTTGGGACTTACAAAAAAACGCAAATTTCACTCATACGACCCATGAAAAGGGAAGGGGAAAATTTTTCAACAGTCTACCACGCGTTGAAAAAAAGGACTTGTCGGGCGTTGTAGAGGTCCTGCTTATTCAAAATCCAAAAGTCCCGTCGACCGGAGATATTTGTCAGTTGTAAAATTTACAAAACAAAACCCCAAAACTGTGCAGTATTACCGTATGAAGACACTTATAAAAACACGCACTATGTATATTTGTGTGCAGAACACCTTTTTGCGTTGGCGGCCTTCAGCCGCGCTTCAAAAAAATAACCCTCAGCCGGCAGAATTCTCTTTCTGGGGTAATATCTATGGACCCATCACACTACCAATAAACTACCAACAAATATCTCGTGAACTATAAGCCTCCGGCAGGTTTTGATTTTAGTTTTGAGATCTGTGAGAGGCCCTCTACCTCCCTAAAAAAGTAATTTTTCTCGGACCGTGGTTCCTTAATCTAAGGCCTACTGTCTTGGTAGACATATGGAAATCTGAGCCAAGGGAAGAATGTTCCATATAGTTTAAATCCGGTCTGTAGTTAAATGCTGATTTCGCATGAATCGCCACATATCTCCTCTGCATTCCACGCAACCGTGAGTTCTCTAAACGATTTGCATGTTCAGCGACTGTCCCGTTTCTTCTGAACCTAATTTGGCGCCTGTTTCCAGAAGATATAGATAACTGCGGTTTTGCTTTTGGCATGTCTAAGAAATTGTTTAACAAAATCATAAACTCATAATTAACTTAATTGGGTAAGAGCTTAATTTAAAATTTTACCATTGAATTTAATGGTGATTTCGTTTCATCAAAAAAATGCGCATTTTTGTTCCATTCTTCAATTTTCCGTTTTCGTTTGCAAAATGAAGGTAAAACGTCAAACAGAATATGTCTTCTTTTTTTAGTGGTTTTAGCTTTGTTCGTTTACGGATATTTTTTGATGTTTTTCGAAAACTTTTAAAAACAAACACTTTGTCGCCGTTTTTTTACGCCAAATCTCCAACAGAAGAGAACCAACTGAGAGAGAAAACTGACATTTCATTTTGTGAGAAGCTGTTGAATTCTGTGGACAAATTTTTGCCAACAGCAATTTTCCAACAGGAAAACAGCTGATCAAACAACAGCTGACTTGAATTTTTGCAAGTAACAAGATTTGCAAAATATACAAATTAATTATAAAATTGGAAAAATACACTAAATTGGCAACAAATATGGATAAATTAAATATGCAAAATAAGTTACATACTTTTTGCGAAGTATTTATATGCATATTATGTACCTTAGTAAATTGTAATCTCCTTTGCGGGAATATATATTAAAAGGGCCGCTGTGGTGCAGTGGGGAGTGTTGTAGCCACTGTGGTGTGGCGGACAGTGGCTAGTTTGCCATACCAGAGGTCATGGGTTGGATCCCCAGCCTGGATAGAGGGAAAATTTGTATATAATGATCCACGATCCGATAACAATTAATTTTCCAGAGGGTAGGGGTGGTCTCACAGATCACAAAAAGACAAAGTACTACCCTCCGGACGCTTATAGTTCAGGAGACATTCCTTGTTAAATTAATGTATGTATGTGTAGAACATCTTTCTGCGTTGGCGGCTTTTGGCCGCGCTTCAATAAAATTACCCTCAGCCGGCAGAATTCTCTTTCTGGATTAACACAGTTGTTTTGCCTTCAGCCGCGCTTTACAAAAATAACCCTCAGCCGGGAGAATTCTACTTCTGGAGAACTTTAATATTATAATTTAATAATAGTTGAAAGTGTTAAGATAAGATGAATTATCATCTACAAAATATTTCCTGAAAGTTTCACTGCGCCTGGATAGACAACAAATTCTAACTAAAACCCAATTATCCGGATTTTAAAAATAGCAGCCACTCTAGGCAGTGGGTGGCACAACCTCCGATAGTAGTTCTGCAGTGGGTCGGCTTCAGTATAATGCGCCCGCCGTATTTATTTTCAAACCACTGGAACTTTCGGGAAATCTTCTATGGATGTTAATTTTACTAATTATAACACTCCCGATCGCTCCGCAGATATAATTCGAGAAGGGAAATTTTGCTGGCTGGGGCTATTTTTTTTAATGCGCGGCCAAATGCCGCCAACGCAAAAGTTTGTTCTACTCCAAAGTACTGTGGATCGGTCCATAGAGGGTTATTTTTTTAAAGCATGGCCAGGGCCGGTGCATTAAATTGAAATCTCTTCTGCGGGGCAGCAGACGCGAAGACATACTGCGGTGGAAAACAGTATGGACATGGGTACAAAGAAAAGCAATTGTTAGTGTGATAATTATTACAATGAAATCCTATTTATTAGATAGTAACAGCGAACCCCAGCGGGTTAGGGGGTCTAGAATATACCCGTTGTAAGGAATGCCTGCCGTAAGACGCGACTAAAATCCACCGGCCTAGAAGGTTGATTATGGCCAGAAAAAATCGTTCGCACGGCAGTCGGGCTAGTGTCAGAAGGGACTAGTACCCGAGCGTACCCGATTTATCCGGCAAAGGACTGTCACATCCCCTACACTCCCCAAAACCCTCGGGGAGTGTCTTGGTGGCTACAACAACAACAACATGAAGTTAATTGTATTGCAGATACATACATATCGACGGCTGAGAATAAGATCGCCCTATTTCAAAAATTGTTTCAAGAACGCCCTATTTGAAAAAATGTTTCAATAACGTCCTATTTCAGATTTTGCTTCAAGAACGCCGTATTAGAAAATTTGTTTCAATAACGTCCTATTTCAGATTTTGCTTCAAAAACGCCCTATTTCAGAGAAAATTCAATATATATTTCTCTGAAATAGGGCGTTTTTGAATAATTGTCTGAAATAGGACGTTATTGAAACAAATTTTCAAATAGGGCGTTCTTGAAGCAAAATCTGAAATAGGACGTTATTCAAACAATTTTTGGAATAGGGCGTTTTTGAAACAATTTTTGAAATAGGGCGATCTTATTCTCAGCCGTCGATATGTGCATATATCTCCACTGTTTTCAGGCAGAATTGTAACTCCATTAGCATTTATATAGAACAAACAGTGCCGATTTATTGTAAAAGAGAGTTTCGGATGCATTTCCGAACTTCAAAAAAACCTTTTTGCGAACGATTTTTAGATTGAGGAGGTTATCGCGAGGTGACAAAAGACTGACCAAAACGAAACCCAAAACGAATCAAAAGAAATTAAATAAGAAAAAAACTATGTTTTATTTTATTATTTTTATGTTATATGTACATATATACATAATTAACAGCAATAATTTCCACCAATTTTTTTTTATTTAATTTTAATCCTTTTTATCCTTTGAATTTGGGGCTTGTGAATGTAAATTTTATTAGGCTAGTGGATCTAGTGGTAATTTAGTGTAAAAAAACTACATAAGTTTTTCACTTGCTACCCTGTTTTCGTTTCCTAAAAATGTAAACTTCAGTGGTGTAAAAAACTCACACTTTTTACCCTCTGAAGCTTTGACAGGGTAGCTGGTTGCACTGAAAATCAGCTGACGAAAATTTTATTTGACAGATAAATTTGGTGAAATTAATTGGATTTTGCAATAACAATTAAATATGGGTGATAAGCGAAACCTAATTATTCATGCACATAGCATAGCAAACGGGGCAGATATGTATGTAATTTGAATTTCAAATGTTTTTTTTTAGTTAATCCCCCCCAAAATGAAATCCTGGCTACGGCCTTGGAAGCGAGTAAAGCAAGGTATAAAAGCTTTGTTCGCTTACTTTCTCCAACAGCATTTACTCAGCAGCCTCCAACAGCCAGGTGTTGGAGAAAAATGTCATCTTTCCTCTCACAAGAGAAAAATATCGTAAGAGGTAAACGAACACAAAATTTGCAGAGTTCAACAGATTTGGCAAACAGCTGATTTTTATTTACATTCACAAGCCCCAAATTCAAAGGATTAAAATTAAAATGATAATAAAATTGGTGGAAATTATTGCTGTTAATTATGTATATATGTATGTACATATAACATAAAAAGAATAAAATAAAACATGTTTTTTTCTTATTTAATTTCTTTTGATTCGTTTTGGGTTTCTTTTTGATCGCGATAAGGTCCTCAATCTAAAAATCGTTCGCATAGGCTCGCAAAATGGTTTTTTTGAAATTCGGAAATGCATCCGGAACTCTCTTTTACAATAAATCGGCACTGTTTGTTCTATATAAATGCTTATGGAGTTACAATTCTGCCTGAAAACAGTGGGGATATATGCACATATGTATGTATCTGCAATACAATTAACTTCATATTGTTGTTGTTGTAGCCACCAAGACACCCCCCGAAGGTTTTGGGGAGTGTAGGGATGTGACAGACCTTTTCCGGATAAATCCGGCATGCTCGAGTACTAGTCCCTTCTGACACTAGCCCGACTGTCGTGGGAACGATATTTTTTGGCCGTAATCAACCTTCTAGGCCGGTGGATTTTAGTCGCGTCTTACGACAGGCATTCCTTACAACGGGTATATTCTAGACCCCCTAACCCGCTGGGGTTCGCTGTTACTATCTGATAAATAGGATTTCATTGTAATAATGATCACACTAACAATTGCTTTTCTTTGTACCCATGTCCATAGTGGTGCAGTGGGTAGAGTGCTCGCCTTCTATGCCAGAGGTCTCGGGTTCAAACCACGGTCCGAGCCAAACACCAAAAACAATTTTTCTAATTAGTAAAAATCCAATTATTGGGTTTTTTTAAGAGCAGCGGTCACCTCTCGGCAGTGGGCGGCATACCCTCCGAGAGTATTTCTGCCATGAAAAAGCTTCTCACAAAAAATGCATTCGCCGTTCGGAGCCGGCATAAAACTGTAGGTCCACCCAATTAGTAGGAAAAACAAAAAGGAGCACACCTCGAATTGGGAGAGAAGCTCGGCCATAAAACTCGTCAGAGTTATAATAGCGCCATTGTATTATTATTATATAGTGTTTTCCACCGCAGTATGTCTTCGCGTCTGCTGTTCCGCAGAAGAGATTTCAATTTAATGCACCCGGCCCTGGCCATGCTTTAAAAAAATAACCCTCTATGGACCGATCCACAGTACGTTTGAGTAGAACAAACTTTTGCGTTGGCGGCATTTGGCCGCGCTTTAAAAAAAATAGCCCCAGTCAGCAAAATTTCCTTTCTCGAATTATATCTGTGGAGCGATCGAGAGGGTTATAATTAGTAAAATTAACATCCATAGAACATTTCCCGAACTGCACTGCAGAACTACTCTCGGAGGGTGTGCCACCCACTGCCTATAGTGGCCGTTATTTTTAAAATCCGAATAATTCGGTTTTAGTTAGAATTTGTTGTCTATCCAGGCCCAGCTTGTATATAATGAACCAATTTCATTTATTTACAAACTACTGGGAATATTTCAGTGAAACTTTCAGGAAATATTCTGTAGATGGTAATTCATCTTATATTAACACTTTCAACTATTATTAAATTATAATATTAAAGTTCTCCAGAAATAGAATTCTCCCGGCTGAGGGTTATTTTTTTAAAGCGCGGCTGAAAGCCGCCAACGCAAACAAAACAACTGTGGATTGGTCCATGGATATTAATCCAGAAAGAGAATTCTGCCGGCTGAGGGTAATTTTTTTTGAAGCGGGGGCGAAGGCCGCCAACGCAGAAAGATGTTCTACACATAGATACATTAATTTAACAAGGAATATCTCCTGAACTATAAGCGTCCGGCGGGTGGTACTTTGTGATCTGTGAGACCACCCCTACCCTGTGGAAAATTATTTGTTATCGGATCGTGGTTCATTATATATGAATTTTCCCTCTATCCAGGCTGGGGATCCAACCCACGACCTCTAGTATGGCAGACTAGCCACTGCCCGCCACACCACAGTGGCCACAACACTCCCCACTGCACCACAGCGGCCCCGTTAATATATATTCCGGCAAAGTAGATTACAATTTACTAAGGTACATAATATGCATATAAATACTTCGCAAAAAGTATGTAACTTATTTTGCATATTTAATTTATCCATATATGTTGCCAATTTAGTGTATTTTTCCAATTTTATAATTGATTTGAATATTTTGCAAATCTTGTTACTTGCAAAAATTCCAGTCAGCTGTTGTTTGATCAGCTGTTTTCCTGTTGGAAAATTGCTGTTGGCAAAAATTTGTCCAACAGAATTCAACAGCTTCTCACCAAATGAAATGTCGGTTTTCTCTCTCAGTTGGCTCTCTTCTGTTGGAGATTTGGCGTAAAAAAACAGCCAGAAAGTGTTAGTTTTTAAATGTTTTCGAAAAACATCAAAAAATATCCGTAAACGAACAAAGCTAAAGTTAGCCATGTTTCAACTTTTTACACTTTGACAAACATCTCCCCTTGTGTGTGTGTGTGTGTATGTTTGTATATCTACACTTATTATAGCGATTTCGCGCAATTTCGTGAGAAGTGAACAGAGAAAAGTAAACAATAATGGTAATTATCTAGTTTACGGTGCATCGACTAAAACTGCTCCAATTTTTACAAATGGGGTACCAATCGACGCTTTTCGATCTCAGGAACACAAATCCGAAGGCGGAGCTTAACTTTTTTGGCTTTTCGCCAAATAAAATTAATTAAAAATCTTCTGTGTACCTACACAATAATTCAACAATTAAATTAAAATAGAAAGGCAGGGTGTTGCAAATGCACATTACATCCGGCTAACCGAAGCATAGACCGCCTAAAAGTACTCAACAAGTTTGTGTTATCTCATGAAAATCATGTGTACATAAGGCACTCTGCACACGGAGCGTACTGCTTTAGACGCGTATTAGATACTACAGACGAAAGCTGTACGCTTTGATGTCGCGCACGTATATTTCAATTGAGGGCTGCACACGAGTCGTCAGCTTCATGCATTCGTCAAAGTATGCTAGCTACATGTCGCTTGGCGTAAAGCAGTGCTGGTAGCTAGGCGTACTACGCTTAGAAAACAGGAAGAAGAAGATGTTTGTTTACATTTTTCCACTTGGTGGAATTTATGAAAGCAGTAAAATTTGTGTAAAAAATCGGAAAAAAAGAGTGTATAATGAAAGAAAATTGAAGATTCCGTAAAATTTTTCATCTTTTCTATTTAAACCTTCGAAATTTAAAGCAAATGCCGTATTATTAATTTGTTTGTTTGTTTTGTGCAGCGAAGTTTCATGTCGCTTCGTGTGCAGATATTGAGGCGTGGGGAAATCGACGCTACATAAAATGTCTCGTACGCGTCTATGACGATACGCCTCGTGTGCAGAGTGCCTAAAAATACAATAACAATGTTGAGCGAGCAAAGGTGGCAAAAGAAAAGCAACAAAAAGTTCAACTGCGTACCAGGCCGTGTTTGGGTGAGTGGGTTAGCGCGTCGCTAACATTAACACCTTCTCACGGTGGGTCTAAGTTCGATTCCCGGCTTGATCCCGAAAAGAAATCTGATGATGAAGAATTGGTTTTCTTCGAAATAGCTATCATTTCTACCATCGCTGGTAATACGTAGTCTTGAACTTGTGCGCTTTTCGCCAAATAAAATTAATTTAAAATCTTCTGTGTACCTACACAATAATTCAACAATTAAATTAAAATAGAAAGGCAGGGTGTTGCAAATGCACATTACTTCCGGCTAACCGAAGCATAGACCGCCTAAAAGTACTCAACAAGTTTGTGTTATCTCATGAAAATCATGTGTACATAAAAATACAATAACAATGTTGAGCGAGCAAAGGTGGCAAAAGAAAAGCGACAAAAAGTTCAACTGCGTACCAGGCCGTGTTTGGGTGAGTGGGTTAGCGCGTCGCTAACATTAACACCTTCTCACGGTGGGTCTAAGTTCGATTCCCGGCTTGATCCCGAAAAGAAATCTGATGATGAAGAATTGGTTTTCTTCGAAATAGCTATCATTTCTACCATCGCTGGTAATACGTAGTCTTGAACTTGTTCGCTTTTCGCCAAATAAAATTAATTAAAAATCTTCTGTGTACCTTAGGGTGACCGCAGTGATAGGGAGGGGAAATTTTTTGAGGAATTTTGTCAAGGGGAACCCCATAAAATGATCAGCCTTTGCAGATTTTAAGATAGCCAAAGTTTAAGAACGATTGGATCATATTAACACGTGCCGCTTGGCGCTTAAAGTTTCAAAAAACTTGATTTTGTGGCCGATGAGCGACGTTTTTGGGCCGTATCTCCGGAACTCTTCATTATTTTCTCATGATTCACATATCCAGGTAAAGGCATGTTGTTCCCACTAATTTATATTCTATGCATACCTCAAGGAACGCACATCTATTAAAAGAATTACACGTTAAGTTATGTAACACTTCGCATTCCCTTGTATGGTAAGGCCGTTCATGTTTTACGTAAGCAAAGCGAAATTCCAGATGCTTGCTACAATTAACACTTTGACAATTTCCACTTCACTTCTTTGCTTTAATTTATAAACCTGATTTTTGGTAAAATATTTGGGGAATTTGCTTTTTTCTGCTTATTCGAATGTAATTTTTTACTTTTCTCTGTTCACTTCTCACGAAATTGCGCGAAATCGCTAAAATAAGTGTAGATATAGAAACATACACACACACACACACAAGGGGAGATGTTTGTCAAAGTGTAAAAAAGTTGAGACATGGCTAACTTTATACTTTGCTTTACTCGCTTCACCTCAATTGTGAACATGTCCCTTTGAAAAGCACATGCTGAACGGAACTGTCAAACCAAAGCGAGGTAGAATTCAATTATGCTTCCAGCGCGCTGTTTACTTGCCGGTCTTTTCGTGTTAAATTACTTATCGAAGTTTCTGCAATACCAATGTTTTCAATTTATTGAGTTGTAAATGAGAATTTGAGTAGTTAATATAGCAGAAGTCCAGGTATTTTCAATAAAAACAATTAAATATGAGTGATTTGTGTTTTTTTATACTCAGCTGTACTAGTACACAGAGTATTATATTTTTGATTTCATAACGGTGGATTGTAACATAATGAAATAATCGAGATAGATATGGACTTATATATATCAAAATGATCAGGGTGAAAAGAGAAATCGATTGAGCCATGTCCGTCCGTCCGTCCGTCCGTCCGTCCGTCCGTACGCAGGATAACTCGCGTAAAAATTGAGATATTTTGATGAAATTTGAAATGCAAGTTGGTATCGAGACTGGGACGGTTGGTATTGAAAATGGGCGAAATCGGACCATGACCACGCCCACTTTTCCTATATAGAAAAAATCGGAAATTTGGTATCTCAGCCACTAATATAGCTAGAGTGATAAAATTTTACCCACGTATTGAGCTCAGGCCGTTATGAAGAAATTTGATTAAGTTTTGGAAAATGGGCGGTGCCACGCCCACTTATTAAGGGTCAAACATTGAAAGTTTTATATGTCATAACTCAGAAACCGTTGAAGATATATCGATGAAATTTGGTATGCGTAATTTGCTTACCTAGACAAATGTTTTGGCGAAAAATTATCAAAATCGGTTGACGGCCACGCCCACTTTTATATATGGGAACTATAAAGGGGCCTAATAAAAACATTTTAAGCGATATCTCTGTCAAATATAAAGATCTATCACTGAATTTTTGTGGCAGGAGTCCAACTACGGACATAAAACAAAAAGTACAAAAATTTTGGAAAATGGGCGGTGCCACGCCCACTTATTAAGGGGCAAACATTGAAAGTTTTATATGTCATAACTCAGAAACCGTTGAAGATATATCGATGAAATTTGTTTTGCGTAATTTGCTTACTTAGACAAATGTTTTGGCGAAAAATTATCAAAATCGGTTGACGGCCACGCCCACTTTTATATATGGGAACTATAAAGGGGCCTAATAAAAACATTTTAAGCGATATCTCTGTCAAATATAAAGATCTATCACTGAAATTTTGTGGCAGGAGACCAACTAGGGACATAAAACAAAAAATATAAAAATTTTGGAAAATGGGCGGTGCCACGCCCACTTATTAAGGGGCAAATATTGAAAGTTTTATAAGCCATAACTCAGAAACCGTTAAAGATATATCGATGAAATTTGGTACGCGTGATATATTTACTTAGCCAAATGTGTGGACGAAAGATTACCAAAATCGGTTGACGACCACGCCCACTTTTATATATGGGTATTATAAAGTGACCTAATAAAAACATTTTAAGCGATATCTCTGTCAAATATAAAGATCTATCACTGAAATTTTGTGACATGAGTTCTACAATAGACCGGAAACAAAAAATAAAAAAGTTTGGAAAATGGGCGTGGCACCGCCTCTTTTTATACAAAGGAATCTACGTGCCTATTACTCGACAAATAACTGAGATATTATGACGAAACTTGGTTTATACACTTTTATAACATGTGTTAATAGACACGCAAAAATGTATTGAAATCGGTTTATGACCACGCCTACTTTTTAACAAAGATATTTCTGGAACACCCTTTTGGAATTTGTAACGTGAAGTCTTTGTAACTAAAAGTCATAGAGGGATGCAATTTTGCACTAACAATAATATTTATATGCTTATTTGGATGATTGATACAAATTTTGAAAATGGGCGTGGCTGCGCCCTGTTTATGCAGCACTCGTGTCATATAAAATACACCCTATATCGAACAAACGCAAACAAACAATGAAAGCATACAGCTGAGTATCTAATGTTCGATTCCACTCGAACTTAGGCTTCCTTACTTGTTTTTTTTCATTTTGTGCTTCGAAACTAGTGAATGTCTTTTTTTTTTAAGGTTTATCATTCTCATTTTTATCCCTAAAATAATGGCTTCCACTTCTGCCATAAAAAGACGAAACAAAGATAAAATTTTCATTGTAGGCTATCCGGCCCACCAGATAACCGGCTGTAAATTGCTCTCTAATCGCCAAGTTCTGGCCACTTTATTTTACAATTTGCGTAGTGTGAAATTGAGCTTAAAGGAGTCAGCAAAAATTATTATTCAAGAAATACTTGTATTTTGGGGAAATGCTCGAATTCCTATAAAACATGAAAAAGATGCTATTACTAAATTAGAGAAACTTTACGCAGAGTGGAGAAATTTACAGAAGGACCAGAAAAAACAATCGGAAGCTGCAAGGAACAAAATCAAAGAGTTCGCCTTAAAGATATATGATATCTTTGATATCGCTCATCGAGACGCCTTGGCCATGATGACCTCATAACCTCAATTATTTCAAACAACCTCATTATTTTCCTTAGTTACGGTATTTTCTCTTTTCCTTCATAGATATAGATAGTGATAGTGAAGAAGACGAGGACAGTGATGGAGCGTATGATGGGGATGATGATGACAAAGAACACCCCAGTAGCTGGTCGAAAAACCATAATCTTAAGGAAGTAGTGATGAGCGATATATCGCAAACGGTGATTTTTCACTATGAATAAAAAATCACAAATCGCAATTGCGATCACTTTTTCAAAATAGCAGTTCACTACTTATTGGCAACTGCTATCGATGTAGCAAGTAAGCAGTTCACCTATGTGAATCGCAATCGCAAAAGCATTATAAATTTCTTTTTGTTTACACTTTTGAGCAGACCACATACGTACATATATAGAAATATAAGAAAAAAAAATTATTGAATTTACAATTTGTCTTTGAAAAATATTTACAAACAGCGATATTACTGCGGAATACGTTGTTATTGCTATCATTTTGTTAACATAAAATAAAGACAGGTCGCTCAGAAAACGCAAAATTAATCTCTACCGGTAACTGATGATTTTATACCAGTCCATGCAATCGCAATAGCAGTTTAAAATCACAGTGATTTAAAAATAGCAATCACCGAAATCACAGATATCGAAAAATCGCAGTTCCGCTCATCTCTATAAGGAAGGATTGGAGATTGTGAAGTCACTAAAGGTCGTTAACGATATTGCAGAACGAGGGGTGAAATTAATTACTGACTTCAATGATCTTCTAACCAAAGATGAGGAGCAGAAATAATATATTTTGCAAGTCGTAAGCCAATGCCGAAAGTTGTATCCTGACTAGGGATGGCAACTATAACCGGAAAAACGATTATAATCGGTTAATTTCTTTCGGTTAACGGTTAAAATGTATCGGTTTTTTCCTTTTGATTATTTTTTCGATTAACCTTTTTCCTCTAAAGTCGAAAATAATCGAAAGGAAATAATCGAGAATTACCGCCTTTTCATTCGAGTCCGAATTCAGTTACCTACGGTTTTGTGAGTATATCCAAAAAATCGCAATATACGTTCCCTCCAGCCAGCGTTGCCGTATTGACGATTTTTCTCAATAAATGACGATTTTTTCGTTTATTGTATATTTTTTTAAGGAAAGTGGCATTATTAAAAATTTAAACCATCTCAGTACAATAATTAAATGGTTATCTTCATGAAATAAATCCTTATATTTTGTAAATTATTTTTCAAGGCAAAATGTTAGTATTAATGAATAATTGATGATGTTATTTAAGTAAGCGCAATGTGCAGATAAATGTGCACAGCTTTTTTAAATATGATTTCATTTATATACGAATTTGTATTAATTCGTACCTCCTTAAAATTGTTTTTGGGAAAATTTTCCATTAAGGAACAACGCCCCGAAATAAATGACTTTTTCAGGGGGGCAGAGGGGCTCTCACAGGACTTGGAACTGAAATCAAAAATTTCCGGAGGCTTGTAGTTTACAAGATATTTGTTGTTAAGATTTTAAAATTTACCAAACAAAACAAGAAAACTACGATTTATTTCCGAGATAAAAGCACGTATTAAAACGAGAAAATGCATATATGTATGTGTGTAGAACAATATTTTGCGTTGGCGGCCTTCAGCCGCGCTTTAAAAAAAATAATCCTCAGCCGACATAATTCTCTGGGGTAATATCTATGGATCCATCTAACCTTAACGACAATTATCTCGTAAACTGTAAACTTCCTGCAAGTTTTGATTTCAGTTTTTAGATATCTGAGAGCCCCTGAAAAAGTAATTTTTTTTTCGTGGTGCGCTTTCTTAGTGGAAAGCCGACACTTTTTTGTTTATAACGTGTTTTAGTATTGACGATTTTTTCGCTGAAATTACGATTTTTTATTATTATAATAAAAACGAACACACATACATAGTATGTATAAAAATTAGCTTGTTTGTCCTCTTGGGGTACTACGTATTAATTTATCAGTAATTGTAATCGAAAAACGGTTATAATCGGTTAATTCCCTACGATTATTCGCGATTAATAATCGAACCCTTTCGATTAACCTAAAAAACGGTTAATCGATTATTAAATTTTTTTTGCCATCCCTAATCCTGACTGTTCAAAAAGAACATTGAGGAAACCTGTAGAATAGAGTATTCATTATTGTATCCTTGTGTCCTTAAAAATAATACAAATAATAAATAAATACATTAACGTATGTAAAAAAAAACCGTTTTCCCAATCCAACATTTATACTTTAAAGAATACTAGTATCGCCAGTGCTCAAAATTCGACCATGCAATTTATTTTTTCAACTTTTTATTGGTACAAAAATTGTTCCTTTTCGCGGAGATGAGCAACACTTTCCAAATTCCAGTTGTACCGCAATACTGATTTGCCCTTTTGATCACGGTCCGACGCGAAATCATGGTCAAAATCAAGGCAGATCTAGGAAGGTAGGCCCGGTGGCGAATTCAGAAATTTCCCATGTATTTTGTTATTGTAATTGGTAGAGTGTAATGTCAAAATGATATTTCGCCGTGGTTAAAATCTGAATTCGCTTGGGGCTCGTCCATTCCTATTGGCCATGATGTGAATTCGCTTAGATTTTGACATTACACTCTACCTTTGTAAATAAAAAAAGAAGTTTTTCAATTCGCCGCCAAGCCTACCTGTTAGATATGCCTTGGTCAAAATTAAAATTACACAATATGCTCTCCCGCACTCTCTCTCATTTTTCGCTTTAATGGAAAAGCAATAGGAGATATTTGGCCCGCGTTGATTTTGATCTCAGCGTAAACTGGGCCAATGCATATAAAATAGAGAGAGCGCTTTTAAATTAAAGCGACTCTTCAACTGTGTTTACGATATTTGTAAACACGTTTACGATATCTATTTCTCTTAACTAAAAATTTTATTTATTAATTATAAACAAATTAAATAATTTATAGAAAAAATTATATGCCTATGCACTGCCCCTGACTCATACGAACACATCCATACCAATTTTATGTGGATATGAGTATGTTAAATGTGCTAAACAGCCTGGCAATTGTTTGTATGGAAAAAATGTTAGCCTATTAATATATAGATAAGAGATTTTTCATGATATCATAAGTTTGTTCCTAGAGGTACCTATTAAAATTTTTGGTGACAAAGGCTGTAATAGCTCGCTTCGGTTACAAATAACAAAAAATATGTATGGAATCAGTGGCGCACACAGAAAAATATTTTGGGGGGGTTTTCAAAAAAAAAAAATACTCAAAACTCGTCCAGACAATTTTTCTTAAATCTATGTATGTTTGGGGAGTGGACCTACGTATGCACACAACAAAGGCACCTTTTAAAGCTCAATTCATTGCATTTTCTCTGTATTTAAACTAAAACTAAAAAGGAAAGGTCACCTGTATTATTGCGTCATGATTTCAACTGAATTCATATTTTTCGTCATGTAGCAGCTACATTGTAGCTTTGGTGGAACGAATTGGATTATGGTGAATTAAATATTCGTTAAGTCCACATCGTTGCACACTGGTCAGCCCCACACACAAAAGTAAAAAATGTTGGTATTTCAAAAAGAAATTTCTGCCATGCATTTCCGTGGGAAATATATTGAATTTTATGGAAAACCTCCTTCTATACACAATAGACATCATTAAACGTTACTTTGGCATTTGAACAAAAAAATTTCTGGAAAAAGTTTGTGTAAATAAGTGTACTAAAAAATGCGGATAACTATGGAAACGCAAGAAAAACGTATGTTTCATGATTTAGCGAAAGAAAACAGTGAGAACAATTTATTTTTATCAAAATACAAGATGAAGAAATCTTAGTTTTTCTATGAGCGTAATTTTCAAGCATTAGCATTTTCATTTAAACTTTTGACAACTAAGGACCACTCTGGACCAGGTCTCATAAGCAGATTTGAGTCTTCTCTTGAGAAGCCTGTTTATACATTTTTCTCTTTTTTCCCTTTTCTTAAAATATATTAAATGTAGCTAGTCTATAAAAAATATTGTTGTCCAAGATGCTCCTTTTACGTATTTTTGTACATATGTACGTCGACTGCTGTGGTGCAGTGGGTAGAGTGCTCGCCTGTTATGCCAGAGGTCTCGGGTTCAAACCACAGTCCGAGCAAACACCAAAAAAATTGTTCTAATTAGTAAAAATCCAATTATTGGATTTTTTAAGAGCAGCGGTCACCTCTCGGCAGTGGACGGCATACCCTCGTGGAAATATTTTTTTTATTTGTATCTTTGTTATTTGACATCGGATTTTTAAAATTCAAATGTCATTAGTTTAGACTTTGGAAGCTCTATATATCCTTCTAATGTCCTTTTGACCTATGAAGTCGTTTTCACATAGTTAAGTCACCTAACCAAGTTTTTCGTTCAAAATATCCTTTTTGTATCACAAGAAAAAAATCGCCAAAAATAAAGTATTCATCGGATCTCTCTGATATTACGCTTGAAGCCTTTGCTATTAAATGGGCAAATTTTTAAAAGAATAAAACTTTCCTGAATTTTACAACTTCTTGTAAAAAACTTACTTTGAAAATCAAAATTTTTTAAAAAATCGCAAAAAATGCACAAAATTTTGACCAGCTATCGCTCAGCGAGTTTTTATTAGACCACTACAAGTTGTATGTCATTTGAAGCGTATTTTAATTGCCTTTCGAACGAGATACTGCTTTTGTTTATCGCATTTGTAACTCCAGCGAAAATAATTTTTGAATGAAGTGATAACAAAAAAACACAAAATTATCGTTATCTCAAAAACCTAACCATACAAAAATTAAAAAAAAAAAAAAACAGTTCCCAGCTCAGCAGGTCAATTCCTATCCTCCCCCATTCCTGGTTTTCTGGTTTTTTTTTTTGGCTGTAAACTAGCGTTAGTAGTGGGCGTGTATTACAACATATATGTTTTTAATTTTTCTGAAAGATGAGTCGTTTAGTGGGACACAAATGTGCAAAATTTGGTTTCGGTGGGTCCATCCGTTTCCAAGAAACTGAGTTTTGTCCCACTCTCCATACAAATGTGACCAGTGTGCGTTGGTGAATTATTTTAAATTAAAACAAACCTCAGCTAATATCCACAGCATACTTTTAGGGAAATGTCTCCACACCGCTTGTTAATAAACATAATCAGTAGATGTTGACAAACATTGGCAATGTACATCCACGACTATTCATAGATTTTACAACATGAATTTACACAAATATTTATGCATGTACCATCTTTTATAAAATTATTTTTTTTTATGGTGTGCTGTCAAATTTAACCCCAAAACCCCCCCTTGAGTGCGCCAATGTATGGAATATAAATTAGTGGGAACAACATGCCTTTACCTGGAGATACGGCCCAAAAACGTCGCTCATCGGCCAAAAAATCAAGTTTTTTCAAACTTTAAGTGCCCAGCGGCACGTGTTAATATGATTCAATTATTCTTAAGCTTTGGCTATCTTAATATCTGCAAAGGCTGATCATTTTATGGGGTTCCCGTTGACAAAAATGTGACATCGATTTTTTACGGTCACCCTAATACATATGTATTTAGGTACATACGTATAAGTTCGATGACTTATGATGGTTGGTCATCAACAAATGGACAAGAAATTATTTTTATATTTTTAAAATTTCGCACATTTAATTAAAATTGAAAGTTCGATTAGAAAACATAAAAATACTTACCGGTTTAATCAAATTGGTGCTTTGTTTTGTACACACCAACACCTTATTTAGGGATAGAAAAATGCTAGGAGTCGCAAGTTCGAGTCCCAGTCAAGTAAAATTTTAATTAATTTTAATCGATGTTTTGTTATTTTTAATTTCCTAAATTCAAATTCGATAAGAAATTTGTAAAAATACTCACCGGTTTTAGCAAATTGGTGTATCGGTGGAATCGGTGCATTGCATAAAAATGTCAAGAAAAACAAAAGGAGATTGTTCACAAAAAAGAATACTGGTAAAAGCGTTGATTCGATACACGAATACAACCCTGAGGAAAGTGACTGCGGTATGTCTACTCTCGCGTACACGCAAATTCTGTTAAAATTTTGCCACTTAACATTTGCAGCTTCTCTACTTTTTAAGTTCTCTGGTATGTAACAGTTCTGCAACCAAAAAATCCCTTTTTTTATATAGACGACAACAAAATGTCCCTTTTTTCCCTCTTTAAAAATTTTGCAGTGAAATATCCCTCAAAAAGGGACATTTCCCTCAATCTGGCACCACTGGATTGAACATGGTTTTTCGTGAAATAGATATACTCAACTTCGTTGAAAATAGTTGTTGAAATTTTTCCATTTACCCCCAAAAATAAAAAAATTAAATTAAATAATTTTCGTGCTAAGCATTAAAAAGCTTTTAAGTCCAAATAATTTATTTGACAGGAGCCAGCGACCACATTGGAAATAAATCTATTCTGGCGAACTTTCGTCGGGCGATTTTCGTCAGCTTTTTGGTTCTGTTCATTCTCATCTCTGGCCATGTTTTTAAATGTTGGTAGAACACTAAAATCGTGCGATATTTCGCTCGACGTTGGATCTGCTTAAGGCATAAAGATGTAAAACAATTGATATATTTTAGTTTTTGTTAACCGTATATATTGTTTTGCTTCCAAATAAATAGCCCTAACGTTAATGGTACATATCTCTAGCTTGGAGTGCAAATTGTGTAAGTCCTTTAGCCAAACTTTGTAGGAGAAAAAAACAAAAAATAAAAAAATTTCGAAATGAAAAAAATTTCTGTTCATGTACCTAAATATTTTGGACTTACAGAATTTTCTTCGCTTTTTGGACTTACACAATTTGCGTATCACTGAATAACAACGAGTAGAAATATGACAAGTGTCATAGAGTTGTTTAGCGTGGTGCGTATTTGTTTTTTCTAGCGTTCTACATAAAAATACACTTTTTTTATGAAAGTGGACTTACACAGTTTGCACTCTAAGCTAGCGATATGTATATATTATTAATTTTGGTTACCTGTTTCTAGTTTTGGTTACTTTTATTGTACGTATGTAGATATATGCATGTATGTATGTTTGTTCGCCATACCCTGCAAAAAAATTTGCGATTAATCCCGAAAGAGATTTGTCCCGGATTCATCTCTTTCGGGAACAATCGGTCCACAATTAGTCCCCGATTGTTCCCGCACGGGTATAAATGTACTATACAAAAATATTCAATGTATGAATTAAAAAAAAAATTATAATAATAGGTAAAACTGAACACCCTTTCTTTTAATAACAATGATGAATAATAATTTCAACAAAATGTTACCAAAAATTCCTATTGGAAAATCAATTACAATTATAAACTCAATATTGACTATGTAAAAAAAATTTTATTTATTGATTATTATTATTTTTTACAAACGTAAAACTTATTGTATAATCTTTACTTAAATAGGCATGAACATTTATAAATTTTAAAGATTTTTACGACTCCCGCCAATTAACTTTTTTTTCTAAAAAATTCAATAATTTATATGTATAAATACTGCGCCCCTTATTTTTAATACCCTTGCCCCCCCTAATTTACGTAAAATATATTCATTTTATAACACCAATTTGGTGAATGCGCTAATCGAATAAACTTTCTTCTAACATTTATAGCAATTAATAATTTTTACATTTTCATAAAAAATAGCCTTGGCTTACAACTTTGGATGAAAGCGATTAATCTACATTTGTACCTGTTTGGGTATACAAATTGAACAATTAGTCTCTTCACAGGATATTCTCGAAAAAAATGCAATCAATTCGCCCCATATAAAGGGATGTAAAATTGTACTAGTCGCACGCTCCCTTGCGGTTGATCCCGGACACGTCCCGTATTAATCGAATTTTTTGCAGGGTAGCGATCAAAGCGCTCTCACTTATACACTTGCATTTACAAATTTGCCGAGCGCGGCGCAGCGCAGTGTTAAGCTGGAGTTATAGGTACTTAACGTAGCATGAACAAACTCACTCAAAATTTCTGTTCAATGGGGTTTGAGTACATTTGATTATGCATACTGAGCGTAACATAGAAGTCTGATTCATTTAGATTTTTACGGAGCGCGCATAAAGCGGCCCGTTTCTCAACTTGTTCCATGCTACGTTAAGTATCTATAACCCCAGCTTTACCCATGCCTAGTTAATTTGAATAGTTCGCGCCTCTATACAATGCGCTGCTACATTTTATGTAATCTTAAAAGTCGTTCCGAGTTAAAAACATCAAAAAAGTGTCAGTGAATTAATGTTTTTGTGAAAAATAGAAGAATGAGTGCAAATATGAAAAAGTTAAGCGGCCCAGCAAACAAAAAACGTGCAGCCGAGAAAGTGCAGAAAGACAAAGATTTACTGTAAAAAATCCCTAAACTTGATTGTTTTTTTTTTTTTTTTTTTTTCAAACTCCTCGAAAACAAAATGACTCCGTTGTTGATCATAACCAAAAAGGTAAAAATGCATAAGTCAATTAATCGACAGCTAGGTTAGCCCAGGTAGATTCTGGGCCAGAAATCCAGATTTCGCTACCTGGGAGGCACCCTACTGTCAAAAATTGTGAGTTTAGTTTCAGGACGAAACATTTTCACTATAAAATTGTTTTTCAGATTCGTATGATGAACTGCAATTTAATGATATTGCGAAATCTGTGCCACCTAATAATGAGGGTTTAAGATCAGATCATTTTGAAGGTTAGAAAATGGAAAAAAGTGTGGTACCTATATAAGAATCGAATCAAATTTTTTCAATCCGTAAAAAATATCAGTAATGAAATTTCACCACACGAAGGCAAGTACGGTTTTTTTTTGGAAATATTGGGGCGCGGCTTGATTTGTTTGCCCAGGGCGCTTCTAGAGGTAAATCCGCCCCTGTATATCTACACTTATTTTAGCGATTTCGCGCAATTTCGTGAGAAGTGAACAGAAAAAAGTAAAAAATAACATTCGACTAAGCAGAAAAAAGCAAATTCCCTAAATATTTTACCACCAAAAATCAGGTTTATAAATTAAAGCAAAGAAGTGAAGTGGAAATTGTCAAAGTGTTAATTGTAGCAAGCATCTGGAATTTCGCTTTGCTTTAAGGTTTTTTCTATCAAAGTTGGAGCAGACAAAGCCAATTGTGCACGGGCTCTTAAGCCTTTTGTAATCGAAATGCGTCGCTCAATAAAGCACATTCAGACTGCATTTGAAATTACGTTGATTAGCCGAAATTACTTTCCGAAATTACATGCGTTCAGACATGTTTTTGAGTAATTTACTTTAGTCGTGTTTCAGTTAGAGCCTATACACACTTGCGACTACATCGATTTAGTCGGGCTTTGATTTGCATGGGGATGTATGGAAGCATTCACACTACAACCATTTAGTCGGCCGACTGAAACATTTGGATTTGCAGCCCGATTCGATTCCAACTGAAACAGTCGGCCAACTGCTTGATCAGCAAGGCGCTGTTCCACGTATTCACACTACATCCAATTAGTTGGCCGACTACAACAATAATCCTTACGCTGATCCTGCGCCAAATAAAAATTTTTATATGGTCAACTTATGTAAATGAAATTATCAATTATAAAATACTCACACCAAATTAAATTTTTTATAATTAAAGAATCGCTAATGCAATATACAATGAGAATATACCTAAGAAGCCGGCGCGAACAAATTTAATAGCCATTTTTATTTTAGCGCAGATGTATATGCGCTAAAATAAAACACAGCTAATGAGAAATATTAGAGATTGGTAAAGATATTTTCGATTATAATCGATAAAAGTTGGAGAAGAGACCGACTGCAGAGTAATTTCGTGAGTATTTTCGCCGAAATGCGCATTTCAGGGGTAATTTCGTCTGACATTTTTGTATGGCGAAACAACGTTATTTAAGGGTAACCAACGCCGGATCAACGATTTTTGCCTAAATAACAGGGTACGGAAAAACTCACTCATGAACGCTCAAAAACACATTCTTCTCAAATCACAAACAAATATTCAAAGAAAAACGTATAACCACTCAAATAGTGAGCGAACTAACGCACAAAATAAGCTGGGGTTATAGATACTTAACGTAGCATGGAACAAGTTGAGAAACGGGCCGCTTTATGCGCGCTCAGTAAAAATCTAAATTGATCAGACTTCTACGTTACGCTAAGTGTGCATAATCAAATGTACTCAAACCCCATTGAACAGAAATTTTGAGTGAGTTTGTTCATGCTACGTTAATTACCTATAAAGCTGGGGTTATAGATACTTAACATAGCATGGAACAAGTTGAGAAACGGGCCGCTTTATGCGCGCTCCGTAAAAATCTAAATTGATCTGACTTCTATGTTACGCTAAGTGTGCATAATCAAATGTACTCAAATCCCATTGAACAGAAATTTTGAGTGAGTTTGTTCATGCTACGTTAAGTACCTATAACTCCAGCTTAATGGTTCCAACAGTCATCAACGCCCGCACATACCCGTGTCAGCTGACACGATCTATCTTATGGGAGTTGCATGTAAACGAAATCTCACCGACGCTGACATAAACGCCCATAGCCGCCCGTATCGAAGAAATCAAACGAGTTTTGATTTTTCCCATAACAACGTGTCAGCTGATTGCTTTTGCTCAACGCGGTGTTGCCGAACGAACTTTTTTAGCCACTAAAACATTTGAACGGTATTTTTCATTGTATTATTAAACGAAATCAATGCGAGTGTAAAATGTAATAGAATATATCTTTGTTCATAGGAAAAACCGCTTAAGTGCGAAATATGAGTTATTAGATAATTGTTTAGCTCATTTATTGAAAATAATTATCATTTCTGATATGTTATTAATTCACATGTAACTATTTTTAATGCTTTTATTTTAGTTTCAAATAAACTTAAAATCGATATTATCCAGTTATAACTTTTATGTTTTTCGGAGCATAACTTCGCACAGGATGAAATAAAAAAGTTGCATAAATGATGTTATATTTGAAAAATTTAAATGGTTGAATTAAATAATAGTTATTTCATATCCCCGCTACATAGTAAACAGGTATTTTTCAAATAAATGAGAAATTAGGCA
This sequence comes from Urophora cardui, assembly GCA_960531455.1. Taxonomy (NCBI): domain Eukaryota; kingdom Metazoa; phylum Arthropoda; class Insecta; order Diptera; family Tephritidae; genus Urophora; species Urophora cardui. The sequence continues at coordinate 2,252,513 of OY482673.1, forward strand.
ATGAAAAGAAAAGTAACGAGTAATTTACGATAAATAAAAACAATTTTTATTTCAAAATTATACCTTTTTACCATTTTTGAACGGGTCAACAGATAGCGGGCCAGTGGGTAGTGAACAACTGATATTTTCCGTCATAAAATCCACACAGGCAAACAAAATTGCGACAAAGGCGGCTTTTAGAAAATTGTTTGTGTAAGCACGAAATAAAAATTGCGTATGGTTAGTCCCTCAATTATTGCCAAAAAGTGTATTTTCTTTCACTTATTTTTCACTTTTCAACAAGAAAATTACAAAATGCATCAGAAAACCATTTTTACCCCGCCGTCTTTTGTTAACAATTTTTTATTGCGCTAAAAAATTAAGTTCCGCTTCGGATTCGTGTTCATGTGATCAAAACGCGTCGATTGACACCCCACTTCTTGAAAATTTACCAATTTTCACCGTTGTCACCTAAACTAGATAATTACCAAAACGTGGAATACAAAATCGCTCATTTTTTTATTAAAAATTTTCGCCTACGTCGCTTTTTTTCTTAAAGAAAACAATATATTTAAAAATTTAAATTGAGAATAAATATCGGTACTAAGTTTGGGTATTTAATGCGAAATTTTTGTGTCTTCCCATTATTTCAAATACGGCAACACTCACACGGCTGTCCAAAATAGAAAACAGCTGATTTTTGTGTTGTCATGCGGGCGTGAAATTCGGTCAACTCGTTATGTTTACGGGTACTCGATTCGTTCGGTCGACTCGTTGATGACTGTTAGCTCCCTAACTCCAGCTATAGCGGTGGCGATAAACTCAATTCATAAATTCACTCAAAAATGAATTATCGTACAATTTCTCTGGTAAATTCACTCTTTGAGTTTATTTTATAATTTTTTGCGCTAGCGGTAATTTTTTGAGTTTATCATTTTTTTGATCGCTCTTTGAGTTTATCATTTTATGCGTTCACAAGGGTTTTTTGTGAGGTTTAAGCAGCTAATGGCATCGTGAAGGCGCAGTTTTTGGATGATGGCGTGCGTTCATTAGATCATAAATCCCTGCAACAAATGCGATTAATCCGGGACGTGTCCGGGATCAATCGCAAGGGAGCATGCGACTAATACAATTTTACATCCCTTTATATGGAGTGAATTGATCGCATTTGTTCGAGCATGTCCTATGAAGAGACTAATTGTTCAACTTGTATACCCGAACGGGTACCAATGTAGATTAATCACAAACATACCGAACGGGTACAAATGTAGATCAATCGCTTTCATCCCGAACGGGAACGAATGTAGATTAATCGCTTTCATCCCCAACGGGTACAAATGTAGATCAATCGCTCTCAGCACGAACGGGTACAAATGTAGATTTTTCCTTAAAAATTGTAAATGTTCATGCATATTTAAATAAAGATTATATAATGTTATACTTTTGTAAAAAAATCTCAATAAATAAATTAAAAAAATTGTAAGTTTTGAGTATGCATTATATGAGCGTAATGTAAAGGATTTTTTCATAGGATATTTTAGGCAACATTTTGTTAAAATTGATATTAAAAAAGGGTGTTCAATTCGTTTTACCGGTTGTTCTACAATTTTTTAAATACATTGCATATTTTTGTAAAATGTCTACATTTAAGGAATCTAGATTTGTACCCGTTCGGAATGAAAGCGATTAAACTACATTTATACCCATTCGGGATGAAAGCGATTAATCTACATTTATACCCGTTCGGGATTAAAGCGATTAATCTACATTCATACCCGTTAGGGAACAATTGGTCTACAATTAGTCTACATTTATACCCGTTCGGGAACAATTGGTCTACAATTAGTCTACATTTATACCCGTGCGGGAATAATCGGGGACTAATTGTGGACCGATTGTTCTCGAAAGAGATCAATCGAGGACAAATCTCTTTCGGGATTGATCGCACATTTTTTGCAGGGATATGATATATGCATGTATGTACATACATATGAATGCATTTGTGTACGTATATATGTATGTATGTACATATCGTCGTTGAAGATGCATTTTTGCGTAAGAGGTATGTAATTTAATACCTCTTACGCAAAAATGCATCTTCAACGACGATATGTTTGTATATATTTATAATATTTTAAAAAGCTTTAGGTCTTATAGCGATATATATGTGCATATGTATATTGAAGTTGCACTTTAACAATTTTATTATATATTTATTCAATCTAATAAAAATTTTATATGTACATATATGTATGAGTTTACATACATATTCGTGTTCATTCGTTACATACATACATATGTATATATTTTCTGAAATAGGACGTTATTGAAAAAAATTCTGAAATAAGACGTTTTTCAAACAATTTTTGAAATAGCCGTCGATATGTAGTCTATATAAATATTTTATTTAACATAGGTACCTACATCTTTAGATTTTACTTTAAAACTGGAATTGAACAACTGTGCGTACGTTCAAAATACAAGTTCGGATTTTATTAAATTGTACATATGTATGTCTATTCAATAATGGAATGCGGGTAATGATATTTTCTATTTGGAATGTATATGCATACATGTGTACAAATAAATAAAATGCGAGCTTATTTTTTGAGCGCTCAATTGTTGTATTCTAGTTTTCAAGTAAGAACTAAATACATACATATGTACATATGTATGTAGGTATTTATGTTAAATAAAATATTTAACCGCCCTTAACTCATACATATAGACTACAAATGTACATAAATATATATGTAGGTACATCGGTATGTAAATATAAATTTTTATAAATATTAATTTAAATAAATTTAATAATTTAATTAATTTGAATAAATATCTACATACTTAATAAAATTTAAACTCGATATACGTACATACATATACATGCCTATCGCTATGAGAGCTACTTAAGGCTTTTTAAAATATTATAAATATGTACATACATACATACATCATATTTATGATCTAATAAACGCACGCCATCATCCAAAAATTGCGCCTTCACAATGCCATTAGCTGCTGAACTGCTTGCCCAGAATGTTGTACTACAGCTACGGACTACATAGCTTACTACATCAGCTGATGACTGATTTTGTGGCAACGCTCGAAAATGTGAACACAATGGTGTAGCTCAGTGTATCTCATATATGTCATCTTTTTTATATTTTTGTACAGGGGATTCCTTAAATTCCATAAAAACTCTTTATTTTTTACAAGTACAACCGACGGCGGGCCGAATCTTTCGAAGTTCGGTAAATCGGCATTACTGTGTAACCTAAATCAAACGCGCGCCGTCAATTTACTGTCAAAAATTTCTCATGCCCATACAACTTGTATGGGAGTAACCGAAATTGAACGGCGTGCGTAAAAAGCAAATTCGACGCCCAATTTTTGTTTTGCGTGACAGTTGAAATTAAGCATTGTGGGTGATTGTTTGCAAAAAAATTGACACTTGCTTTTGATATCGTGTCTGTTAGGTACATATTCCACAAAATAACAAGATTTTCTCTGATTTTCTGTATTTTTCTATTTCTTTATCTGAACACGCACGCAAGTCAATTTCGGTTCAACGCATATGGAAAATTTGCGTGCGTGCGTTAAATTGACGACTTGCGTTTGATTTAGGTTACACAGTTATGAACGAACATTTTGACAGTTTTTCGTGCCGAAATTTGCCGCAAGTATTTGGTTGCGGCGATATTAACAAAATATCAAAAAATTACAATAAAAGTTTAAGTAAATTGTGTAAATGCACGTAAGAAGTTGGAATAAGTGTAAAGGGGTTTGAATATATGTAAATATATTAATCAACCGGTCGCGAGAAGCTACAAACATGGCGTGGGTCCATTGCATTTTCCAAAGAGATTGAATTGCTGTTATATGCAAAGAAAAACTTCAGAGAAAAAATTGTGAAATAATGATAATAACAGTGATTTAAATATGTGTATGTAGGTTTTGAAAATTAAAATATATTTTCACCAAAGAATAATAATGCATTTTCTGAACTTGACTACTGAACTTGACTACTATAAAAAAGCAACTAACGAATTATAAATGTGTATTACCAACAATTTACCATTTTAGTAAAAACTTTCGTCTCAATAAAGACGCATTCAAATAAATATTGCAGGTGGTGGAAGGTCGGCTTCAGTATAATGCGCCAGCCATATTTATTTTCAAACCACTAAGAATTCTTCAATGAATCCTTCAGGAAAAGTTCTGCGAATGATAATTTTACTAATTTTAAAACTCCCGACTACGCAAAATTACTGTAAATCTCTCCAGATCTAACTCCGAAAGGGAGTTCTGTCGGCTGAGGGTTACTTTTCAAAAGCGCGGCGCAGTGCATAAGGGTGCTCTACGCAAAAATACTGTGTTATTAATGAATTATAAGTCTCCGCAAGATTTCGTTTGCATTTTAGTGATCTATCGCCAAAAAAAAAGAAACGTAAAATTCCGGTGCCGGGTACATTGTTATTGAAATTTTCCCCTGTTTTTGTATACAATTTGCTTTTATGTAGTTCAAAATAATTCTATAAAAAACAGAAAAAAGTTCAAGGTAAAGGTTTCTTTTACGCAAAATTAAGACTATTATTTTTATTTTCAGCCTCTAATTAAATTTACGCTTGTTTACTTAAAGTAAAAGGATTGCTATGATCCCTTAAAAACTTTCTCTCGTTTATTAGATTCCTTTGCTCTTCTTCCTCCACTAATATAGCTGCTATCGCAATAGAATCCATTATTTTATTATTTAAATAAATAGTTTTTAGGAAAATAAACTAACGATGTATTTGCTTTTATCAAAAAGATAAGAAACGTCAGAAAATCCCGCTCAATTCCGCCAGCCAGATTTAGAAAGGTAGGCGCATACGTGAATTCAGAACTTTAATATTGTAATTGGTATAGTTTAATGTCAAAATAATGTTTCGCCTTGGTTAAAATCTGTATTCGCTTGGGACTCGCCCATTCCTGTTGGCCATAGTGTGAATTTGCTTTGTTTTTGACATTACCCTGTACCTTTCTAAATAAAAAAAGTAGTTTCTGAATTCGCCGCTGCGCCTACCTGTCTTGAATTTGGCATCAGTACTTGGCAACACTGATTCGAACACAGTTCACATATTTGGCCACACTGAACTTCGAACCGTCGGGGTTGCTGATGCCATTTTCGATGAGTTCGGCGCCGTGGCTTTCGGCATTTCGGTACGGCCGACGGCGTTGGTGATACACACATAGGTCTGTTTCCTTTTACCTTGGACACGTGGTGACATAAATTTACTTACCATTTTCATGTCCATTTTTTTTCAATTAAAATAATCAATCTTGTTTCATTTTTTCCTCTGCTCTTTCTTCTTCTTTGCTTTTTCATTCCGCCAGCAATATTTGATAGTGGAAATCAATTAAGTAAAAATTAAATTCTCTCCTGCTTGCTGGCATCAAAGTACGGAAACACAAAATTAGTAAAAAATATATTGCATTGGATAGTACGGAAACAGACATAAGTTCACATCAACACTTGAAGATGGCTGCGATTCAAGGCAGCGGCAGCGAATTTAGAATTTGGGCCATGGTACAATAACTTAGAGGTAGGCGCATGGGCGAATTCAGAAACAACTTTTTTTATTTCCAAAGGTAGAGCGTAATGTCAAAATCCAATCGAATTATTATCATTGCCAATAGGAATGAGCGAGTCCTAAGCGAATTCAGATTTTAACCACGGCGAAAGATCATTTTGACATTACACTCTACCAATTACCTACAATAACAAAATACATGGGGATTTTCTGAATTCGCCCCTGCGCCTACCTGGTATATCTGCCTTGATTTGGGCTAAACGGAGCGGTGCTGCCAGCTGCCTCTGCTGTATTATAGTGCAACTCTAATGAACCGTATGCAGATGCGTATGCGTGTGCGTGTCACTGACAGCCGTGTTGCATACCTGTGTTTAAATGAGGCAAACTCCAGTGGCACGGATGTAAATGCACCACACGCATAGAAAATTCGAAGATGATTTCGAACACGCATTCGAACGCAGCTAAGTTGAAAATTTTCTACTTCTATGCGTTTTCTATGCGTATGCCAATATTAGGTTGGTTGCTACATCGGTATACATATTTTTTGGTAAAAACTTCGTTAAATTGATTTAGGGCCGTTTTCACCATCTCCGGTTAATTTAACCGGTGGTTATTTTGACGTAAATTGTATGGCGAGCTGTCAAATAAATTGCTTAACCGGGAGAAATCCTCCGGTTAAGCACTTAACCGGAGATGGTGAAACCGGCCCTTAAAGTGAAGTAGTGAAAATGTGTTTGCCAGCAGAAATGTTAATTAAAAAGGGTTTAAAATATATTTAGAGATGGTTAATATTAATTATATGTTAATTACTATCTGAATACCCATGTACATATGTATTTAGTACATGAATTTAAATTACATATACATATGTAGTTACCCGTGTGTAAATACATAATTGAAACTTAAATAAGTTTAACTGTAAAAAAATAATTAAGTGAAGTATTCCTTTGAATAGTTTTCGCCTTGGTATAACAGAACACCAGATTTCAGAGGTTGTGCATATACATATTTGTATTAATCAAAATTTTCAGTCTTATATTTTAAGGCAAAGAAACTGTAATTCTTACAATACATAAAAGTCAACGGATAGCAATTTGGCAATATGGCCGCTGTGGTGCAATGGGTAGAGTTCTCGTCTGCTATACCAGAGGCCTCGGGTTCTAACCCCAGTCCAGACAAACTCCAAAAAAAATTTTTTCTAATTAAGTAAAACCCAATTATTGGGTTTTTAGAAAAATTTCGGCAGTGGGCGGCATACCCTCCTAGTGTATTTCTGCTATGAAAAAGCTTCTCACAAAAAATGTATTCGCCGTTCGCAGCCGGCATAAAACTGTAGGTCCACCCAATTAGGAAAAACAAAAGGAGCACTTCTTGAATAGGGAGAGAAGTTCGGTCATTAAACTCGTCACGTTCCCGAATGGTACGTTTTTTTTTTTAATAATTTTAACGTATTCCGTATATACGGTAATAACACTTCCTATGATAATTAATATCAATTCTAAATCCTCATTCATTATACATTTCATTGAATCTTTCGCGAATTGGTAAAATATGTATTTTCAAAAATAACAACGGCGGAAATTGTACATATGTATGTATGTAGTGTAATTGACAGACGCAACCATACGCATATACTGGAGCAGCCAGGGCCGCACGCAAGAAAACGTTTAGATGCGCATACGCACACGCATTCGCATACGGTACATTAGAGTTGGACTATTATGTGCCGCTTCATTGCAAACCGTAGTTTCTAAAAATCAGCTGATTTCGAAAAACAGTCGCTGCCACAGCCACAGCGCTATTGTAATTCCGGCTAAAGCCAATTGTGCACGGGCTCTAATTCGCTAATCTAGCGCATGGAATAATCGATAAATAACACTTGTTCGCGTCTTACTGTCTACTATACCCGTTTTATTTCTTTGGCGCAATTCTGCTTACATACACGCTGGCAGAATAATTGTGCCACAATTAAATTTAATTTTAAAAATAATTTGCGTATATTTGTGAAAATATGCTGGCCAGGCACGTAGCCAGGGGGGGGGCTCGGGCGGCTCAAGCCCCCCCCGAAATTCGAAGGTAGTATTTTTTTTTTTGTAATTTCCTCAACTCGCGTCTCGCAAATTCGAATGTCAAGCATGGCGAAAGCGGGTTTGGATTTTCTTGAAGAAATTTAGCTCTTTCAAGCCCTTTTTTCGTGAACCTAGCCCCAACCAAAGTGCGAAAGTGAGTCTTGGCAGAAGCAAAAGTAACCTGATGAGTCTTAGAGGGATCTAAGGTGAAACAGCTGTAGTTACATCCATGCTTAAAAAGTTTTTTTCTAGTTTCTAAAAAATAAAAAATTAAATATAACATGGGCCTTTGCTCGTTAAATTAAATAAATCAAAATTTTTTCTGCCAACACTAAATTTCTAGATAACAAGTAAGGAAGCCTAAGTTCGAGTGGAATCGAACATTAGATACTCAGCTGTATGCTTTCATTATTTGTTTGCGTTTGATGGAAACACGGTGTACTTTATATAAAGCGAGTGCTGCATAAAGTGGGCGTAGCTACGCTCATTTTCAAAATTTTTATCAGTCATCCAACTAAGCATATGAATATTATTCTTTGTGCAAAATTTCATTCCTTTATGACTTCTAGTTACAAAGATGTCACGTTACAAATTCCTAAAGGGTGTTCCAGAAATATCTTTGTTAAAAAGAAGGCGTGGTCATAAACCGATTTCAATAAATTTTTGCGTGTCTATTAACACAAGTTATAAAAGTGTATAAACAAAGTTTCGTCATAATATTTCAATTATTTGTCGAGTTATGGGCTCCGAAATCTCGTAGATTCCTTTGTCTAAAAAGAGGCGATGCAACGCCCATTTTCCAAAATTTTTCTATTTTTTGTTTCCGGTCTATTCTAGAATTCATGCAACAAAATTTCAATGAATTATCTTTATATTTCAAAAAGATATCACTTAAAATGTTTTTATTAGGCCACTTTATAATACCCATATATAAAAGTGGGCGTGGTCGTCAACCGATTTCGCTAAAATTTTGAACATGTATTACTACAAGTAATAAAAGTGTATACACCAAGTTTCGTCATAATATCTCAATTATTTGTCGAGTTGTAGGCTAAGAAATCTCGTATATTCCTGCTTCTAAAAGGAGGCGGTTCCACGCCCATTTTCCAAAATTTTTGTGTTTTTTGTTTTATGTCCATAGTTGGACTCTTGCCATAAAATTTCAATGATATATCTTTATATTTGACAGAGATATCGTTTAAAATGTTTTTATTAGGCCCCTTCATAGTTTCCATATATAAAAGTGGGCGTGGCCGTCAACCGATTTTGACAATTTTCCCTCAAAACGTTTGCCTAAGTAAGTAAATCACGCATACCAAATTTCATCGATATACCTGCTACGGTTTCTGAGTTATGGCTTATAAAACTTTCAATGTTTAACCCTTAATAAGTGGGCGTGGCACCGCCCATTTTCAAAAAACAAATCCAGAAGGCTACTTCTTTGATGAAAAGGTTATTGTAAAAGAAAGTTTTATATGAAATTTTGTACCACATTTCATATGTATATGTATGTATGTACATAATAAATATCAATTAAAATAGCTTTTCAGTAATCTTGTACATATGTACAAATTTTTTCCATATTCATTTTGAAAACAATCAACCAATATGAATAACTTTCATTTGACCTATGTATGTACATATATGTATGTGGGGGGAGGGGGGAGTGCAATTTGTCCATGATTTCTGTAAGCCCCCCCCGAAACGAATTCCTGGCTACGGGCCTGATGCTGGCATCTCGTTTTGCGGCATCTTCATTATGAAATATTTTATTGATGTGTAAACATCTTTGCTGTAGCTACGAGTAATTTCGAAAAACAGGTAAAGTTTACGCGTAAACATGTAAACGCGTAAACATGTAAATGCGTAAATGCGTAAACCGTAAACGACCTTTGCATTGTCAGTGGTAGGTAGGTAGCTAGGCATGTACTTACAAATGCTTGCATGCATAGTCATGCAAATGCAAATATCAGCAACAATGCGATAAATAGGCAAAATAAAAAGGGCCAACCTGTTTGAACATGTATGCAAATGTATGGATATGCATACCTACATCTACCTATCTAATTTTCTGAGCAATATTGGTATCAAATGAAAGGCTTTGAGCAGGACTTTGATATGCAGCTCTTTTCATTGTGACCCCTAGACCGGGTCCGGAGATATGGGTCAAAGCGAGGACACGGATGATCTTGCATGTTTCTGAGCAATATTGGTATCAAATGAAAGGTTTTGAACAAGGCTTCTACATGGAGCTCTATTCTTTATGATTCCTAAGTCGGGTCCTGAGATATGGGTCAAAACGAAGGCCCGGATGATCCTTGAATATTTCTGAGAAATATTGGTATCAAATGAAAGCAAAAACAAAACAAAAATAAAAGCAAAAACAAAAACAAGAACAAAAAAAAAATAAAATAAAAAAAACAACAAAATAGTAGATAGTAGTGACAATTACAACAAAAAATTATAAAAAATAGGCGCATTCTAATCCAAAGAAAACCAGAAAGGGAATAGAAATCCTATTTCTAAATTGTTTACACATCAACGTTCATGAATACTCGTTATTCATGCTTTAATTTTTTTTATTTATTTTGTATTATATTCTTCTCTCCTATTCACAGATAATGTCAAGTTTGTCTTCTTTATTTGTGAAAGTAAAATATCAATACCCTTTCGTATTAGCGATCGTTCGGTATTGGCGTTAGCATACATAATTGTGACGGTGTCATATACGCTGTGCTGTTATTGGCTTTGTGGTGGTGCCATTTTACACTAGCGCTATATTGGAGCTGGTGTTAGCGCACGAAATTGAGTCAGTGTTATATTGCAATAGCCGTGTTTCACATACGGTGATCCTAACCCAGATAAAATATTTTGCATGTAAATGCAACAACAAAGATTTCAGCTCGATTAAACCAGATAAATTGCTGGTTCAATTTCTGATCCGCCCTGTTCGATTTGTTTTTTCCGTGCTGATTTGGCAGCACAGTGCTTTTTTGATTTGGCAGAACTGAAAAGTGACATTTGTGTATGTATACATATACCCTGCAGTAAATTTGTTTCACTGCTAAATGATCATTGATCATTCTTTGTTGAATATTCATCACTATCGTTTTGCGTTGGTGCAAGCGTGCAAGCTATATTGAAAAACCCAAACGAAATACCATCTAGGCGGTTATAAACCGACGAGCCAGCTTGTATTTCGGTAGGTTTTTTGAAATTCGGCAGCTTTTCTGACAAATTTTTCAATTTAACAACTATAAAACAAATTATATTTAAAATAAAAAATATATGGAAATACAAATTTCAAATTTGCCTCTTGTAAGCTTCTGCTTTGGACGTAAGGGGAAAGAAGAAGTCCGGAAGAAAAATTATACTGCGCACTGGCTTCTCCTTATAACATGGAATACATAGCTATCCCGCCATTTGAGTTTCATAATTTATTTCAGTACTTTAAATTCAAATTTCCAAAAAAATAATTTTTGAAATAGTTATTTTCATTTAGTTTGAAGTTTAAAGTCAATCAAATTGTTTTTGTGGGAGTATTTGTCTCTTTTCAACGTACAGAAGAATTGTTTTTGCGCTATTATAACTCTGACGAGTTTTATGGCCGAGCTTCTCTCCCAATTCGGGTGTGCTCCTTTTGTTTTTCCTACCATTGGACAGTTTTATGCCGGCTCCGAACGGAGTCATATAGGCATTAGGAAAGCAAACCATTTATTTGAAAAAATTCAGCAGCCTTTATATGAAAGCATTCACTGATGCCTCCTCATGATGAATTTCATCAGTGATTCATAAAGGATTCATTTCAGATTTTTACTGCTGGGTATATGTTGTATATGTTTCTTCTTCTTTTTAGTTCTTTTCAAGTGCAGCCAATTTTCATTATGAGCCGGATTGTTTCAGTAAAAATTTATCTTAACCCAGACCCAGATGTAATAACTGAAATGCCCCTAATAGCGCATCATTGAGTTGGCGCTACATTGAGTTGGCGCTACATTGAGTTGGCGCTATATTGAGTTGGCGCTATATTGAGTTGGCGCATTTCCCAAATCGGAGTTAGCGCAATAACACCAGGGTTGGTGTCAGCGCAATTGCGCCGCGCAGCGCAGTGTTACCCATGCCTAGTAGAGATGAGCGAAACTGCGATTTTTCGATATCTGTGATTTCGGTGATTGCTATTTTTAAATCACTGTGATTTTAAACTGCTATTGCGATTGCGTGGACTGGTATAAAATCATCAGTTACCGGTAGAGATTAATTTTGCGTTTTCTGAGCGATATAACCTGTCTTTATTTTATGTTAACAAAATGATAGCAATAACAAGGTATTCCGCAGTAATATCGCTGTTTGTAAATATTTTCCAAAGACAAATTGTAAGTTCAATGATTTTTTTTTTTTTATATTTCTATATACGTATGTGGTCTGCTCAAAAGTGTAAACAAAAAGAAATTTATAATGCTTTTGCGATTGCGATTCACATAGGTGAACTGCTTACTTGCTACATCGATAGCAGTTGCCAATAAGTAGTGAACTGCTATTTTGAAAAAGTGATCGCAATTGCGATTTGCGATTTTTTATTCACAGTGAAAAAATTACCGATTGCGATATATCGCTCATCACTAATGCCTAGTAGTAAGAAGTAGCACCACAAATGAACAGAAAAACTGGCATTTAATAGGGGCATTTCAGTTATTACATCTGGGTCTGGGTTAAGATAAATTTTTACTGAAACAATCCGGCTCATAATGAAAATTGGCTGCACTTGAAAAGAACTAAAAAGAAGAAGAAACATATACAACATATACCCAGCGCTAAAAATCTGAAATGAATCCCTTATGATTCACTGATGAAATGGTTTACTTTCCTCATGCCTATATGACTCCGTTCGGAGTCGGCATAAAACTGTCCAATGGTAGGAAAAACAAAAGGAGCACACCTCGAATTGGGAGAGAAGCTCGGCCATAAAACTCGTCAGAGTTATAATGGCGCAAAAGCAATTCTTCTGTACGTTGAAAAGTGACAAATACTCCGTCAAAAACAATTTGATTGACTTTAAACTTCAAACTAAATGAAAATAACTATTTCAAAAATTTTTTTTTTTGGAAATTTGTATTTAAAATTACTGAAATAAATTATGAAACTCAAATGGCGGGATAGCTATGTATTCCATGGAGAAGCTAGTGCGCACTATAATTTTTATTCCGGGCTTCTTCTTTCCCCTTACGGCCAAAGTAGAAGCTTACAAGAGGCAAATTTGAAATTTGTATTTCCATATATTTTTTATTTTAAATATAATTTGTTTTATAGTTGTCAAATTGAAAAATTTGTCAGAAAAGCTGCCGAATGTCAAAAAACCTACCGAAATACAAGCTGGCTCGTGGGTTTATAACCGCCTAGATGGTATTTCGTTTGGTTTTTTCAATATAGCTTGCACGCTTGCACCAACGCAAAACGATAGTGATGAATATTCAACAAAGAATGATCAATGATCATTTAGGAGTGAAACAAATTTACTGCAGGGTATATGTATATATATGTATACATACACAAATGTCACTTTTCAGTTCTGCCAAATCAAAAAAGCACTGTGCTGCCAAATCAGCACGGAAAAAACAAGTCGAACAGGGCGGATCAGAAATTGAACCAGCAATTTATCTGGTTTAATCGAGCTGAAATCTTTGTTGTTGTATTTACATGAAAAAATTTTTATCTGGGTTAGGATCACCGTATGTGAAACACGGCTAATATTGGTTTTCTCGGAGAGATTTACAGCATGGTGTAAAAGTGTTGATGTCAGTGATCTATAAATTTCTATGATGAATCTTATTATCTTGTTATTACACTTGTTATTTCAAACTTCATTTTTCATGGCTGTTGATCTGAAGTATGAATCGGCTCGTCGCAATGTTGTACTTGTAATCTTCGATGATTTGCGACCAGCTTTAGGGGGTTATGGTGATAATTTGGCACAAACGCCACATTTGGATGAATTCATTAATGGCAGTTACTATTTTACACGCGCATATTGTCAGGTATGGATGAGTGTATGTATTTATGTATATACCATGTATATTTCCGAATTCCAATTGTAATTTTCTGAATATCAATTGGAACTTTCTGAATTTAAACTGAAAAAGGTGTAGTGATTTCGCAAAAAGTGTAACCATCCCGCTAGTAGTGTTATGCCGCCCATTAACCATCCAATTTATCGTACTACACCGTTGTACGATAAATCGCATGATACGCCACCAACGTTTCAACCTCAACATTCGATTTATCGTCAAACAACAAGCCAAGGTTAAACAACAAGCCAATTCCTACATGTAATAATTGAAAAAATTCTAATTTTTGTATTATAAAAATATACATATAAGTTAATTGTTTACATTTTTCGCACTTAATATTGCCCATTTTGGCAATATTTTTGTAGCAATTTATTATCACATCTATTCCGGTTTACGATCCACTTTCATCGGAGGTGAATCGGATCAAATGGCATTCTGCAATTCGATTGACGTCCGATGAACGTCAGATTTTTTCGAAGTTCGGAAATCGGCATTCTGGTTCACGATGGATCGGATTTTTGACAGTTTATCGGGGCGATTCTTTCCGTCAGCTTTTGTGTGTCGGAGGCAATAGAAATTTTGATTATTTTTGGAAATATTACCAATTTAATGTAATTAAACTATGATTTTTAAATTTATGCAACATTATTATAAAAAACGGGCTTGGTTTAGCTATGCTACTGGCCTTTTCTTTGCAAAATAAGTGAACAAAAGGAATCTGCTTTAGTACAATAGACTGAATGGAGGGAAATAAGTACAAGGAGTTGCAACGTATTGAACTTTTATTTAATAATAAAATTTATTATCCTTTTTAGCAATATTTATATATTATTGTTTAATAAAAGCTTCTGAAAATAATTTTAATTGTGTATTATTACTACGATCATGTAATATGAGTGGGTAGCGCAAGTCGGGCATAATTTTTGTGCCAAGATGTACTCCTTTAAGCATTTTTGCCTGACTGTGTCTTTTTAAAGATTTAGAATATCGCCTTGCAACATGATTTACAAACATTTGCACGAGAAACTAACAAATCGAAGAAACGTGCTCACTTTCTATATCCGTTCATGCTCAACGCGTCCTGGCGAGTCACAAAATTCCTGCTACACGATATGTACATATTCATGACTTGATTGATCGCAACCTGGATCTCAAATTTGCTTTTATGTTTTGCGATCCATAAAAACTTGTTGATATGCGACCAGTGTGGAGCGTCATCCATGGATTGCATCAATATAACATATTACTATAAATACATAGTGTAAAACAAACCAACTGCAAGAGGTTTTCACATGAAACTTTGTTGGAATAAGCTGTAAATGTTATTTTCACTAAAGTTGGCTTTTTCATTGCCCTTGAGTTCATGGAGTCCAGTTTTTTTTATTATTTTTAAATTACTAATATTTAAAGTGGGAATCGCAATAATGTACCACTGGTGTTAAGGGAAAATTTGTATATAATGAACCACGATCCTATCACAGATCATAAAAAAGTCGCTCCCGCGGACGATTATAGCGCAAGAGATATTCCTTGTTAAAGCAATGTGTGTGTAGAAGACTTCTTTATGTCACCGGCCTTTGGGCGCGTTTTAAAAAATCCTCAGCCGGCAGAATTCTCCTTTTGGAGAACTTTAATATTATAATTTAACAATAGTTGAAAGCGTTGAAGGTAGATGAATTATCATCCAAAGAATATTTCCTGAAAGTTTCACTGAAAAATTCGCAGTAGTTTGTAAATAAATAAAATTGGTTCATTCTATCCAAGCTTAGCCGGTGTTAATTTCCGAATTACAAGGTATTATCGCATGAAACTTGGTGACAGTATTCTATAAATGCCGTTTTCATATATGTTGTCACTTTTTTTTTTTATAATAGAAAGCAATATTTTAAAAAATTGAATTAAAATTAATGTCCAAATTCCTTTGTTCTTCCATTTATTTTTCCACTAAATAAGCTGTTGCAGCAATGGAATCCATTTTTTAACCATTTAATATATTCTTTCTGAAAATTTAATCTAAAACTTACTGAAAATATAAATTTGCTGTCAAAAATACAAATGTGCTGTCAAATAATACATATTATTTCGCATAAACGCTACCTAACACTGATTCGAACATAGTTTAACACTTAACAACACTTATTTTCGAAACGTCGTAAACCAGAATACCAATTTTCGTTTTGTCGTAGCAGTCGGCGTCGCCGCGATCGGAGTTCCGAGGGATTGTAGAATAGCTGTGTATATTTTACCACTTTTATTTCTTCTTTTCAACGCTACACGCGCGATGCTTTCACTTCAGCGAGAAAAAAATAATGAAGTTTGTCAAACAAATCCACTAACCTTCTAATTTGTTGTACAACGCAACAAAATATCAAAATCGTTCGATCTTCATCCAACCGCCTGTCCAACTTGTACAACAAGCCCATTAACGTGAAGATTTGTTGTACAACGAGCACTGAACGAGCCCAACTCGTACGATAAATTGGATAGTTAGTGGGCCCTATTAGTGCGCTCAAGTGCGCTGCCGTGTGATGTGCTGAGCCGGCAGTTTTTGGCATTCGACTTTGGTATTCGTTAAAAAAACAATCGAGTAAGTACTCGAGAAAAGTATTCGAGTACAGTACTCCAGTATTTTATATTTTGTAGTTTTAATATGTTAAAACGTTATAAAAACGCAATGTATTTATTTGAATAGAATGTTGCGAATGAAGAAAAAATATGACAGACATGAAAATTTCAATTAAAGTTACAAAGATTGTCTGATCTAGAAAACACAAGTATATAATAACAAAGTGTACATTCAACTATATTATAACCAGAGACCAACATAACTGTTAAGTTTTTTCAAAGTGTCCTAAAATAACAGTTTCATGTAAACACAAAAGCATAACAGTTGAGCAACGCCGATAACACTTAAGCCGGAATTACAATAGCGCTGTGGCTGTGGCAGCGACTGTTTTTCGAAATCAGCTGATTTTTAGAAACTACGGTTTGTAATGAAGCGGCACATAATACAGCAGAGGCAGCTGGCAGCACCGCTCCGTTTAGCCCAAATTCTAAATTCGCAGCCGCTGCCTTGAATCGCAGCCAACTTCAAAGTGTTGATGTGAACTTATGTATGTTTCCGTACTATCCAATGTAATATATTTTTTACTAATTTTGTGTTTCCGTACTTTGATGCCAGCAAGCGGGAGAGAATTTAATTTTTACTTAATTAATTTCCACTAGCAAATATTGCTGGCGGGATGCAAAAGCAAAGAAGAAGAAAGAGCAGAGGAAAAAATGAAGAAAGAGCAGAGGAAAAAATGAAACAATATTGATTATTTTAATTGAAAAATGTGGACATAAAAATGGTAAGTAAATTTATGTCACCACGTGTCCAAGGTAAAAGGAAACAGACCTAATGCAAATTTTCTATTTCTTCATGTAGGGCTAATTTCCATGATTTTAATTTTTTCAAAAAATATTTTGCAAAGTATATTATAAAAAAATTTAAAAAATCTGAAAATAAAAATGCAAAAAATAATGCTCACGGTGAGGCTCGATCACCGATCCTTGACTTTTCAATTTGATTAGATGGCTGACATAAAGCAATTGTTGGATACCTGCCTATGCAATTTCTTTATTTCTGTTTAGGGCAGAGATCCCCAAAACTCTAACTGCAGCAGTGTTAGTAACTGTAGCAGTATTAGTGAAAAACGACTAGTTAAGTGCCCAGCTACTACCGTCGCATCGTCCAGTAGCTTGCGGGCAAGCAAAAAGACAACAACGTAGCCATGGGTAATGGCGCAATTTTTTTGGCGCTGATACAATAACGCCAGCGCCAACCGTGGCGCCAACTCACGGTACTGGCGCAATAACACCTTTAGCGCAATTGTCATCGAATAATCGATAAATAACATTTTTCGCTTGTTACTGTTTACCATCCCCGTTTTATTTCTTTTGGCGCAATTCTGCTTACATATACGAGGGCACAATTAATTTTAATTTTCATAATCATTTGGAAAAATATTCCGTATATATGTGAAAATATGCTGGAAATTAGTCACTTAGATCACTATCAAGCACACATAATTGTGACGTTGTCATACGTATACATATACTATGATGCTGTTATTGGCGTTGTGGTTGCGCCATTTTACACTAGCGCTATATTGGAGCTGGTGTTAGCGCACGAAATTGAGTCAGTTTTATATTGCAATAGCATCATTGAGTTGGCGCTATACTGTGTTGGCGCTACATTGAGTTGGTGCTATATTGAGTTGGCGCATTTTCCAAATCGGGGTTAGCGCAATAACACCAGTGTTGGCGCCAACGCAATTGCGCGGCGCAGCGCAGTGTTACTCATGCCTACAACAACGTGCACGCATATATTTTTGGCTTTTATGCGCTGCTATACCACGTCGCACAATGAAAACGAACTATGCGTGTACGTTCGTATGAAAACGAAGTATGCGTGTACGTTGTTATCTTTTTGCTTGCCCGCAAGCAACTGAATCGTCGCACGGTCATAGAATCTATGAATCTATCTATCTAGAATCTATGACATATATCTATATCTATATATGTATCTAGAATCTATGACATAGATGGTCACCTAACTTTTGCGCTCTTACTACGACAAAACGAGAGAGTATAACAATCTGTGTGAGTTGAGCGTTGCACCTCAGTGCTATGAAACGAAGACCCCTGGTTTAGGGCTAATTTGCACAATTTTCCATAAGTGAAAAAAAAATTGGAAAACAATACATATGTATGTATAAAAAATTTAATGAATCTGCTTTTTGTAAAAAAGAAAAAAATCATACAAATAAAGTTAAAAAAATATACAAAACACGTACGAAAAAAATGCACACATGTATGTACATACATATGTATGTAATTTTCCTAACTATGTATGTAATTATCTAATTCCAATTGCCGTCGGCATTTTATACTTTTCTACTTTCGTGCAAAAGCATCAGTCCATATGTATAAACATATGTACATGCAAAAATATACGCGCACATGTGCATACATATTCCATACGCAACCTCCTCAAAACATGCGTGCATGTATGTATGTTATCCAAAAACAAAAACTATTGTACACCAAACTTACATATCAAAATCCAACAATAACAATTTCATTCATAAACGCAATCGCATCAAATCAAGTGAAATGTGACAACATCGCCTTCGCGAAAATCGACGACAATTTTAATAATTTTTCTAGTCCAACTCGACTTCATGTAAATTCCTAGGCAAGAGGGCAAGGTGACAAGGGACAATCGTTGTGGGCTTTTGTTATTGTACCTACAGCTCAAAAGAAGCCACTCGCATACATACATTCATATGCCTTCACATGCCCCTCTACATTTCGCTGTTGTCCTACACTTTTCACAAATGAAGCAATTTTGCTAAATTTCAGTTTGAGTTCAAGTCAGTGAACATGCGGGAAATGCAAAAGTGATCAACCTCGCGCACAAAGGCAATGGTTCAACACCTGCAAGCATAGGTAAATGCGCATTCATATCAACAACCGCGGCCACATGCAGTAATTGGCCCTGCGCACCAGCAGCGGTGTTAGATTTGTCTTCTTTCGCTGAACAGAAGGAACAGCCGACAACCCTTCGTCGTTTGATCGCCGCGAAGAAGTCAAAGTTTGTGAAAAAAAATAATACATACAAATGAAGATTTGTATACATGTCGCTTACACTGGTGTGTGTTTTATTTTTGTTGCTGTTCCTGCGCTGCTGACATGCTTGTGGCCGCGGTTGTTGATATGAATGCGCATTTACCTATGCTTGCAGGTGTTGAACCACTGCCATCGTGCGCGCGGTTGATCACTTTTGCATTTCCCGTATGCTCACCGACTTGAACTCAAATAGAAATTTAGCAAAATTGCTTCGATTTGGCAAAATGATGGACAACAGCGAAATGAAGAGGGGCATGTGAAGGCATATGAATGTACATATGTATGCGAGTGGCTTCTTTTGAGCTGTATGGACAACAACAAAAGCCCACGACGATTGTCCCTTGTCACCTTGCCCTCTTGCCAAGGAATTTATCAGAAGTCGAGTTGGACTAGAAAAATTACTGAAATTGTCGAAATTGTTGCGCGAAGGCGATGTTGTCACATTTCACTTGAGTTGATGCGATTGCGCTTATGAATGAAATTGTTATTGTTGGATTTTAATAAGTTTGGTGGACAATAGTTTTTGTTTTTGGATAGCATATGTATGTACATGCACGTATGTTTTGAGGAGGTTGCGTTTGGAATAGTTATGTATGCACATGTGAACGTATATTTTTGCATGTACATACATACATACATATGGACTGATGCTTTTGCACGAAAGTAGAAAGGTATAAAATGCCGACGGTAATTGGAATTAGATAATTACATACATAGTTAAGAAAATTAAATACATATGTATGTGCAAATTATATTCCTCGCAGGAGGAATGTGTAAAAAAATATATTTTTGCTTTTTAGCTGAGTGGTAGCTTACCACAACCTTTATTCTTTCATCTCGAACTTCCACTTAAAAACTGCCTTACATTTTCTAACTTATCCTCTATTTATTAGAATTACACAAGCAGCAGAGACGCTCGTTCTGCTTCATGGAAACAATACCAGAAATGTTTACATTACATTTCGGATGTTATTCCTCACATAAATTCCTGGAAGTCATTAAACAATTCTGAAGTGTCAAAATAGCTTTTGGATATAAATTATATATTAATGACCATGTGTGGACGATTAGCCTTCACATGGGTTCTCGTGTTACATATTTCTGGCACCGCTTTGGTGCAATAAAATTTAATGACTCTGCTAAAGCTTTGGGTTTGATAGTAATCGTGAATTGTAATGTGAAGCAAATAATTTTAAGAAATTTTGTTTATATTTTACATTTAAACCGTTATGGTTTGATGGCCGTTAACTCCCCCCTTGCTAAGATGAATCGTCCCTGATTCATGAATTTTATCTGTTAAGTGGCCGATTTCAATTATTAATTTTTGTATTGATTCCTCTTGTTTTCTAGCATTTCTATTTTGATTCCATCTCAATATCACTCTTGAAACATTAAAAACTGTATAAATTGATATTATCAAAAAGATAATCATTGAAATGCTCCAAAAAATCGAATGTGACTCTATTTCTGTTTTAATTATATTTATTAAATTTACATTTTCGAACTTTAGATCATAGTCTGCTGATTCAATATATTTTATGACTTCAAAATTGTTCAATTTATTCATTTTAACATATTTCCAAATTTTTGCTTCCGTATTTTCATATGTTACGTTATCAATAGTTGTTTTGTTTTCAAAAGTCACAAGATAAACTCCATTTATAAACTGTCCATCAATACTATGGTTTCCAGCAATTAAGATCGCACCTTCTCTAATTATATCTATTTCTTTATTTTTTTCTTTAATTTTTTTACATTTACCAGTTCTTCCGATTAAAATTTCTGACAAACATGTGTTTTTATTTTCAATTTTACAATATGAGTTTATTAACTCTTTTTTACAATCTATGACATTCATGTATTTTTCATTACATTTCGCAATTTGATTTTCAATTAATAACTTACCATCTATTTGAGATATTGCTCTTGCTTCATAAAATTGACAATTAAATTTTAATTTTGGATATTTTATATATATAACAATTACATCATCATTTTGCAATATTTTGAATGTTGAAATGTCCATTAAGTCGGTTATAGTTAATTGTCCATGTTCATTTCCTATTATTTTTTTGATCTCATCTAAATGCAAGATTGTGGGGTTCAAAATTCCTACTTTCCCCATTGATATTGTATTAACTAAATTTTGTAACTCGTTCAGTAAAAATTTATTCCTTTGCTTTACTATTGATTCAATTTGTCCATTCTCATTTATATGACTCTGTCAAACGTGAAATAGCTTTAAAAATTTCTGAGTTTGTTGTAAATTGTTTGTTACTGTTTTCCACTAATTCATTTATTTTGTTATTTATCAGTACCAAATCATCATGATCTGGCGTACCTGCTATCCATTTCCATATTGTACCTAACTCATTTATTCCTCTTCTATATCTATTATCCTTTTTTTGTAGTTGTCCTAATAAAGTTTCTATTAGTTCAATTTCCAATTCTTCATTTGAATGATTAATGTCAATCATTAATACGTTATCGTCTTTCTTCTCGTGTGGTGTAAAATATTTTATTTTGTTGTTAATTAAATTTTTATCGTTTTTTACTATTTCTTCAAAGTATGTAATGTTAGTAATATGGAAAATATCTCCATAATCATCATATAAAGCCACACTGCCATCCTCTATCAACGCATAGTCTTCCCTGGTGTAATCAACAATATCTGACATTGCTGTTGCAATTATTATTAAAAGTAATATATGTATCATTCTGAAAATAAGAATTTATAATTAGGATTTTATATTATCTTTATGAACAATTCTATCTCTTTGATTTATTCTAACTTTATTTCCTAAATCTTCTTTAACAACTTGTTTTCTGTATCTAGGTCTAAGCTTATTTCGTTCTCCTATAATTTTTTCATATATAATATCTCCGCATGTATAAGTTTTCCATTCCCGATTTCTATTATTTCTTTTCAACATATTATTCCTTGCGAGTAATAACTTTCCTTCCACATCTTCATGAGGTATCTTATTATATAAAACCTCATAAGGCCGTTTATCAATTACTGAATGTATTGTTTTATTGTATTGATGTACCGCTCTATAAATTGATTCAGAAAAATCTATCAGCTTATATTCTTCTTTAATACATCTTGCCATTTCTATTATTGTCGAATGTACTCTTTCTATCTGACCATTTGTTGTACTGTGACTCGGAGTGCAAAAGTAAATTTCTACACCTATTCTCTGCATTAAAGATTTAAATTGAACAGTACTGAATCCTGGTTCATTATCGATTGTAATTTTCTTTACACTTGGAAAGCTTTGCAAAATTTCCAAAATTTTATCCTCCAAATTTAATTTATCCTCAATTTGTCTAACAACTAAAAATTTTGAATATGCATCTATTGATGTTATAAACTTCAATTTTTGTGCATAGAATATATCTAAATGGATTTGTGCACCTTCTTCTTTAGGTATTGGTACTTCCCCAATAGGAATCTTCTTTGGATGCCTCTGGTATTTATTTTTGTTACATATTTCACAATTTCTAATAAATTGCCTAAACTGCTTGCTCATTTCTGGCCAATAATATGAAGTGGCTACTTGCTTCATATTTTCATCATAACCTCTATGCGCTCTATTATGTGTTTGTTCAATTATATTTCCTTGATCTTCCCCATTAATTACGTCAATTGGAAAGTTTTTGGTATACAAAAATTTATTTGTAAAAATTTCCGTTAATTTCGATTTTATTTCGTATAAATTTTCTGGAGTGCAATGTATTGCAGTGACAAGATCTGGTTTTAGAAATTCTTTCAAAATTGTTATCAAATTTTCCACTGTATCGTACTCAATTAAATGTCTTGTTTTTCCGAAATTACAAATGGACTCGTGTATTGTAAAACGTCCTTTGTCCAATAGTATTTGTTGTTTAAATTGATTAAGCGGTTTTTTCGTTTCTTGTATCAATAAATCATCAGAGCTTTCTGCTGAATGCTGTGTTTCATCGTCTGATGAATCGCTAGACATATTATTTAAATTTTGCCTTGATAACGCATCTGCTACCAAATTTGTTTTTCCTGGTTTGTAAACCATTTTTGGGGCATATTCTTCGATTATTGTATGCCACCTTTTCATCTTCACATTAGGGTTTCTGGTTGAGACCGCAAAAGTCAACGGTTGATGATCGGTGTGAATTTCTAAATCCGATACACCGTAAAGATAATTTCTTAAAGTTTTCAAAGCCCAAACTATAGCGTATAACTCTTTTTCATTAGTTGCATAATTTTTTTCTGTAGAATTTAATGTTTTTGAAATGAATGTAATTGGTTTGCCCTCCTGACTCAATACTCCGCCTAACGCATCATTTGAGGCGTCAGTTGTCAAAATAAACTTTTTACCAAAATCCGGTTGGTTTAGTTCCACCTGACTTACAAGCAACTGTTTTAATTTTTCAAAAGCCGTAATTGCATCTTGTTCTAATCTTACTTCAATTTTTTTTGACATGTGCTGAGACACATGACCATTTTCACCTGACAAATGCTTAGTCAAGGGTTTTGCTATTGCAGCATAATCCTTTATGAATTTTCTATAAAACCCTGTCATTCCCAGAAAACTGCGAAGCTGGCGTACTGTTCTTGGCAACGGAAACTCAGATATTGCTTGAACCTTCCTCGGATCAGTTTTTATAATGTTATTCGCAACCACATAACCCAAAAATTCGACCTCCTTTTCATAAAATTTTGATTTCTCCAATGAAATCTTCATGTTAGCCTTCCGTAAAACGTCTACAACTTTTTTTAAATGTTCCATATGTTCCTCTAGGCTTCGAGAAAAAACGATTATATCGTCTATATACACATGACAAAATTTTCCAATAAAATTTCTCAAAACATTATCCATGGCACGCTGAAAAATACTGGGAGCATTCTTCAGTCCAAAAGGCATTCTGAGAAACTCATACTTCCCATTATTCACTGAAAACGCCGTTTTCTCGACATCCTCGTCCTTCATCAAGATTTGATGGAATCCCGACTCTAGGTCAATTGTTGAAAAATATTTTGATCCCCCCAAATTTGGAAGAATAATATTACTATCCGGAATCGGATATTTATCTGCTACTGTAACCTCATTTAATTTTTTAAAATCAACTACCATTCTTAACTTCTGAGTGCCATCTTCATTTACTCCTTTTTTCGGTACAACCCAGATTGGTGAATTGTATGGGCTTTTACTAGGTCGTATTATTTCCTTCTCCAAAAGTTCTTTTATTTCATTATTGACAAAGCTATTAGCTGCCAAAGGATATTGATATTGCCTACTCCAAACGGCATTATCTGTATTAGTGCGTATTTCCGCACGTACATCCGTCCTGAAAGGCAAACTCATATCCACCTGCGAATGAATACACTGTGCCTCCTCTGCAATTCTACATCTTAACTGTTTTAAATCCTCTTCACCTTCCTCTTCCATATTACCGGTAAATTCATCGGTTGGCATTTTGGAATTTTCAAATTCCAAATTATTTTCTTCCATTAAAAAAATTTTTTCACAATTTTGCTGGTATTTCGCATCAGCTGGCGTTGTAAGACTGTTTCGTCTCACATTATTTAATTTTTTTTCAAATTTATTTTTTTTTGAATTGCCGGTATAATCATCGGCTGGCGTTGTAGAACTTTTTTGTTCCACAAAATTTAATTTTTTCTTATTTTGGTGCTGGTATGATTCTTCAGCTGGCTCTTCAGGATCTTTTTGTCCCGAAACAAAATTATTTTTCTTTAATTTGCCGGAATAATCATCGGCTGGCGTCTTCAGAGATTTCTTCTCCAAAGTAATTTTCTTTTTTAACGAATTTTTCTTCCTTTTTAAATTTTCCTGAACTGTTTCTTCAGTTTCAGATTCGATTTCTGAACCGTGTATTTTTATTTCCTCATCGTTATTCACAATTAATTTTCCATTCTCAATATCTATTACTGCATTAACTTTTTTCAAAAACCTGAACCCAATTAAAAAGTCTGAATCCAAATTTTCAATTTCGTAAAAAGTCTGCTTTATCCCAAATAAGTGGACGTTATGATAATATTTTATTATCGTATAACCATTAATGGTTTTTACTCTTTTATATATGTCAAGCTCTCGCCTATTTTCGTAAACTCCCGTTCTTATATAACAACTTGTAGCTCCAGTGTCTATTAAAATTTTAAAATATTTTCCTGCGGCTTTGTCATATTGAAGTATATATGGCAAGCCTAATTTCTGCCTAAAAAATGATCCTCCTCAATATTATTTATTCTCTGCGCTTTAGCAGGCGGTTGTACGTTTCGTTGAGTACTTCCATATGCCCTTTTTTCTGCAATATTATCTACATTTCCATTGGCATAATTATTTACCCTTTGTTGCGGTTTGTTAGCTACTTGGATACTCTGATCAACATCCATTGGTGTAGGTCGTGGTTGAGTATGACTACTCTGATTATTTTGATTCCGCGGGAAACGCGAATCGTTAGTATAATTATTTTGCGGAAAACGCGTAAAATCATTTCTCGGAAATCGCAAGTTATTATTATTTGAATTCTGTGTTCTCCTATTCTCCGGAGCTGCAAAATTCCTACCGAACTGTAATGCGAAATTTGCTCGCATATTGTTCGATTCTAATTCTTGAGCCTTTGCCAAGGCATTTGGCAAATCACTTGGTGACAATGAAAATATTATATTCGACAAATTGCCGTTAAGGCCTGTTATAAATATGCGTAATGCATCGCGCCTATTTTTTTCGTTCATCTCCCTGGTTATGGCACTATCGCTGCCATATGTCATAATTGTTTTGTTAACAAGTAAGGTTAACTTCTCGTTAACCTTGTTATAATATTCTATTATGGTGTTCTGACCTTGGCGCAGAACACTCATCTCTTGCTCAATAATGTGAGCAGGCCTTTTATCCGCGTACGCAAAGTCTAATCGTGCTAAAATAGCATCGATGTTTAATACTGTCCCGTGATTGGACAATAGATCATTAGCCTCTTGTGTAACTTTGTTTCTTAATATTGTCAATGCAGCAAAATACCTACGGCTGCCTCTAGTGTATAAACTCATTGTGTTGTTCGCTGCCTCCCTCCAGCTAACGTATTTTCCCTGTCTTCCTGAAAATTCTGGCAAGGATTTTATAATATCGAGTGACTCATCACATCTAATCTGTGGGTCAATGGCTTCTATTCTATATTCCGCAACGCTAGCCGTTCCCGTCAATGTCCCCAATTGTCTCCTCAATTCGGATATCTCCGATCTCATCGAAGCGTTAGTCGCTGCAATGAGCCTAGCAACAATCGCCTCATTTTCGTTGACTGCCATTCTTGAAAATTCTTCTATTAAACTATCCAGGTTTAATTAAAAATGTTTTCCTGTTCACTGTCCTGTCTATTCCCTATAGTCCAGGTCTTTACAACTTATTAACATTAACAAATAACTTTTATTTGGCGAAAAGCGAACAAAATCTTCTGTGTACCCACACAATAATTCAACAATTAACAAATAACAATAAAAATTTATCACAAAGGATACATAAAATAAACAAACTACTCTCACTCAAATCCTTTGGTGTCTTCCTATGATGTCTTCCTATGATGTCTTCTGGATTACCAGGGATCTTTATGTTCGAAATTTACCAATACCCAAACGGGTGAACCATACAAGGCTTTGTTTGTTTCGGACGCTTTTGTGCGTTTAAACCTTTTATATTTTTTTTGTGTCCTTAATTTTTGTTCGTTTCGGACGCTTTTGTGCGTTTAAACTTTTTATTTTTTTTTTGTTAAACTAGCTCACAAGTTGTGGTGTGTTTTTTTATTTTTTTTTTTTTTTTTTTTTTTTCTCCTCCTTATGAGGATACTTATTTTTTATTTTTGCAAGGATTGTCCTCCTTTTTTTTAGTGTTTTTTTTTATTTTTTCTCCTCCTCCTGAGGATACTTATTTTTTTAATTTTTTGCAAGGATTGTTCTCCTTTTATTTGTGTTTTTTTTTTATTTTTTCTCCTCCTCCTGAGGATACTTATTTTTTTAATTTTTTGCAAGGATTGTTCTCCTTTTATTTATGTGGTTTTTTTTTAATTTTTTCTCCTCCTCATGAGGATACTTATTTTTTCTTAATTTCGTAGCAAGGATTGTCCTCCTTTTTTTTGCTAGAAATTAGTCACACGCGCACATTACTCGGTTTTATGATACTTTATTTTTTCTCACTTTTTCCGATATTAACTTTCGCGCGTGTCCCTGCTCGGGCGCCAATTATATTCCTCGCAGGAGGAATGTGTAAAAAAATATATTTTTGCTTTTTAGCTGAGTGGTAGCTTACCACAACCTTTATTCTTTCATCTCGAACTTCCACTTAAAAACTGCCTTACATTTTCTAACTTATCCTCTATTTATTAGAATTACACAAGCAGCAGAGACGCTCGTTCTGCTTCATGGAAACAATACCAGAAATGTTTACATTACATTTCGGATGTTATTCCTCACATAAATTCCTGGAAGTCATTAAACAATTCTGAAGTGTCAAAATAGCTTTTGGATATAAATTATATATTAATGACCATGTGTGGACGATTAGCCTTCACATGGGTTCTCGTGTTACATATTTCTGGCACCGCTTTGGTGCAATAAAATTTAATGACTCTGCTAAAGCTTTGGGTTTGATAGTAATCGTGAATTGTAATGTGAAGCAAATAATTTTAAGAAATTTTGTTTATATTTTACATTTAAACCGTTATGGTTTGATGGCCGTTAACTTGCATTTTTTTCGTACGTGTTTTGTATATCTTTTTAACTTTATTTGTATGATTTTTTTCTTTTTTAGAAAAAAAAAACAGATTGATTAAATTTTTTATATTAAGTTTTCCAATATTTTTTTCACTTGTGGAAAATTGTGCAAATTAGCCCTAAACAGAAATATGTAAAGAAATTTGCATAGGCAGATATCCAACAATTGCTTCATGTCAGCCATCTAATCAAATTGAAAAGTCAAGGGTCGGTGATCGAACCTCACCGTGAGCATTATTTTTTAAATTTTTATTTTCAGATTTTTTTTAATTTTTTATATGGAATATAATTTGCAAAAATTTTTTTGAAAAAAAATTTAAATCAAAGAAACTATGCCTAGGTATATGAAGAAATAGAAAATTTGCATGTCAACCAGCAATCACTTCACTCATACAGCAATTCGCTCAATCCAATGCAAAAATAGTGTTTCACTCGTTTTTATGAGTGAATAAAGCCGGTAAAGTAGGATTTTATTTTGGGTGTGGTGAATCTCACCATCTCGGATCTACAAATTTTGCTTGTAAAAGAAGATCGGATTTTGGATTTGCACCTTCTCTATATTTTAAGTTCTCTGGTTTAACTCAATTATTATTTTTTTGAAACATTCACTTTACTTTTATTGTGTTCTCTCCTCTATTATTTCTATTCACCTCTGGATTCGAAACGTGACATCAACATGGGATTCAACCCAACGACATCATATAATGAGATTCAACATTATACTCTATGCTTCATTGTGGCTTTTATGTTACCTCTCTTCAAAATAGCCTCTATGAATTTCATTCAATTCACTCCCGTATGCAAGCCAATAACAGAGAACGTAGATGAACAGAGAAGTTGCAACTACGAATAATCGTGGAAGCCAGAGATCCAACAAAATTCTGTTAGTGCATCTGGTGAATAAAAAATTTTAATTCAACACAGCTGGCTGTTAAAGTAACAGAAGTAGAGCGAGTTCGTCTGTAGAAAGGAATGTTATATTAAATTTCTGCACATCTGCTGATATGGCTCATTATTCCTCCCATACACCAATTCCATCGATGCACTAATTTCCCAAAACCGCTGGTGTTTTAACTATTTTCTTATCGAATTTGAATTATAAATAAATTAAAAATTAAAAAAAAATCAATTAAAATTAATTTCAATTTGACTTTACTGGGACTCCAACCTGTGCATCAATGCATTTTCTGTATTAAAAACCATACAACAATGCATCAGTTTGCTACAAACGGTGAGTATTTTTACAATTTCCACATCGATTTTTTAATTATTTTAAAATTTTCGAAATTTTGAAAATGTAAAAACATTTTGTTGTCCATTTCATCTTGTTGATGGCCAACCCATCAACCTCGTTGATGAGCAACGATC
Organism: Urophora cardui; assembly: GCA_960531455.1. Classification (NCBI taxonomy): domain Eukaryota; kingdom Metazoa; phylum Arthropoda; class Insecta; order Diptera; family Tephritidae; genus Urophora; species Urophora cardui. The sequence continues at coordinate 2,281,998 of OY482673.1, forward strand.
AACCATCTCTATACCTATGCCAATGAAATTTAATTGTCACCCTCTCTGAACAAATAGATGATGCATCAATACATATGTACATACATATGTACATCTATTGAGCAATAATAAATTGGTGGCTGCATTAAAACCCTAATCTTGGTGTATCGGGGCACAGCAGCTGCTAGACTCTGATGACTGATCAACGAAAATCCTACTGTCCCCCAAACATATCAAAAAATTGTTGTGTACACAAAAGCATCTATTGAATTATAATTTTTTAATACAGAAAGATATGCACATAGAGGCGCAGGTTCGAGTCCCAGAAAAGTCAAATTGAAACTAATTTAAATTGATTTTTTTTAATTCTTAAATTTATTTATAATTGAAATTCGATAAGAAAATTTTAAAATTACTTTGCTGTTTTAGGAATTTGGTGCATTGGTGAAATCGGTGTATGTGAATAAAACTAAGAATATAAGCAGATGTGCACAAATGTAAAGTAACATTCCATTCTACAGCGCGCTGCTAATTTTTTCAACTTTTCTCTCAAATCTGTAATTCACCATCACTCAACTCTGGTAATGTTAACAAGATGCAATAAGCAAAAGCAGAAAAAATGCAGACAACTAATTGCAGGAAGTAAAATGAAATCCCCCAAATCGCGTTGCTTTGCTTTTGCTTAACTATACAAGCAAACACGGCTCAGCTGAAAACTGAAGCGAATGAATCGTGTTCTCGTTTTCTACTCGGCTGGCCGAGTTTGCTAATTTACTTTTCATTAGCAACAGCAAAGCAAAAGCAAATGCAGCAAAAGTAGCTAAGCAATTTCAAACCCTGGTTCAAATCATGGTATAAAAATTCAGAAGGTAATTTCACTCTAAACTTTTTGACGGCTATTGAATTTTTCTGAAGTATCTTTTTTGTAAACATTATGAGTGAGGCTGCCATATTGGACAAATATAAAAATGGAGATTTTTTAAGAAAATTTTGGTAATTTTAGTTTCAGTTGAAGAAAGCTCAGAAATTATCAAAGAAAGTCATATATTATTATAAGGGATGTGAAAAGTGGGGAGTATTTGGCTCGAATATTTAATACAAAGCCTTACGCAATACAACAGACAGAGCATTTAACAAAGAAGTAAGGCTGGAGTCATCGTTATGTCCGAACAAATTTTTTGTTTACATTTTTGCTCGTTCTTTTTCACTTCTATCTTACAGAAAGGGAAGAGAAGGAGTACAATACAAGCAAAAATTTGGTGGAACAGAAATGCAGAATTCAGATTAAAGGAAACAAGAAGGTGTATTTTAAAGTTCTTTATTCAACTCATTAAGTTGTAATTTTTTTAATTTTTTTGTTTTTGTAATCTTTTTTTTTTTACCAGGATCTCTTCGAGATATTTTCAATTAAATGTCTGTTTATAAAGCACCTACGTATCTACAGCCTCGAGATTTTTGTTCACAAAGCTTTCCACTAATTGCACTCTAAAAAATACATATTTTATTAAGATTTATGCACATTTTGATTACTGCGTCCATACTTTGTTTTCGCATTATAACTTGGCACTGCACATTTCGATAATAACGTTTTGTTGTTTGTGCTACTAATATCGCTAGCACCGAAATGCACTGAGCACATCAACGGGTTCTTTGGAAGATCAACTTCCTCTATTTGGCACGCTTGAAGCCATTGATTCCTTATAAACGGAATTTCTGGAAACCTAAAAAACTTCACCGCTGAGCCTTTGCAAAAGTACACGGTATTTTCGCATCCTCTGAAGAGGCAGCTCATTTTTCAAATCTTTTTTTCACAAATTACGCGTATGAAAGTAAATTTATTTATTTATTTATTTTGCACAAATAACACAGCTTTCGAAGCAATTGCTTTTTTGAAAATAAATTAATTTATTTTCACAAACTTCAGATTTCGGCCCAAAAAAACATTTGCTGCTGTTTACTCTGGTAGCATGATTTCAATGAAATGTCACAAATTCAATAAAAGTCAAATGGCTAAGATGGCTGCCTACGTCAATAAGTGATTTTACCTTCTATTTTTCTACCATGGTTCAAATTCTATTTATAGCACGGTTGCCGAACTTGGTAATTACCAAAATAGGTTATTTTTCGCTGTTGGTTTCTTGGTAACTTTCACATCTGTTTGGCAATTTTTATTTTCAAGAAGTTGTTTACTATTTTTGGTATACAAGAAAATATGGAAGTGATAATAGGACAATGAGAATATTTTGGAGCACTGACTGTTCATTGTGAATGTGCACAGGCAAATAAAGAAGAGCATATCTCCGATTAAAAACTGAAATAGTTTTGCTTCGATACACATAGTACATATTAGTTGATATTTTTTCGTTTAGGCTTCATTTTTGAGCTCTTATGACCAATGTTTTTTTTATAAGGAAAAAATGTATGTGAAAAATTAATATTTTTGGTAGAAGTTATAAATACATATGTATGTAGATCTATTTCGGAGATCACCACATCCCTTCATCAGACTTCTTTTACTTTTATTCTTGCGTCCGCATAAAACATCCTTTAATGAAAATTTTCACTAAAAAGTTAAAAATAAATAATAGCTTAAAAAAACTAAAAAACACGCTTTAATCTTAAAAATTGTACTAAAAATTGAGAAATAATTTAATAAGAAACAAAATGATGAACGAAAATATAAGTATTTAAGGAAAAGCGTGGGGGTGCTCAATAATATTATAATAATATGAAAATATTCGATTCGTACAACTAGTACAAAAATATACACACCTAGTTGCGAAATTAAAGAGTACGTTATATGAAATCTCAAAAAAGTCCAAATAAAAATATTAGTTAAAAACAGCGATCTTAAATATTTTTTGACATACTGAGCACCACCCGACGCTTTTCCTTGAATACTTATATTTTCGTTCATCATTTTGTTTCTAATTAAATTATTTCTCAATTTTTAGTACGATTTTTAAGATTAAAGCGTGTTTTTTAGTTTTTTTAAGCTATTATTTATTTATTAACGTTATTTTTTTTGATAATTTTTTTTGTTGGCTACCGAAACGAAATTATTTCAATATTTGTTTTTTGATAATCAACAAAACGAAATTATTTTTGGTAATGTTTTTTGATAATTATCAAAACAGTATTTTTTGTTCAGCATTTAACGTTAAAATTTTTCAAAGTTGAATTGAAAACAAAATTTCTTTTCGGTTATTGATAAAAAATAACGTTAATGTGCAGCCCTGGTTAAAAGTCGATTTTATTGAAAAATATATACAGTGACTCAAAAAAAAAAATCATACGCCAGAGTTTTTAAATTTATTTCGAAGAGTTCTGTCGAAAATTTCAATTTCTTATTTTAGTTTAAAAATATAGACAATTTCCCAATAAAAATCGGATTTCTGAGCTTATGGAAAAAATCCGAAAAATCTTAGAAATTTCTGAAAGTGGATTAAAAATTTCAAAGCAAGGCCACAATTTATAGAAGATTTTGAGGAGATTTTTAAGTGTACTGTTATGTAGCCAACCAATTTTAGTGTAAGAAGTGAAATTCTCAATGCTGTGAAAAATTCCGTCGATTTTAGAATTTTTTTCTGTAGGGTGTTTGCCTTATATGTACGTGAGACCGTTTCAATTAACATTTCCGAAAAGCCAATGAAAATTTCCAAAAAGTTGAATGTTGCATATTATTATATTTAAATTGAATGAGCTGCAAAATTGCATACTCAAAACTCTTCTAAAAAATGTAGCTTTTGGATTCTTAGCCCCTTTTTATGATAAGTATTTCCTTGACTTTGAAAAATTGGAAATACTAAAAATACGAAAGCAGGTAATTTTCCAAATAGGACAATTTTTCATCCATTGTTGATAATTTCCGGCTTTGCATTTTTCCGTAGAGAAATTGACGGGTAACTAATTTTTTTCCAGATGAACCAGGAGAATCTTCGATGAAAATGAAAAAAAAAAAAAAAAATTGTCTTATCTTTTTTTACCCCAGACGCGGACAGACGCAGCTGATTTTCATCAGAACCATAAGAAAAGACTACCCACTATTAAAATGCATAAAAATTTTGAGGCGTTCGAAGGCGATAATATAACTAAAATGCTTTTTAATTAAAAAATGAACAATATTTTTTCAAGAAAACGCAATGTGCTTAAAAGCTTCAAAATGGTGGGTCTTTTATTATGCTAGGTTGACGATTTCTTCAATAAATAATGATATTTACCTGAAGCACTCGAATCCATGTTGTTTACTTTGATAACTGTCTTAAAACTAAAAATATTGACGTTTAAAAATGGGTTACTTTAAATACGTAAAAAATAAAAAATCGAAAAAGTGGGAGAATGATAAGTTTCGACTAGCGGCAGGGGCACCCCGGTTGTCTATAAAAGCCGAGAAGACCGGTTTATTATAGCCCGGTCTATTATAAACGTAGAGCGATTTTGAATTTTGTATTTGCACCAATTTTAAAATTTTCAATTTTGGCCGCATAAATTCGTAAAATCTACCTATGTGCCATGGTTGCACGGCTATGCGAAGTATAATCAGCTCTATGCGCTATATGTTTTGCGCTGCCCTGCTTTGCTATAGAGTTGGGAAACTATCGATGGCACTATCGATAGCATCGATAGTTTTTTTTTTAGACTATCGAAGACCATCGATGGTTTTTTCAAAACTATCGAAGACTATCGATGGTAATGTATACTATCGATAGTTTTACAATTTTTAAATCTCCTTCTCCATCTACATTACTATTTCAAGTTGTGAATAGAGAATATCAGCTATTGGTAAGTTTTGAGTCCTTGGTTAAAACTACATAGTCAAAATGTCGCGTTTCCAATATTTTGGGCATAGGCGTACTAATAAAAAAAATAACCAAAATAAAAAAAATTTAATTTCACATATTTATTGCAAAAAACCAAAATTTATTGAAAAAACTCAAAATCAGAAAAAAAAACAACCAAGTTTGGTTGGAAACAACCAACAGTGGCATCCGTGGTCTTGTGTGTAATATGTATAAAATACTAGCTGGCCCGGCAGACGTTGTTCTGCCTAAAATTTATTCCTATAAAGCTATAAAACTGTCAATTCTCTGAACAAAAGAGATATACATATATTCACCGCGACAAACCTAATTTCTCCTATCCCTCTCTCTGTCTCTATCTCTATCCTTTTATATACATATATAGATATACAAAATGTATGGGAAAATAATTTTTTTTTTTGCAATTTTCGGGAATTTTATTGGATATTCTCCTATTCTGGCCAGAGGACAATCTGGATTGGTGTCAATCATCCAAATCGGTGCAGGCGTTCTTGAGGTATACGCGTTTGTACTAACGCCACTTTCTTTTATATATATAGATATACAAAATGTATGGGAAAATAAATTTTTTTTTTGAATTTTTCGGGAATTTTATGGTATATTCTCCTATTCTGGCCAGAGAACAATCTAAATTGGTGTAAAGCATCCAAATCGGTGCAAGCGTTCTTGAGTTATACGCGTTTGTACTAACGCCACTTCCTTTTATATATATAGATATACAAAATGTATGGGAAAATAATTTTTTTTTGCTTTTTTCGGCAATTATATTGGATATTCTCCTATTCTGGCCAGAGAACAATCTGAATTGGCGTCAATCATCTAAATCTGTGCAGGCGTTCTTGAGTTATTCGCATTTGTACTAACGCCACTTCCTTTTATATATCTATTATATAAAAATGAACGTGTGTGTGTGTGTGTGTGTATTTATGGACTCCCAAAGTAATCAACCGATCTTTATGAAATTTTCACAGTAGATTCATATGGTATATGCGCTGGTGATAGGGTATACAGACTTTCCGAAAAGTGGGAACTTCCCGGAATATAGGCCCAAATGTGGACCCAGAGTGACCCAGCAAGTCTTTGAGCAATATTGGTATCAAATGAAAGGTGCTGAGCAGGCCTTCAACATAGAGTTATTTTCATTGCGATGGCTAGGCCGGGTCCCGAGATATGGGTCAAAACGTGGACCCGGATGACCCCTGAATATTTCCGAGCGATATAGGTAGCAAATGAAAGGTGTCGAGCAGGGCTTCAACATACAGATATTTTCATTGTTATTTTTTAAGTCGGTTTCTCAGGGATGGTTCAAGTAGTGGGCCCGGATGGTGATAGATGGTAAAGGTAAATGACCAAATCTAAGTTGCAATGATTTTGCAAAAATTTTCAAAATACAGTTTATAAATTTTGCATTGAATCTTGACTCATAATTTTTGACAAAATTAGTTACAATAATTTTACGGAAGAAGAAATTGGTGAAAGTTGCAAAAAATAAGATTGGCCAATACATAAGTTCGGCACTTTGAATTGCACTTGGAGCTGTCCGAAATTACAAAGTTGTGTAGCATATGTTCGTTTGGCATTTTAAAAAAAAATTGTACTGATAACATAATAAAAATGTTCATTTTGTGAAAACAGTGAGCAGTTTCAATTAACAAGTACTGTAAACAGTACACGGAAAGAAATTTGTATACTTGAATCAAGAAAAATGCTTTCTTGAACTCAATTTAGAAAATTTTTAGGGAAATAAGAAAAATTGACTTAATTATTACTGGAAATAAGAAATTGAGTTTTCCAAAAATGAGACAATTATTTTCTTATTCAAGAACACTAACAAAATCTATAAAAAAAAAACGTTTAAATAAATAAGAACATCTTTTCTTAAATTTACTTAAATGAAGAAAATCTTTTTGCTAATATCAAGAAGAATTTAAGAAAATTGTGTTTCGACGAATTGGAACAACAAAATACAGCGAAAAAAATTGAAAATAAATAAGAAAACGTTTTCTTGACCGAAGTAAAATATTTCTTGCTCAATTTGAACACCAAAGTTCTTTGAGCATATCAGCAAACTACGACAAAAAAAATGTAAAATAAATAAGAAAACGTTTTCTTGAGCGAAGTAAAATTTTTCTTGCTGAATTTGCATTTCCAAAGTTACATGTATTTTTTTCATTTGCCATCCGCTTTGCATATTTCTGAATATTTTTGCAATTCTCAGATTGTTAGTGAAGCATTTGGTATAAGGAGTTCACTATTTACATCTTCATTTATATTAAGTAAAATGTTATTTCATTAAACAAGTCCTAGGAAAATACTAATTGACTAATTATGGTTTCCTAATCCCTCATGATTAGTTTTCATTTTCCTTATTTTTTACGTTTTTAATATTTTTAGAAAATATTTACTTAATTTAATATTTAATATTTTCTTACTTACTTAAGCTCGTATAACAAAAGTTTTACTTGCAACAAAAAAATAATTTCTTAATTATTTATTTCAAAAAACAAGAAAAAAAACACTTACCCTAAGTAAATTATTTCTTATTTATTTAAAATCCAATTTTACTTGAAGCAAGAAAATGTTTTCTTATTTATTTAAAATCCAATTTCACTTGAAGCAAGAAAATTTTTACTTATTTATTTAAAATCCAATTTTCTTGGATTTTCTTGATATTAAGAAATTATTTTCTAAGTTCAAAATCAAGTATAATTTTTCTAGTCTCGGCACTGATTCTAGTAAAAAATTCTTTCCGTGTACTATTCAGGACCAGGTTAACTAGGTTTTAATGAATTATAATGAGTTTCAGAAAAGTTAGGGAACATTTAAATTTATGGTGTATGGGTCTGGATATTTGTTTCAGCAAATATGTTTATCTTAGCGAAAAATGTATGCGAATGCAAACCAAAATTAAAACCCCCCCCCAAGGCTAATTCCTGCGCACGGCCCTGGGTAAAGGTAAAGGTAAAGGTAAAGGCAGGACCGTGCGCAGGAATTAGCCTTGGGGGGGTTTTTAATTTTGGTTTGCATTCGCATACATTTTTCGCTAAGATAAAGATAATTGATTGAAATTTTGTGGCATGAGTCCCACAATAGGCCGGAAACAAAAAACAGAAAAACTTTTGAAAATGGGCGTGACACCGCCACTTTTTGGACAAAGGAATCTAAGAGATTTCGGAGCCTATAACTCAAAAAATAATTATTATAATTGATATGTTATGACGAATAATAACAATAATAATATAATACAATGGCGCTATTATAACTCTGACGAGTCTTATGGCCGAGCTTCTCTCCCAATTCGAGGTGTGCTCCTTTTTGTTTTTCCTACTAATTGGGTGGACCTACAGTTTTATGCCGGCTCCGAACGGCGAATGCATTTTTTGTGAGAAGCTTTTTCATGGCAGAAATACTCTCGGAGGGTATGTCGCCCACTGCCAAGAGGTGACCGTTGCTCTTAAAAAAACCCAATAATTGGATTTTTACTAATTAGAAAAATTTATTTGGTGTTTGCTCGGACTGGGGTTTGAACCCGAGACCTCTGGTATAGCAGGCGAGCACTCTACCCACTGCACCATAGCGGCCACATGACGAACCTTAGGGTTAAACTTTTATTACTTGTACTAATATACGTTAAAAAATTTAGCGAAATCGGTGTATAACCACGCCTACTTTTTTACAAAAACATTTCTAAAATGGCCTTGTGAAATTTGTGACGTGACATCTTTGTAACTAAAAGTCATAAAGGAATGAAATTTTGCACAAAGAATAATATTCATATGCTTAGTCGGATAATTGATACTAATTTTGAAAATGGGCATGGCTACGCCCACCTTAAGCAGTACCCGCATTATATAAAATACACCGTGTTTCCGTCAAACGTAAACAAACAATGAGAACATCCCTTTGCCAAAATAGTTGACTTATCTGGTCTAATTGTGATTCATCAAAACCTAGTTAACCAGGTCCTGAATAGTACTGTTTACAGTACTTGGTTATTGAAACTGCTTACTGTTTTCACAGTACCCGCATTATATAAAATACACCGTGTTTCCGTCAAACGTAAACAAACAATGAGAACATCCCTTTGCCAAAATAGTTGACTTATCTGGTCTAATTCTGATTCATCAAAACCTAGTTAACCAGGTGCTGAATAGTACTGTTTACAGTACTTGTTAATTGAAACTGCTCACTGTTTTCACAAAATGAAAATTTTTTGTTATCAGTACAATTTTTTGAAAATTTCAAACGAACATATCCCAATTTGCCAAACGACTTCGAATCGAATTCGATTCCGGCTCGGTCTAGTGAAAGATTCGTTCGCCAGCGACTATCGCGTGCGACCTGCCGCCGAAGTCGTAAGTGGATGTAAAGAACAGTTCACTAGCGAGCCACATAAACGAGTCATTGACGACGTGCCAAAACGACTCGTAGACGACGTACAATAACGACTAGATAGCAACGTTCAAAAACGACTCGTTGACGACGTGCAAAAATTACAAGATAGCGACGTGCAAAACCGACTCTTTGACGACGTACAATACGACTTGATAAAGCTTCATAACGAATGCTTGGAGTATTGGAACGTCGGGGAGTCGCTAATGCAGTGAGCATAGAAAACACTTCTTCAATACAAAAAATTTAGTTAATAAATAATAGCTTAAAAAAACTAAAAAACACGCTTTAATCTTAAAAATCGTACTAAAAATTGAGAAGTAATTTAATTAGAAACAAAATGATGAACGAAAATATAAGTATTTAAGGAAAAGCGTCCGGTGGTGCTCAGTATGTCAAAAAATATTTAAGATCGCTGTTTTTAACTAATATTTTTATTTTGACTTTTTTGAGATTTCATATAACGTACTCTTTAATTTCGCAACTAGGTATGTATATTTTTGTACTAGTTGTACGAATGGAATATTTTCATATTCAAATATTATTGAGCACCCCCACGCTTTTCCTTAAATACTTATATTTTCGTTCATCATTTTGTTTCTTATTAAATTATTTCTCAATTTTTAGTACAATTTTTAAGATTAAAGCGTGTTTTTTAGTTTTTTTAAGCTATTATTTATTTTTAACTTTTTAGTGAAAATTTTCATTAACGGATGTTTTATGCGGACGCAAGAATAAAAGTAAAAAGAAGTCTGATGAAGGGATGTGGTGATCTCCGAAATAGATCTACATACATATGTATTTATAACTTCTACCAAAAATATTAATTTTTCACATACATTTTTTCCTTATAAAAAAAAAAAAACATTGGTCATAAGAGCTTAAATATGAAGCCTAAACGAAAAAATATCAACTAATATGTACTATGTATTTGCCTGTGCACATTCACAATGAACAGTCAGTGCTCCAAAATATTCTCATTGTCCTATTATCACTTCCATATTTTCTTGTATACCAAAAATAGTAAACAACTTCTTGAAAACAAAAATTACCAAACAGATGTGAAAGTTACCAAGAAACCAACAGCGAAAAATAACCTGCATTTGCTTTTGCTTTGCTTTTGCTAATGAAAAGTAAATTAGCAAACTCGGCCAGCCTAGTAAAAAACGAGAACACGATTCATTCGCTTCAGTTTTCAGCTGAGCCGTGTTTGCTTGTATAGTTAAGCAAAAGCAAAGCAACGCGATTTGGTGGATTTCATTTTACTTCCAGCAATTAGTTGTCTTTGCATTTTTTCTGCTTTTGCTTATTGCATCTTGTTAACATTACCAGAGTTGAGTGATGGTGAATTACAGATTTGAGAGAAAAGTTGAAAAAATTAGCAGCGCGCTGTAGAATGGAATGTTACTTTACATTTGTGCACATCTGCTGATATTCTTAGTTTTATTCACATACACCGATTTCACCAATGCACCAAATTCCTAAAACAGCAAAGTAATTTTAAAATTTTCTTATCGAATTTCAATTATAAATAAATTTAAGAATTAAAAAAAAAAAACAATTTAAATTAGTTTCAATTTGACTTTTCTGGGACTCGAACCTGCGCCTCTATGTGCATATCTTTCTGTATTAAAAAATTATAATTCAATAGATGCTTTTGTGTACACAAAAATTTTTTGATATGTTTGGGGACAGTAGGATTTTCGTTGATCAGTCATCAGAGTCTAGCAGCTGCTGTGCCCCGATACACCAAGATTAGGGTTTTAATGCAGCCACCAATTTATTATTGCTCAATAGATGTACATATGTATGTACATATGTATTGATGCATCATCTATTTGTTCAGAGAGGGTGACAATTAAATTTCATTGGCATAGGTATAGAGATGGTTGATCGTTGCTCATCAACGAGGTTGATGGGTTGGCCATCAACAAGATGAAATGGACAACAAAATGTTTTTACATTTTCAAAATTTCGAAAATTTTAAAATAATTAAAAAATCGATGTGGAAATTGTAAAAATACTCACCGGTTGTAGCAAACTGATGCATTGTTGTATGGTTTTTAATACAGAAAATGCATTGATGCGCAGGTTCGAGTCCCAGTAAAGTCAAATTGAAATTAATTTTAATTGATTTTTTTTTAATTTTTAATTTATTTATAATTCAAATTCGATAAGAAAATAGTTAAAACACCAGCGGTTTTGGGAAATTAGTGCATCGATGGAATTGGTGTATGGGAGGAATAATGAGCCATATCAGCAGATGTGCAGAAATTTAATATAACATTCCTTTCTACAGAAGAACTCGCTCTACTTCTGTTATTTTAACAGCCAGCTGTGTTGAATTAAAATTTTTTATTCACCGGATGCACTAACAGAATTTTGTTGGGTCTCTGGCTTCCACGATTATTCGTAGTTGCAACTTCTCTGTTCATCTACGTTCTCTGTTATTGGCTTGCATACGGGAGTGAATTGAATGAAATTCATAGAGGCTATTTTGAAGAGAGGTAACATAAAAGCCACAATGAAGCATAGAGTATAATGTTGAATCTCATTATATGATGTCGTTGGGTTGAATCCCATGTTGATGTCACGTTTCGAATCCGGAGGTGAATAGAAATAATAGAGGAGAGAAGACAATAAAAGTAAAGTGAATGTTTCAAAAAAATAATAATTGAGTTCAACGTTTGCAACTTTTAGGATGGGATGAAGTTACATACATACATACATACATACATACATACATATATACATACATACATACAGGTGAAGCTAATAAAAGCGTGTTAAAAAGAACATTGTTTGTACTCTTACGACGATGGTTTTATTGGACGAAAGCAGGTTTATTTCAAAGCCATAAATACAATTCACCATCTTCTTTTGGGTTTCTTGAATGGTTTCCAGTTTTTCCAAAACAACATCTAGCGTTTGATCTGCACTTCTTTGTGTAAAGAATAGTAATGGGACTTTTTTCGAATAATATTCGAATAAATGTTATTCGAATAAACGAATAATATTATTCGTGGGAAAAAATTCGAATAGTACTATTCGAATAGTATTATTCGAATAGTATTATTCGAATAGTAATTATTCGAATAGTAGTTATTCGAATAGTATTATTCGAATAGTATTTTTCGAATAGTGTTATACATATATACATACATTGTATATGTACACACGTGCTCGCTTTTTGTGCATAGACATGTAGGTATATGTACATATGTATTTGTATGTTATTATAAATATGTATGTGGAGACATATGTATGCACGTGTGAAGGGAAGTGGATTTTTTTTTTGTTATTGTATGTACATATGTATGCTTTTGGTTTTTGTAGGGCCTAGTTTGTAAATTTGGAAGTGCACGCTGGTTTGTACGAGTGTACATATTTATATGCATAATTTGGGAATTCTCGTTACTAGGTAGAACTTTCTTTATGTTTGTAGGTGCAAGGAATTCCATAAAGAGTGACAAAAAAAGCAAACACTATGTACCTACATACCTAAGTACCTACCTATTATTCGTTTTGGGCTATAATACCATATTAAAAAATTTTGGAAAGAATTCGAAGAAAAACGGAATTTTTAAAGTTTTCTTAGGACAGGAATTATGCAAAATACTTCTGAGATCCACTGTATGTATGTAAATATGTATGCAAAAAAACCTTAATGATATTAAACGCATTTAATATAACCATTATTAAAAAAAATTAACGGCTTACAACAGTATAGGGACAGTTTCAGAATGTCGAACGTGACGTTCGCACATCTTTAAAGCTCAACGAAGTATGCATAGCGTGAATATTTTTCCTCTGATTTTCGTCTTTAGAAAGCACTTGAGCAGCACTATAATCGATGAAAATAAGAAGTAGTATCGGTTTAAGGCTTCTGAGATATTAGCATTTAAAGAGTGATGGCGAACGTGACAAAAAGAAAATCAAATTTGTACCTAGATGCTATCAGAAAAGTTCAAAATTCTGCTAATTTTGGTCCATCATTTAAGAAGTAACGATTAGAGATCAAAGTAGAATAATGTAGCTCTCTACTGATGGTTTTATCGTGAAAATATATGCACTAGTTTGATTTTTATAACCTTAGGAAAAAATCTGTAACGTGACATGGCGAACGCGACAAAATTTTGCATGCGTGGTCATAACGATTAGTTCAAGTAATTTAAACTTAGAATAACTTAAATTGACAAAATTTTCTATTTTTTCGATGAAGATAATTATACACTAGCACAAATAGTGAACATAAGTACAATAGTTAAGGGGAACGCGTAAAATCGCGGAAAAATGAAATTCTATATTGCTAAATATTTATTAAATTCCACTGTCAATTCGGAAATCTATGTGGATAAAGATTATTTAGAAACGTTCTAGTAGATTAAATTTAGAAGCTATACCCCAAAAAAGCTATATCTGAACTATCGGTTGTATGGCAGCTATATGTTTTAGCGGTCCGATCCTGACAAATTTTGGTGACATTATTTAGGTCCATATGGGTACAAATACTCTAAAGTTTCAAGTTTCTCTAATATATCTTGAGAAATACCTACACCTTGATTTAATTTTTTCCTCATTCTTACACAGATTCAACAATATATGGCGAGATCCCTTGTCCTTTGTCTTTATTTAAATACAATTTTAAATATATAGGTAGGTACCTATCCATATTAAGATAAATACATATTAGGTAGGTAGGTATATTGTGTTTGCTTTTTTTGCCACGCTTTATGAAATTCCTTCACTTATATGTATGTATGTACCTACAATCATAAAGGAAGATCTACCTACTAACGAGAATTCCCAAATTTCTGGGACACTACGTACATATATGTATGTACATTGTACACTCATATAAACCGCACTTCCAAATTTAGTAGCTAGCCAGCGTACGTGCATACATATGTTTATACTTCCAAAAGCAAAAGCATACATATGTACATGCATACATACATACACACAATAACAAAAAACTACCACTTCCCTTCACACGTATGTATGTATCCACATATTTATAATAACATAAAAACACGTATCTACATGTCTGTACACCAGAGATCCCCAAAACTCTAACTGCAGCAGTGTTAGTAACTGCAGCAGTATTAGTGAAAAACGACTAGTTGAGTGCCCAGCTACTACCGTCGCATCGTTCGGTAGCTTGCGGGCAAGCAAAAAGACAACAACGAGCACGCATATATTTTTCGCTTTTATGCGCTGCTATACCACGTCGCACAATGAAAACGAAGTATGCGTGTACGTTCGTATGAAAACGAAGTATGCGTGTACGTTGTTATCTTTTTGCTTGCCCGCAAGCAACTGAATCGTCGCACGGTCGTAGATGGTCACCTAACTCGCTGGTTATAATAGCCGTAACGCAACGGATGGAGCTGTCACTTTAATATCTATTGTATGTGAAAGGCATGTGATTGATTACAATGAACGGTAGAAAACGGCGAGAACCGTAAGCATCTGTTGATTTTAGATTTCTTCCGTATTCTTACGGTAATTTGACAGTTCTCTTTGCTGTGACAAACAGACGGTATGTTATCAAACAATTTATTTAAACATTTTATAAAATAAAAATGACCGAATTCGAGGAAAGACTTAATAACGGCGTGCGTCGTCATGAAATCACCAACAAATTGAAAGTGTTCTGTTTTAAATTGGTAAATAAAGCACAATATTTACAGCTGTGGCAAATGTCAAAGACGGCAGTTAACGCATTATTATAACTGCCTTAAGTTTGTCACCGTTCTATATCGGTACGGCTTCCGTCCCGTCCCGGCTATTATAACCGGCGCTTAACTTTTGCGCTCTTACTACGACAAAACGAGAGAGTATAACAATCTGTGTGAGTTGAGCGTTGCACCTCAGTGCTATGAAACGAAGACCCCTGCTGTACACAAACAGCGAGCACGTGTGTACATATGTATATATATGTATCACACTATTCGAATAATACTATTCGAATAATGCTATTCGAATAATATTATTCGAATAATACTATTCGAATAGTAGTATTCGAATAATTATTCGAATATACGAATAAATTATTCGAATAATTATTATTCGAATTTCGAATACCTTTCGAATAAAAGAATTTTTTATTCGAATAATTTTTATTCGAATAGTCCCATGCCTAGTAAAGAATAATATATTATTTCTATAGAAAGCAGGAGACAGACGTAATTAAAGCCAGGATACTTGAATTATGTTTTCTTACTGACTGATGAAGCACATATGTATGTACATTAGAGGGCTGCACGAATGGATTCGAAACGACCAACAAAATATTCGCGGCCGTCCAATTACAGTACCTACTTGTTTCTGTCGTTTGCGAATAAGCGCAAGTAGAGCAAAACCATAAACAAAACCATTATTATTATTATTAAAAAGGTTCTGCAAATAGTGTACATTACTTATATGTATACAAATTAAATCAAGTAGGCCTTTGTAACGCTGCGCCGCACAGTGGGTTACACTCTGTTTCCACTTCGGACGACAGTTCTCCAAGCTCATCATGCAGTTAGTAGCCTAAATTGTGACTAAGAGGTGCGGGGTATAAAATCAGTTGAGATGTACATACATATGACTTCATTCCCGCTTTGTTACAAAATACACGTGGCGAAATTGATCCGATGTTATAAATCGAAGTCGGAACGACTTTCATTTTTTATAAAATAAAGACTTCGATTCGAGTTCACCCCGGCGAGTTCTCCAAAACGACGTCGAATCGACCTCGATTCGAACTCGACTTCACTCAGTGGCAAATTGGGATGCTACACAACTTTGTAATTTCGGAAAGCTCCAAGTGCAATTCAAAGTGCCGAACTTATGTATTGGCCAACCTTATTTTTTGCAACTTTCACCAATTTCTTCTTCCGTAAAATTATTGTACTAATTTTGTCAAAAATTATGAGTCAAGATTCAATGCAAAATTTATAAACTGTGTTTTGAAAATTTTTGCAAAATCATTGCAACTTAGATTTGGTCATGGGGGGTTTTAACCCCCCCCCCCCCCCCCCCGTGCGCACGGTCCTGGGTAAAGGTAAAGGTAAAGGTAAAGGTAGAGGTAAAGCTAAAAGTAAAGCTAAAGGTAAAGGTAAAGGTAAAGATAAAGATAAAGGTAAAGGTAAAGGTAAAGGCAAAGGTAAAGGTAAAGGTAAAGGTAAAGATAAAGGTAAATGTAAAGATAAAGGTAAAGGTAAAGGAAAATGAAAGAGAGAGGGAAATGTAGATGGAAACCCTCATTACAACATAAAAACATTTTTCGTCGCTGCGAAGCGGGACGGGTATTTGCTAGTATAGATATACAAAATGTATGGGAAAAAAAATTTTTTTTTGAATTTTTCGGGAATTTTATTAGATATTCTCCTATTCTGGCCAGAGAACAATCTAAATTGGTGTCAATCATGCAAATCGGTGCAGGCGTTCTTGAGTTATACGCGTTTGTACTAACGCCATTTCCTTTTATATATATAGATATACAAAATGTATGGGAAAATAAATTTTTTTTTTAATTTTTCGGGAATTTTATTGGATATTCTCCTATTCTGGCCA
This sequence comes from Urophora cardui, assembly GCA_960531455.1. NCBI lineage: Eukaryota > Metazoa > Arthropoda > Insecta > Diptera > Tephritidae > Urophora > Urophora cardui. Next base: position 2,298,752 of record OY482673.1, read on the forward strand.
AAGCACAATCTAAATTGGTGTCAATCATCCAAATCGGTGCAGGCGTTCTTGAGTTATACGCGTTTGTACTAACGCCACTTCCTTTTATATATATAGATGAATTTGTTGGCGGTTAAAAAAATTTTTTTAAATACGATAGTACTACCGATAGTACTATCGATAGTTTATTTTTTTAAGACTATCGAAAACTATCAATAGTTTTTTTTAAACTATCAAAAACTATCGATGGTGCTACTATCGATAGTTTCCCAACTCTACTTTGCTATACTATGCAAGTATAACCGGGCCTTAGAGCCCGTGCACAATTGACTTTTACCTCGCTTTGCTTCAGAGTTTTGCTTTGACAGTTCTGTCCAGCATATGCTTTTCAAAGGGACATGTTCACAATTGAGGTGAAGCGAGTAAAGCAAAGTATAAAGTTAGCCATGTCTCAACTTTTTTACACTTTGACACTTTTTTTTTAATATTACGAGTACAACAAGAATGAAAGATTTTTTCAATTTTTTACAGAGTAAAAATTAATTAAAGTGCATTTCAGAACATTGGTACAGTTCTTAACCTTCGCCCCAGTGGGACTTATATATCGCTCATTTGCTGCATTTGAACTTTTCAAAATACACAACTTTTCAGGAAGGGCAATTTTGAAATTCAACCGCCATATGGTGCGCAAGTAAATGCAACATTTGGTTTGTATCTGAAGCGCTTAGTTTTCAAAAAATCATAAAGAATTTTTTACTCAACATGAAGTATGATGTAACTAACTATTCTGCAGCATTAACTCAAAAATCACGTTTTTTTGATTCATGCCGGTCTTGCAGCAAATGAGCGATATGTAAGCACTAAGTTTTAGTAGCGTGTGTGCAGTAAATGACGTGAAAGATTCAAATTTAATTGAAATTTCAAATTTAAAAATCAAGTAGGCATTGAAGTATTTTTTCGGGGAAATGCGCGAGCTCACTTTTTCAAAGGAAGCTAAGAGCTGAATATATTCTGTTTCTGGTTAATTTTAGCCATGGGTAATGGTGCAGTTTTTTTGGCGCTGATACAATAACACCAGCGCCAACCGTGGCGCCGCGCACGGTTCTGGCGCAATAACACCTTTAGCGCAATTGCCATGGAATAATCGATAAATAACAATTGTTCGCTTCTTACTGTCTACTATCCCCGTTTTATTTCTTTTGTCGCAATTCTGCTTACATACACGCGGGTACAATAATTGTGCCACAATTAAATTTAATTTTAAAAATCATTTGCGTATATTTGTGAAAATATGCTGGCATCTCGTTTTGCTGCATCTTCATTATGGAATACGACGGTCGGCTCCACCCTATTAAAAAGAAAGATTCCGGGTCTGGGCACATTATATCGAAATTTTCCCTTACCATTTACCATGCGTAACAAAACTATACTATATGCTAATAAATATTTTATTTGATTTGTTTTGTATTATATTTTTCTCTCCTATTCACAGATAATGCCAATTTTGTCTTCTTTCTTTGTGAAAGTAAAATATCAATACCCTTTCGTATTAGCGATGGTTCGGTATTGGCGTTAGTATACATAATTGTGACGGTGTCATATACGCGGTGCTGTTATTGGCTTTGTGGTGGTGCCATTTTCCCTGTAAAAATCATAGGATTATATGATCCATTTTGTGGTAGGTAGGAGTACTTTCAAAGTGATCATAAACATAGACCCAAGCGAGCGACTCGTTTATCTGCATCGGTTCGTAGTTAGCCGAACATTGCTACGAAAACCGAATGTATATATATCGCGATAACGACGAAGAAAGTGCGTACCAGGGATGCCACTTTTGGGCTTTTCCTACCAAAACTGGTAGGTTTTATTCCTTTTGGTAGGGTGGTAGGACGATTTGAATTTTGGTAGGTTTTTGCCTTCGTTCAACTAACATCACTGATTTGGTACATTTGTCACTTTGCCACAATACTGTTGAGAAAACGTGTCTTCTCAGTAGAGTTTTGTCACAGAACTCTGCTAAATAGAAACGCTTTCGTTTTTACATGGCCGTTTTAATTCTAATAATTATTTTATGTGAATTTTATATCGACGGCTGAGAATAAGATCGCCCTATTTCAAAAATTGTTTCAAAAACGCCCTATTCCAAAAATTGTTTGAATAACGTCCTATTTCAGATTTTGCTTCAAAAACGCCCTATTTGAAAATTTGTTTCAATAACGTGCTATTTCAGATTTTGCTTCAAAAACGCGCTATTTCAGAGAAAACTCCATATATATTTCTCTGAAATAGGGCGTTTTTGAATAATTGTCTGAAATAGGACGTTATTGAAACAAATAGGGCGTTTTTGAAGCAAAATCTGAAATAGGACGTTATTCAAACAATTTTTGGAATAGGGCGTTTTTGAAACAATTTTTGAAATAGGGCGATCTTATTCTCAGCCGTCGATATGAGCTATTGGCCAGTTTATAATTAAGAAAAATTTAAAAAATTTTTTTGGAAGAAGTTATGGATCCATTTCGGAGACCACCACATCCCCTCATCAGACTTCTTCCAGCGCTTTCTTTGAGAATTAAGTACACTTGCCCCCACAGACACAACTGCAGGAAATTGAAAACAGAAAGGCATCTGACATTTTACGCTATATGAAGCAAACAAGGTTGTCCGTCTACATGGTGTGTAATAAAGAGCTTTATGTGGTATCACATAATCATGATCATCAGGCCTACCTAGGTAGTAAATGTGTTTGCTGTACCAAGTGGAAACAATGTCCGCTATTTCACTCAATAAATCTTCTTACGTTTCATTCCTCATTATTCCTCAAATGTTATTCCACATATGTAAATCCTGATTTCCTCCGCACTGGACGAGCAGAGACAGCCACTAATACCCAATCCAACCTTGCCAGAATATCATTAAACGCCAACTCAAGTTTTTGTTTATGTGGGAACGCTGCTTCCTCCTCTTTTCCTTCACATTTTTATCACTCATTCTAAAATTACTTGAAATTTGTACAAATAATATTAAATTTAATACTAAAATTTTCAAATAAAAAAAAATAAACAGCGGTAAAAAAACAAAAGTGCCTGGTTACTGCAGGGTGGTCGGTTACTGGCACAGTTGCCCTAAATGAATTTGTTGAATATGGTTAAATCTCACATTAAGGGCCGATTTCATAATGAAATTCTTAAAGCTCCTTTTGTTAAAGGAGCCTTTTAGTTAAAGAGCCATTTAAATGTTCTTTAAAGTGGGAGTGATTTCATAATCATATAAAATTAAAAGGCTCCTTTAACGTCAAATGATTTTCATAAATTTAAAAATAAATATAAATTTATTGTAATTTGACATTTGGTTTTTTTTTCTGAAAATATGTAAATAAATTTTTTGATTGTGGCTTTATATTATTTTTTTGAAAAAATAAAAAGAACAAAGAAGCATAATTTGGAATCCCTGTGCAGAAAAAATAGGAAGCGGTCATCCAACCTCACAAAAGAGGAAGAGATGAATATTGCATTATAGGACTCAACAAACAAAACAACAAACAAAATCGGTTCAAAAATTTTAATAAATTTTTGATATTTGATTTTGACAGACTGCAGAAATGACATTTTTTTCTGGCAAAAGGAACCTTTAAATAACTTAAATGCCCGTTTTTGGGTATTTAACTTTAAAGGAACTTTTATCTTCAAAAATACTTTATGAAATCGATCAGCAAATTAAAGGCTCCTTTAGAATTTAAAGGAACTTTTAATTTGATTATGAAATCGGCCCTAAAAAAAAAATTGGTAGGCTCGAAGCCATTTTGGTAGGTTTTTGGTAGGAAAAAAATTTTCTTAGTGGTATCCCTGGTGCGTACATTTGTATGTATGTATGTATATACATATGCATGCTCGTTTGAACGTGCACGATTTAGTAATAAAAAGACACTGAACGCGACACAACATGTTGGTGATTGCGCCAGAAAAATTTATTATTTTATTTTTATTAAAGAAAAGCATAATTATGTATGCATATAATGCTAATAATCAAATTGAATTGGCAGTCGTTCAAATCTGTTCAGCGATTATTAAATTTCATTAATTTTAGTACCTACTCCTTGAATTACTCCCATGTAGGTACTCCTTGGATTACTTGGGTGTCATACGGAAATCGGAGTATGTGAACCCTGCCTAGGACATCGCCATGTTAAATGGACCATATTTTTTATATGAAATGTGGTAGGTTGAGAAGTACTCGGTTGGTCCATAGCGAGTACTCTATACACGCGTGCATGGAGTACTCGGCTTTTTTGCAGGGTTACACTAGCGCTATATTGGTGCTGGTGTTAGCGCACGAGTCAGTGTTATATTGCAATAGCGCAACATTGGGTTGGCGCTACATTGAGTTGGCGCTATACTGAGTTGGCGCTATATTGAGTTGGCGCATTTTCCAAATCGGAGTTATGGGCTAAACAGAATCAGTACTTCTCCGGCATGACGGACAAGGAAGAAACTGACAGCTGAGTAGACTGTGTATATTTTACTCCGGCAACGCTACATTGGCAACGTATCAGTCGCCGGATCCGGCATACTTTGCCAATTTTATATTTTGCCGTACGTCAGTAATATAAGATGTGTTCGGTGAAGGCATTAGAGTACTCTAGTGCAGAAAATTGCGTTCGATAACTCGTTTTTGTACTAAACTGTGCAGAACTGTGTTTTGTAACCAACTTAAAATTAAACATTAGTATTAATTAATACTATTAATACATATTCCATGCGATTTTGCTCTTAGCAATTCGTTAATTTTCGTTTTTTGACGCCTTTACCTAAAACTTCTGGGACAAATGTCTGATATTGTTCTACCCTACACTTTTAGTGCATTCACCGAACACATATTTTATGTGCCACTCTTTCCGCTACGTACGTCCTGTCAGTCGAAAACGACGTACGTCATGACGGAGAAGTACTGATTCTGCTTAGCGCTTTAGCGCAATAACACCAGGGTTGGCGCTAGCGCAATTGCGCGGCGCAGCGCAGTGTTAAGCTGGAGTTATAGGTACTTAACGTAGCATGAACAAACTCACTCAAAATTTCTGTTCAATGGGGTTTGAGTACATTTGATTATGCATACTGAGCGTAACATAGAAGTCTGATTCATTTAGATTTTTACGGAGCGCGCATAAAGCGGCCCGTTTCTCAACTTGTTCCATGCTACGTTAAGTATCTATAACCCCAGCTTTACCCATGCCTAGTTAATTTGAATAGTTCGCGCCTCTATACAATGCGCTGCTACATTTTATGTAATCTTAAAAGTCGTTCCGAGTTAAAAACATCAAAAAAGTGTCAGTGAATTAATGTTTTTGTGAAAAATAGAAGAATGAGTGCAAATATGAAAAAGTTAAGCGGCCCAGCAAACAAAAAACGTGCAGCCGAGAAAGTGCAGAAAGACAAAGATTTACTGTCAAAAATCCCTAAACTTGATTGTTTTTTTTTTTTTTTTTTTTCAAACTCCTCGAAAACAAAATGACTCCGTTGTTGATCATAACCAAAAAGGTAAAAATGCATAAGTCAATTAATCGACAGCTAGGTTAGCCCAGGTAGATTCTGGGCCAGAAATCCAGATTTCGCTACCTGGGAGGCACCCTACTGTCAAAAATTGTGAGTTTAGTTTCAGGACGAAACATTTTCACTATAAAATTGTTTTTCAGATTCGTATGATGAACTGCAATTTAATGATATTGCGAAATCTGTGCCACCTAATAATGAGGGTTTAAGATCAGATCATTTTGAAGGTTAGAAAATGGAAAAAAGTGTGGTACCTATATAAGAATCGAATCAAATTTTTTCAATCCGTAAAAAATATCAGTAATGAAATTTCACCACACGAAGGCAAGTACGGTTTTTTTTGGAAATATTGGGGCGCGGCTTGATTTGTTTGCCCAGGGCGCTTCTAGAGGTAAATCCGCCCCTGTATATCTACACTTATTTTAGCGATTTCGCGCAATTTCGTGAGAAGTGAACAGAAAAAAGTAAAAAATAACATTCGACTAAGCAGAAAAAAGCAAATTCCCTAAATATTTTACCACCAAAAATCAGGTTTATAAATTAAAGCAAAGAAGTGAAGTGGAAATTGTCAAAGTGTTAATTGTAGCAAGCATCTGGAATTTCGCTTTGCTTTAAGGTTTTTTCTATCAAAGTTGGAGCAGACAAAGCCAATTGTGCACGGGCTCTTAAGCCTTTTTGTAATCGAAATGCGTCGCTCAATAAAGCACATTCAGACTGCATTTGAAATTACGTTGATTAGCCGAAATTACTTTCCGAAATTACATGCGTTCAGACATGTTTTTGAGTAATTTATTTTAGTCGTGTTTCAGTTAGAGCCTATACACACTTGCGACTACATCGATTTAGTCGGGCTTTGATTTGCATGGGGATGTATGGAAGCATTCACACTACAACCATTTAGTCGGCCGACTGAAACATTTGGATTTGCAGCCCGATTCGATTCCAACTGAAACAGTCGGCCAACTGCTTGATCAGCAAGGCGCTGTTCCACGTATTCACACTACATCCAATTAGTTGGCCGACTACAACAATAATCCTTACGCTGATCCTGCGCCAAATAAAAATTTTTATATGGTCAACTTATGTAAATGAAATTATCAATTATAAAATACTCACACCAAATTAAATTTTTTATAATTAAAGAATCGCTAATGCAATATACAATGAGAATATACCTAAGAAGCCGGCGCGAACAAATTTAATAGCCATTTTTATTTTAGCGCAGATGTATATGCGCTAAAATAAAACACAGCTAATGAGAAATATTAGAGATTGGTAAAGATATTTTCGATTATAATCGATAAAAGTTGGAGAAGAGACCGACTGCAGAGTAATTTCGTGAGTATTTTCGCCGAAATGCGCATTTCAGGGGTAATTTCGTCTGACATTTTTGTATGGCGAAACAACGTTATTTAAGGGTAACCAACGCCGGATCAACGATTTTTGCCTAAATAACAGGGTACGGAAAAACTCACTCATGAACGCTCAAAAACACATTCTTCTCAAATCACAAACAAATATTCAAAGAAAAACGTATAACCACTCAAATAGTGAGCGAACTAACGCACAAAATAAGCTGGGGTTATAGATACTTAACGTAGCATGGAACAAGTTGAGAAACGGGCCGCTTTATGCGCGCTCAGTAAAAATCTAAATTGATCAGACTTCTACGTTACGCTAAGTGTGCATAATCAAATGTACTCAAACCCCATTGAACAGAAATTTTGAGTGAGTTTGTTCATGCTACGTTAATTACCTATAAAGCTGGGGTTATAGATACTTAACATAGCATGGAACAAGTTGAGAAACGGGCCGCTTTATGCGCGCTCCGTAAAAATCTAAATTGATCTGACTTCTATGTTACGCTAAGTGTGCATAATCAAATGTACTCAAATCCCATTGAACAGAAATTTTGAGTGAGTTTGTTCATGCTACGTTAAGTACCTATAACTCCAGCTTAATGGTTCCAACAGTCATCAACGCCCGCACATACCCGTGTCAGCTGACACGATCTATCTTATGGGAGTTGCATGTAAACGAAATCTCACCGACGCTGACATAAACGCCCATAGCCGCCCGTATCGAAGAAATCAAACGAGTTTTGATTTTTCCCATAACAACGTGTCAGCTGATTGCTTTTGCTCAACGCGGTGTTGCCGAACGAACTTTTTTAGCCACTAAAACATTTGAACGGTATTTTTCATTGTATTATTAAACGAAATCAATGCGAGTGTAAAATGTAATAGAATATATCTTTGTTCATAGGAAAAACCGCTTAAGTGCGAAATATGAGTTATTAGATAATTGTTTAGCTCATTTATTGAAAATAATTATCATTTCTGATATGTTATTAATTCACATGTAACTATTTTTAATGCTTTTATTTTAGTTTCAAATAAACTTAAAATCGATATTATCCAGTTATAACTTTTATGTTTTTCGGAGCATAACTTCGCACAGGATGAAATAAAAAAGTTGCATAAATGATGTTATATTTGAAAAATTTAAATGGTTGAATTAAATAATAGTTATTTCATATCCCCGCTACATAGTAAACAGGTATTTTTCAAATAAATGAGAAATTAGGCAATGAAAAGAAAAGTAACGAGTAATTTACGATAAATAAAAACAATTTTTATTTCAAAATTATACCTTTTTACCATTTTTGAACGGGTCAACAGATAGCGGGCCAGTGGGTAGTGAACAACTGATATTTTCCGTCATAAAATCCACACAGGCAAACAAAATTGCGACAAAGGCGGCTTTTAGAAAATTGTTTGTGTAAGCACGAAATAAAAATTGCGTATGGTTAGTCCCTCAATTATTGCCAAAAAGTGTATTTTCTTTCACTTATTTTTCACTTTTCAACAAGAAAATTACAAAATGCATCAGAAAACCATTTTTACCCCGCCGTCTTTTGTTAACAATTTTTTATTGCGCTAAAAAATTAAGTTCCGCTTCGGATTCGTGTTCATGTGATCAAAACGCGTCGATTGACACCCCACTTCTTGAAAATTTACCAATTTTCACCGTTGTCACCTAAACTAGATAATTACCAAAACTTGGAATACAAAATCGCTCATTTTTTTATTAAAAATTTTCGCCTACGTCGCTTTTTTTCTTAAAGAAAACAATATATTTAAAAATTTAAATTGAGAATAAATATCGGTACTAAGTTTGGGTATTTAATGCGAAATTTTTGTTTCTTCCCATTATTTCAAATACGGCAACACTCACACGGCTGTCCAAAATAGAAAACAGCTGATTTTTGTGTTGTCATGCGGGCGTGAAATTCGGTCAACTCGTTATGTTTACGGGTACTCGATTCGTTCGGTCGACTCGTTGATGACTGTTAGCTCAATTCATAAATTCACTCAAAAATGAATTATCGTACAATTTCTCTGGTAAATTCACTCTTTGAGTTTATTTTATAATTTTTTGCGCTAGCGGTCATTTTTTGAGTTTATCATTTTTTTGATCGCTCTTTGAGTTTATCATTTTATGCGTTCACAAGGGTTTTTTGTGAGGTTTAAGCAGCTAATGGCATCGTGAAGGCGCAGTTTTTGGATGATGGCGTGCGTTCATTAGATCATAAATCCCTGCAACAAATGCGATTAATCCGGGACGTGTCCGGGATCAATCGCAAGGGAGCATGCGACTAATACAATTTTACATCCCTTTATATGGAGTGAATTGATCGCATTTGTTCGAGCATGTCCTATGAAGAGACTAATTGTTCAACTTGTATACCCGAACGGGTACCAATGTAGATTAATCACTAACATACCGAACGGGTACAAATGTAGATCAATCGCTTTCATCCCGAACGGGAACGAATGTAGATTAATCGCTTTCATCCCCAACGGGTACAAATGTAGATCAATCGCTCTCAGCACGAACGGGTACAAATGTAGATTTTTCCTTAAAAATTGTAAATGTTCATGCATATTTAAATAAAGATTATATAATGTTATACTTTTGTAAAAAAATCTCAATAAATAAATTTAAAAAATTGTAAGTTTTGAGTATGCATTATATGAGCGTAATGTAAAGGATTTTTTCATAGGATATTTTAGGCAACATTTTGTTAAAATTGATATTAAAAAAGGGTGTTCAATTCGTTTTACCGGTTGTTCTACAATTTTTTAAATACATTGCATATTTTTGTAAAATGTCTACATTTAAGGAATCTAGATTTGTACCCGTTCGGAATGAAAGCGATTAAACTACATTTATACCCATTCGGGATGAAAGCGATTAATCTACATTTATACCCGTTCGGGATTAAAGCGATTAATCTACATTCATACCCGTTAGGGAACAATTGGTCTACAATTAGTCTACATTTATACCCGTTCGGGAACAATTGGTCTACAATTAGTCTACATTTATACCCGTGCGGGAATAATCGGGGACTAATTGTGGACCGATTGTTCTCGAAAGAGATCAATCGAGGACAAATCTCTTTCGGGATTGATCGCACATTTTTTTGCAGGGATATGATATATGCATGTATGTACATACATATGAATGCATTTGTGTACGTATATATGTATGTATGTACATATGTTTGTATATATTTATAATATTTTAAAAAGCTTTAGGTCTTATAGCGATATATATGTACATATGTATATTGAAGTTGCACTTTAACAATTTTATTATATATTTATTCAATCTAATAAAAATTTTATATGTACATATATGTATGAGTTTACATACATATTCGTGTTCATTCGTTACATACATACATATGTATATATTTTCTGAAATAGGACGTTATTGAAAAAAATTCTGAAATAAGACGTTTTTCAAACAATTTTTGAAATAGCCGTCGATATGTAGTCTATATAAATATTTTATTTAACATAGGTACCTACATCTTTAGATTTTACTTTAAAACTGGAATTGAACAACTGTGCGTACGTTCAAAATACAAGTTCGGATTTTATTAAATTGTACATATGTATGTCTATTCAATAATGGAATGCGGGTAATGATATTTTCTATTTGGAATGTATATGCATACATGTGTACAAATAAATAAAATGCCAGCTTATTTTTTGAGCGCTCAATTGTTGTATTCTAGTTTTCAAGTAAGAACTAAATACATACATATGTACATATGTATGTAGGTATTTATGTTAAATAAAATATTTAACCGCCCTTAACTCATACATATAGACTACAAATGTACATAAATATATATGTAGGTACATCGGTATGTAAATATAAATTTTTATAAATATTAATTTAAATAAATTTAATAATTTAATTAATTTGAATAAATATCTACATACTTAATAAAATTTAAACTCGATATACGTACATACATATACATGCCTATCGCTATGAGAGCTACTTAAGGCTTTTTAAAATATTATAAATATGTACATACATACATACATCATATTTATGATCTAATAAACGCACGCCATCATCCAAAAATTGCGCCTTCACAATGCCATTAGCTGCTGAACTGCTTGCCCAGAATGTTGTACTACAGCTACGGACTACATAGCTTACTACATCAGCTGATGACTGATTTTGTGGCAACGCTCGAAAATGTGAACACAATGGTGTAGCTCAGTGTATCTCATATATGTCATCTTTTTTATATTTTTGTACAGGGGATTCCTTAAATTCCATAAAAAATCTTTATTTTTCACAAGTTCAATTCATTTTTCCGTTTCTTCGTCCTTCATTTCGAATTTCCGTCATTAAAAAATTGAGCTGTCACACTGTAGCGCGCTACAAAGTTAAAGTTAACTCTACTTCTACTACAGCCACAACTACACGCTACAGACACAGCTACACATTGTGGGCATTGCAATGCAATTGTACTGTTTTAACTTTTGACAGCTCCCCTGCAAAAATCATTGGATTATATGCTCCATTTGTGGTAGGTTGGAGTACTTTCAAGGTGACCACTAACATAGCCCAAACGACCGATTAATGTATCTGGATCGGTTCGTAGTTAGCCGAACATAGCAAAAACCAAATGCTTATCGCGACGACGACGATATGTGTATACATACATACATAACTACATACATACATACATATGTTTGAACGCATACACGTTATTCGTCGTCGTCGCATAAACGTTTGGTTTTTGTTGTTATGTTCGGCTAACCGTTAGGTACTCCATCAATTAATCCAATGTAGGTACTCCATGGATTAGTTTGATTGTTATGCGGGATTGGAGTATATACTCCATTGCAATGACATGCAATGTTAAATGGACCATATTTTTTGTATGAAATGTGGCAAGTTATGGAGTAATCTGTTGGTCCATAGCGAGCACTCCATGGATTAGTGAATGGAGTACTCAGAATTTTTACAGGGTCTTACTACGTACTACAGCCACACCATTCTGGGCAAGCAGTAAACCTCACAACAAACCCTTGTGAACGCATAAAATGATAAACTCAAAGAGCGATCAAAAAATGATAAACTCAAAAAATGATCGCTAGCGCAAAAAATTATAAAATAAACTCATAGAATGAATTTTCAAACGATCTCTCATTTTAAAATGAATTTATGTAAGAGTTTATCGCCACTGCAGAGACCCATCGATCGCTGTTTACGTTCGTTCATTTGCGTTCGTTGTCACTGTGTATTTGCGCTCGTGAGAGCGTGGCATAGCTCAGAATTATAGAGTGATAATTCGTTTGAGTGAGTTTAATTTGAGCGTTCTTCGCACCCTGCTAAATAATCCTTAAATCACGTCAATCTGAACATGCTTTTATAAGATTAAAATTGGGATTGCAAAAATAAGGTTTTTCTCTCTGTCTACTATTTTTGCCGATGATGCAGTTTAATGATGATTATTGTGAAACATATAAATCCGTCGATATAAAGAAATCTAGCGTGAACCTACATGATTTCATAGAGTTCTTGCAGAATTTTACACCAGATCAGGGCAGCGACATACGCGTTTTGAAATTCAAAAAATGCAGGACATAAAAAAATGTGGAAATTTGTACCACCGATTCATCACCCCTTTTACCTGTCTCTCCAAATGTAAACCGCAGAGATGAAACAGAAAACAATCCAGAAGATTTTCTACCAGCCCGCCGTGGAGAAAACTAGGTTACTGTTACTTTTAATGCAGAGGTGATCATTTAGGAACATATGTATGTTATTTTTGTAATTAAAGTACTACCTTTCACATATTTTTTCTTTTATTCATATAATTTTCAATTTGTAGTTCAAACTTCCTTAAAAATTAAAAATTCTAAAGTGGTCTATGTAACAAGTTTTCTTGTTACAAATAAATATTATATAAAAAACGTTTTAATAATAATTTTTTTTAATGCAGAATGTTAAGTTAACTATTAAGCTAACATAATAATTTACAATATTCACTTAACATATGTACATCAACAATCGCACACCGCATTAAAACGCGTTTCATCTGTTTTCTCCAATTTTGTATTTTGTTAGATAGACCAGTTTAGTTCTACGCTAGCCATATGTAGTACTTTAAGAATTAGCTCTGTTCAATAACAAACAATTTTTACGATTTTTTCCTAAAAAGTGTAATTTTCATATGGAGAATTGTCAGATATTGGGCCATATTAATAAAATCCAAGCAAATGCTTTTACTCAAAATTTCAGAAATTTTACATTAATTTGTATGAACCAAATTTCAAAATTTGAGTAGAAGGTCGGAAAACTTGAGCAAAAGCAAATGCTTGGATTTTATTAATATGACCCATTGTCTAATATTTTGTTATGCTTTTTATTAGGTTTGTTTAATGAGACCAAAAATAGAGTAGAGCAGCTCAAGTTAGATCAAAATAGAACAGCTATCGCAAAACAAATAGAGCAAGTTAGAGCAACTTAGATCAAACATCTCATGAAACACTTTTTAGGCAGCAATTAGGAAAACATTTGACTGATTGACATTTCAATACGACTTTACATAAATGCAGCAAAAAATTGACAAAACAACTACACTCTATGTCAACAATTTTCCCTTTTTTATTTTGAATACCTAGAGCAGCTCAGTAAACAAACCTATTATTTTTAGTGCACTTACATTTATTTTTAACAAAAACAAAAAGAAAGGGAACCGAACATTAGATACTCAGCTGTATGCTTTAATTCTCTGTTTGCGTTTATTGGAAACACGGAAAATAGGCGTAAGAATACATACTTGGTAATTGGTTTTTTAATTACTGAGTATTGGTAATGGTAATTGTACTTGTACTATGTTTTTTCCGCTCTGCTATGTAGTAAAAAAAACAAGCTTTCACATAAAATCTAACATTTCGCTAGCTTAGAGTGCAAATTGTGTAAGTCCTTTTTTCAAACTTTATAGGAGAGACAAAAAACAAAAAATAAAAAATTTCGAAATGAAAAAACAAATTTCCGTTCATTTAAAATTTTGGACTTACACAATTTTCTTCGTTTTTGGACTTACACAATTTGCGTATCACTGAATAACAACGAGTAGAAATATGACAAGTATCACAGACGGCGTGGTGTAATAAGGCCTTTAAGGCTTTATATCGCAACCAAAGTGAGATAAAGCCTTTATTTTGTCATTTTCAAAAAAAGGTCTTATTTCACATTTAAAACGCAATTAGGTCTTTTTTGAAATGTGCAATAACCCCTTTATTTATTTACGCGAGAACTTATGAGAATTCCAATGAGCAAATAACTGTTATATAAATAAAAGAAGGACATCACCGTGGCGGTAGCCACGGCTGTGACACACGACCGGACTTGGATAGCGTAGCCCAGAGTTATTTTTTATAAGCGCGGCCGAAGGCCGCCCACGCTGAAGGGTGTACTACGCAGAAGGACATCACCGTGGCGGTACTGTGGATCGGGCCATAGATATTACTCCATAAAGAGAATTTTTTATAAGCGCGGCCGAAGGCCCCCAACGCAAAAGCTGTTCTCCGCAAAAGTTTTTTCTTTATCTTCTCTTTCCGGAGTAATATCTATGGCCCGGTCCACAGTGCTTTTGCGCAGAACACTTTTCTGTTTTGGCGGCCTTCGGCCGCGCTTATAAAAAATAACCCTGGGCTACGCCATCCGTCCGGACGTGTGCCGTAACCGTGGCTACCGCCACGGCGATGCCCTTCTGCGTAGTACACCCTTCAGCGTAGGCGGGGTCTGGTATGATATGTCGAAAATTTTAATGTCGATCCCGCGTATGCGGCCTTCGGCCGCGGTTTCAAAAAATAACCCTCAGCCGATAGAATTCTCTTTTCGGAGTAATATCTATAGCCCGGTCTACAGTACTTTTGCGGCCATTTCAACTCGCAAAATTGGTATCGATTATTAGCCTTTTTTGGTCGCCGTCCCCTATACCAGGCACTTGCCACAAAGTGAAATAAGACCGTTAGAACCTTATTTCACATTTCAAGTGAAATAAGACCTTATTCTTAATAAAGGCTTTATTTCTCAATCGATAGCGATATAAGGCCTCAAAGGCCTTATTTCAAAAGGCCTTATTACACCCCGCCTCACAGACTTATTTAGCGTGGTGCGTATTTGATTTTTCTAGCCTTCTACATAAAAATATACACTTTTTCATAAAAATGGACTTACACAGTTTGCATTCTAAGCTAGCGATTTGTTTATATGTGTCTCAATAGACTTACACCTTCTGACTTATTTCAGCAATCACTTTGCGCACCCAGCCGCAACTCAATGCTCACTGGCCGACGCCCGGATACTCTGCGGCTTTACGACTTTTACAACTACTGGCGCGATTTTGTTGGAAACTTTACCACATTACCTCAATATTTTAAATCGCACAGCTACTATACTTATGGCATCGGAAAAGTGTTTCATCCCGGCCTCTCATCAAACAATACAGATGATTATCCTTACAGTTGGTCTACTTCAACTTTTCGACCAAAGAGTGAGAAGTATATGAACTCACCGGTATGTCCCAACCATAATGGAGTACTGCGTAAAAATCTTATATGCCCAGTGAATATACAAACCCAACCGTTGAAAACATTACCCGATATCGAGTCAACTATCGAGGCGATACGTTTCGTCAGTACATACAAACGGCGCAAGCCTTTTTTTTTAGCTCTTGGATTTCACAAGCCTCATATTAACTTCCGATTTCCCCAACAGTTTATTGAACAATTTCATCTCGAAGATTTCAATAACTTTACCACTAACACGCAGATGCCCAAAGATATGCCAAATGTTGCGTGGAATCCGTATATAGATGTACGCTCGCGTGATGATTTCAAACATCAAAATATTTCATTCCCTTATGGTCCGATATCACCGTTACAGCGACGCTCACAAATACGACAAGCTTATTATGCATCCGTCGCCTATGTGGATGACCTTTTTGGAAAATTTATGGCTCATGTAAATGTGAGCAATACGATCATATTGGTAACTAGCGACCATGGCTGGTCTCTGGGTGAACATGCCGAATGGGCTAAGTATAGCAATTTCGAAGTTGCTCTGCGCGTTCCATTAATTGTACGAAGTCCCGAGTTTCCTCTATTTGTAGCTCATCGAATGCATACAATTGTCGAATTAGTAGATATATTTCCGACATTGGTGGATTTGGCTCATTTACCGCCACTGCAACCTTGTTACAAATCCGCGCCTCTCTCCTCTACACAATGGACTTGCAGCGAAGGCAAAAGCTTATATCCGTTATTGAAGGGTTATGGCTTAGGACAAGAATATGTGGCGCTAAGCCAATACCCACGTCCGGGCATAGAACCAACAAGGCATCCAAATAGTGATAAGCCCAAACTTTTGAATATCAAAATAATGGGATACTCAATGCGAACGGAAATATTTCGTTACACGCTTTGGGTTCGATTTAGCGGACAAAAATTTAGTAGAGGTAAACTGAGTATTATACTTCGATAAACATGTATATTTTATTATGGAAGCCTTACGGTTTTCAGATTGGAATGACATATACGGCGAGGAGTTGTACGATCATCGCTTGGATCCCAACGAGGACATAAATTTGGCAAAAATACCAGAGTTTGATGAGATACGCATGCTTTTGAAACATCAATTAATCGTGAAACTTACAAAATAGCTGTAGGATATAACATAATCTATATCTATATATATGTATATATAAAAATCAAGCCTATTCCCTTCTCGCCGGCTTTCGCCCAAACGCGTGGAGGGATTTGACCGAATTTACATACAAGATGAGTACCTTGCTCTAGATGGTTTATATGCATATTTTTTTCAAATCCGGAAGTCGGTTCCCTAGATATAGGTCAAAAGGTCAAAACGTGGATCCGTCTTTACCCTGAATATTTTTGGTCGATATTGGTATCAAATGAAAGGTATTGAGCAGGGAATTTACGTAGAATAGCACTAATTGTGATGCCTAGGCCGAGTCCCCAGATGACCCTCGAATGTTTCTGAGCGATTTTGGTATCAAACGAAAGGTCTTGATGAGGACTTCGACACAGAACTACATATTATAATTGTGATATATAGGCCGGGTCCCCAAAACGTGGACCCGTATGAAACCGAAAAGTGGGAATCATGGCGTCAGTATAGAGAAAAGAAAAGTCGAATGGAATTGAATGGGAAAGGGAGGGGAAAGAAACGAAAATGGAATGGGAGAGAGACAGAGATTGGGAGAGCGAAAGGGGGAACGAATAGGAGGGGGAGAGAAAAGCAGGGGTAATAGAAAGGAAAAAGTGAAATTATAGGAAAAGGGAGTGGAAGTCTAAGAGTTTTCAGGTCCCCAGATGTAGGTCAAAACGTGGACCCGAATGACGCCGGAATATTTTTCAAATATTGGTATCAAATGAAGGTTATTGAGCAGGGATTTTACATAGAGATGAACTCATTGTAATTCCTAGGTCGGGTCCCTAGATTTGGATCAGAACGTGGAGCCCGATGACACCGGGACATTTCTCACTGATATTGGTATCAAATGAAAGGTGTTGAGCAGGGCTTTTATATCGAGCCGTACCCATTATAATTCCTAGCTCAAGTCCCCATATATGGGTCAAAACGTGGACGGATGACCACGGAATATTTTCCAGCGATATTGGTATCAAATGTAGGGTGTTGAGCTGGGATTTTACATAGGTATGAACTCATTATTCCTAGGTCGAGTCCCCAGATGTGTGTCAATACGTGAAGCCGGATGATTCCGGGATACTGCTGAGAAATACTGCACCCAGAAAAAGAAACATCAACACGATTCATGCAAAATTAACACGATCGATCTTTACACGTAGAAGAGCAACAATTTTTTCAAATTACACGATGTTTGAAACATGACTTTGGCTTTGTAAATGTCATCTGAAAAATTGGTAAATTCAACCAAATTTTATTGTTGATACAACATGAAGCAATTTTAAAATATACAAGATGATTAAAATAAAAAATTTTATTCCTAAATGTCATTTGGAATTTGGTTTATTTAACATGATGATAGTGTTAATATAAACTAAAAAAATTAAAAAAAAAAGGACGTCCCAATTCTAGTATTAATACAACATGAAAACAAATATTAAAACAACAAGAACCAACTAAACGTTGGTTGATATAACACGAAACCATTTTGAAACATAAATGTCATTTGGAATTTTGGTTTATACACAATTTTTTTCAACATTTGATGTTCTGATGTTCGTGAAAAACGCAAATTATTATTATTTTTTTAACAAAAAGGAAATTTTGTGCCGTGGCAATTTTGAGAGTTTAGCATCATTGGCAGTGCGTGATAATGGTTTTTCCACTTACATATATTTTCAGTTTACAGGTGAGTTAAAAGTGGATTGCATTTTTGTTTCTAAAAGTTTTTAATGTACAATATTTTCTTTTTTCTCTTCATAGTTTGCAATTTTTACCACGGGGAGGTCCTCACATATCGAGCGATACCGAAGCAGCTGCTTTATTTATCTACTGATTATATATTTTATGCTTCTTATTGTTTCTTTTATTTATAAAAATAATTTGTAAAATCAACAAGAATTTCTAGTTATTTTAACAATAAATTGACGGTTAAATTAAAAAGATGTTATTGTTAAAACAACACGACCATTTCGTGTTAATTTAACTAGTTTAAATTGTAAAATCAACAGGAAAACTCAATACTTTTTAGTGTTAATTCTACAGTTATCATCCTGTTAAACTAACACTTGACAGTAGTGTTAAATTTACACGTTTACATGATGGCATACATTAAGCATCATGTTGAAAAAAATTAACCACAAAATTTGTTGATTTTTGGTAGATTTCAAACGATTTTTTTTTCTGGGTGTGATGTAAAATGAAAGGTGTTGACCAAGGCTGCTACATAGAGCTGTGATTCTTAGGCCCGGTACTCAATTATGGGTAAAACAGTGGACCCGGATTGGGGGTTCAACCCCCCCCCCCTTGTGGTTTATCATAGATCCCAAATTAATGCCTTTATAGATTCTGCGCCCAAATTTCCCAAACTGATCAAGGAAAACTCTATCATTCCAAAAGCAATGGTTGAATGGGTTTAGCTGTCCAAAGGCAAAACTCGACATTTATTTTCAGATTATATTTTATATGCACATGTCCACAAGGTGAAACAGGTGCAATTGAATCAGTTCATTAAAATAGTTGTCCTTGTAGGCAATAATAACATACAATTACAACTTATAGTTAAATAGAAAATACCCGAAATTTAGAGGACGCACGTGCATAAAATCAAATTTGTCAAATGCTATTCGCAAATTGCCAAATCGCAAATTTATTTTCTTTTCTTTCTTATCCCTATTTTTATCGGGATTGTACAGAATTAATTTGGTCAGAAATGTCTGAATCGTTGGAGAAATTGCCTTTTTCAGAGGCATTTCGCAATTCTTGTTTAAATTAACCTTTTAAAAATTTGAGTATATAAAAACAAGAACTTCAATAAAGTAAAAATTCTATTAAAAATATAAATGTAACCAAAAAGTACTAAGTACATACATTAAGGTGGAGTGAAATCATATGGAGATTTTTTTGTTGTTCTTTTTTTGAACGTACCAGCAATGAAAAGTTGCCTTTATACGAGTTAATGAACCCCACAAAATTTTATCGCGATAGGATGACGTTTTGAACTGCCCCCAGCCCCGCAAAGTTGAAAGCAAAAAGCGTGATCTGGTACAAATATGAAATTTTGAAAATTACAAAATCAAAAAACTAAGTATAAGGATTGATAAAGATGGCTAAGCTGAGTATTAAAGTGAATTTTTTTTTTTTTGGAAACAACAACAACAAAAGTTATTAAAGGTCAAAGTTTATATTATGCATTTTTTAAATTGCAATTACTTAAAGAATACTGAACCGATTTCGAATATTCCATATACCATTCGATAGGTATTTTGATTCCCTTTAATTTGATATACATTTTATATATAAAAAGTAAGGGGGGTAAAAGGGGGGTTGACCCCCGCAGGGGTCGTGTTATGGAACCCACATAAAATGTATATCAAATTAAAGGGAATCAAAATACCTATCGAATGGTATAAAAATATTCGAAATCGGTTCAGTAGTTTTTAAGTAATTGCAATTTAAAAATGCACAATATAAACTTTGACCTTTAATAACTTTTGTTGTTGTTGTTTCCAAAAAAAAAAAAATTCACTTTAATACTCAGCTTAGCCATCTTTATCAATCCTCATACTGCGTTTTTTGATTTTATAATTTTCAAAATTTCATATTTGTACCAGATCATGCTTATTGCTTTCAACTTTGCGGGGCTGGGGGCACCTCTAAACATGCGAGTAGGTCAATAAAATTTTACAGGCTTATTACTGGGCTAGAAAGGTTCCGTTCTGGCTTTGGTATAATGAGAAGGTAGAAGCATTATGAAAAATGCAACCCTTCCATTATATTTGTTGTTGCCTTATGTCGCTAGACTGTCAAACGTGAATTGTCCAATTGGCGAACACACATCCCCACACTCAATATAATTTGACAGTTCAGAATCGTAAGATCTTTCCCAATAACCACTGAAAAAGAAATTCTCAAACATTGAGAAAATATTGTTTCTAAATTTGAGAATCAACATATCGCACGTTTTATGCAATAGGGATTTAACTCGAAATTTTCAATTTCTGGGATATTGCCATATATTTTAATAACTGGGTCGTGCCTTTAAGTCTAGTCTTATAAAATACTCAAAAAGATAAAAATGGCGGAAATAAAAGTGATTTTGTAGTTAGCCGTAGAAGGAAACTATTTGAAGATATAAAAGTTTGTTTGCGTTTTCCCAAAAAAAAAATTTTTTTGAGTTAAATCCCTATTGAATAAAACGTGCGATATATCGACACTTCCAAACAAAACTGTACTAAGTCTGAAAACTGTGTTTTGCAGGGGAAGCTCTCGAAGTTTAAATTCGATATGAAACTTCAGTTTCGCTTGTAACTTCTATTTGGATTGTAAGGTTGATACCAAAACTCGATACCATCTAAGTTAGGGTACGCTTTGTATAAAACCATAAGAAAAAATAAAAACTTGTTTCGTTGTTTTTCATGGCAAGCCTTCAATGTTTTTATTCTGTAAAAATGTCGAGTTGTATTATATGTACACTTTTGATTAGATTGTCCGAATGATACCAAAATTTGACAGCATCTAAATTTAGACACGCAATACTTGAAAACGCTAAAAACGGGAGAACATACTAAGTCGACTTAGTACAGTAGTTTGCAAGCGTCGATATATATATACACAGGCATGTATATATGTACATATATTAAAAAAGATATTAATATACTCACGTAACTTGTCGAAAGGCATCGGCGAAATTCGCCCGCACGGTTAAATGAAGAACATCACATCAGAATACAAATATGTAGTACATATGTACATACATCTATTGATTCCATTCCATTTCATTTGATAACTAATGCCTGGTTTTCACTAGGTCATATATGACGTCAAATATTGTCAAACAAATGAAAACGGGTTGGCATATTGTGTCAAATGCGTTTGCAGTCAGTTTTGACCACTCGCTGTCATATAAAATGACAGCCATATGAAAACACTCAAATTGTAGTTTGCCAGCGCATTGGGCAACATTTGACAAACAAAATTCATTTGCCAGCGTGTTGGCAAACTTGTTTCGTTTGTCAAGCTCACAGCTGATTCGCAGGGCCACGGAGCGTGTCAAGGAGCGAAGAGCTAAGGAGCTATGGCTTTTTCACGGAGCGGAGCTGGAGCTCAAATTACAGGTAGAAGCTGGAAGTGGAGTTAAAAATCACTAGCTCTTTATATATCTATATCTGTGGCCACAAGCAATAACCGCTTAAGTCGACTTAAGAAGATTTTGAGTTACATATACCACATTATTCTCCTTTTAAAACTCTATATTTCTGTAAAAACCCCATTCTTATAACTTAATTCAATAAAAAGATATAAATAAAAACATGTAGGTATATTAGGTATATTAAACTTGCTATAACAGCCAAGGTAGATTTATATATTTAATGAAATTTCTGCATGATATTTTGTTTTATTTACAAAATTTGATCGTAACATTGTAAATGGCTCACTGATTTTGCGTCCATGGTTTTTAATCGATTTTTTCTGATTTGTTAAGAAAAGCCTTCGAATAAAAATATAAAAATAAGATTTTCTTTGCACTGCCATAAGCACTCAGATATAAAAAAATTTTATATGTACATATGTGCCTATGATTCATATTTTATGTGCAGAGCAAAGGCACTTTGTATTACAGCTCCCGAGAACTGCCGTAAGAAATCGAAATATACAATAACAAAAGTGTAATGAAAAAAAAATTCAAAATATGAAAGCACTGTAAAAAATTTGTATTCAAATAATTTTCATATAAAAAATAAAAAAAAAATTTGTATGTATGTGATACTACCATTTGAAAATAAATTCTAAAATAATAGTGGTCTTCATCTAAAGTGATAAAGTAATAAATTTTTAAAGTTTATCAGTTTATCCGCATTTTTACATGAAACCACCTTGGTAAATAATTGTTTAAACTCTTGTCAGTGTCAACTTGATTAATAAATAAAAAAAACCCAATAAAATAAACAAAAAAAAAATGCCGAAGGAAACCACAATTTCTTCTTTTAAATTGAAAAAGTAAAACTGACAATGTGTCAGACTTGAGTTTTACCGAAATTTATAAATTTACGCAACAAAATCGTTCGGTAAAGTGATAAACTTTGCTTAAATATATTTTCATACAAATTTTGACAGATAATTTATTACAATTAATATTTTATCAGTTTACCGCATTTACCAGCAGTTTACCACTTTAGATGAAGACCCTTAATATTTTATTGGAATTCATAAAAAAATCTAAATGAGCAAAAAATGTTTCAATGCATATAAAAATTTTGTAGATGTATTGAGCTTTGTACTTTCAATACGAGAGCGTTTAGCAGGCCTGCTATAGAGAATAAAGGTAGGTTTAAAACCGAAGATGGTTTTAAAGCGACCCTAGATTATGCCAAATAGTTCGAGTTTACCTTTATCTCAGGTAAGCGTTGAGCGTCTCTTTTCATCATTAAAAATTGTCGTATCTGATTTAAAACAGTCTTGTCGATTTGAAGCGGAGCCAATATATAAAAAATCGGAGCGAGAACGGAGCCCTATGCAAAAAAAGGATGGGAGCTATTGCCTATATGACACTACGTTTTTTTCTTGTTTTTTTTTGGTGTGGAAAATCCACCGAAAGTCAAAATACAAAAACAATTCTTCTGTAGGTTGAAAAGAGACAAAAACTCCCTCAAAAACAATTTGATTGCCATTCAAACTAAATGAAAATAATATTTATTTCAAGAATTAATTTTTTTGGAAATTTGAATTTAAATTACTGCAATAAAAGTTATGAAACTCAGATGGCAGAGTAGCTGTGTATTCCATGTTATAAAGAGAAGCCAGTGCGCAGTATAATTTTTCTTCCGGACATCTTCTTTCCCCTTACGGCCAAAGCAGAAGCTTACAAGAGGCAAATTTAAAATTTGTATTTCCATATATTTTTTATTTTATATATAATTTATTTTATAGTTGTCAACTTAAAACAATTGTCAGAAAAACCTGCCTAGATGGTATTTTGTTGGTATTTCGTTTGGTTTTTTCAATATAGCTTGCTCGGTTGCACCAACGCAAAAATGTATTTGACCATCTCCTTCACTCCAAAAAACCTTGTAGAATACCGGAAAAAAAACGTAGTGTCATATGGGCATAAGAGCAACAAAAAGTTTTGGAAGCGGAGCAAACGAAAAAATCCTTTGCACCGGGGCCCTGGTTTGTCGAGCGCACAGCTGATTGTGATTGTGCGAGTATTATAAATTTATTTACTTATTTTGTTAATAGTATTTTAATATCAGAAAATGGAAGAGTTATTAGTAAACGATTTCCAAGTTTTTGTGCAACCTAGAAATAGCACCACCACAAGAAAACCACGGGTAAGAAAACAGACCTTGCTGTCCGGCTGTCAAAAGCTTTTACTTCACGTTTGACAGCGGAGATGAAAACGGACTGTCAATCAACTGACACCAAAATTTGACGGCAATCTTTGACCCACACTGCTCTATCGACTTCATGTCAGTTTTTGAAACCTAATGAAAACACATTTGACTCAAAATGACATATTGTCATCTAGGACAGTGATTTGACGTCAGTGAATTTGACCTAATGAAAACCAGGCTTAACGTTTGATGTTTGAGAATATGGTTAGTTCTCGGATGAACCTCAAGTTGCAAATTAAAATGTTTATTGGGTAAACAAATGTACGTATGTGTGTGCACACATAAACAAGATTTGACAATTCAAGGTTAGTCTCGAAAAATACTACTAAAAAAATCAACCCTTGCGCTTCTACCTTATAAGTGTACCCTGTGTTATACAGTGATGCACACCGCCGACTGCGCTACTTAAGCCTGGTTTTCATTAGGTCAAATTCACTGACGTCAAATCACTGTCCTAGATGACAATATGTCATTTTGAGTCAAATGTGTTTTCATTACGTTTCAAAAACTGACATGAAGTCGATAGAGCAGTGTGGGTCAAAGATTGCCGTCAAATTTTGGTGTCAGTTGATTGACAGTCCGTTTTCATCTCTCATGTCAAACGTGAAGTAAAAGCTTTTGACAGCCGGACAGCAAGGTCAGTTTTCTCACCCGTGGTTTTCTTGTGGTGGTGGTATTTCTAGGTTGCACAAAAACTTGGAAATCGTTTACTAATAACTCTTCCATTTTCTAATATTAAAATACTATTAACAAAATAAATAAATAAATTTATAATACTCGCACAATCACAATCAGCTGTGCGCTCGACAAACCAGGGCCCCGGTGCAAAGAATTTTTTCGTTTGCTCCGCTTCCAAAATTTTTTGCTGCTCTTATGCCCATATGACACTACGTTTTTTTTCCGGTATTCTACAAGGTTTTTTTGAGTGAAGGAGATGGTCAAATACAGTTTTGCGTTGGCGCAAGCGAGCAAGCTATATTGAAAAAACGAAACGAAATACCAACAAAATACCATCTAGGCGGTTAAAAACCAACGAGCCACCTTGTATTTCCGTAGGTTTTTTTGCATTCGGCAGGTTTTTCTGACAATTGTTTCAATTTGACAACTATAAAATAAATTATATATAAAATAAAAAATATATGGAAATACAAATTTTAAATTTGCCTCTTATAAGCTTCTGCTTTGGCCGTAAGGGGAAAGAAGAAGTCCGGAAGAAAAAGTATACTGCGCACTGGCTTCTCTTTATAACATGGAATACACAGCTACTCTGCCATCTGAGTTTCATAACTTTTATTTCAGTGATTTAAATTCAAATTTCCAAAAAAAATTAATTCTTGAAATAAATATTATTTTCATTTAGTTTGAAGTTTAATGTCAATCAAATTGTTTTTGAGGGAGTTTTTGTCTCTTTTCAACCTACAGAAGAATTGTTTTTGTATTTTGACGTTCAGAAAAAAACGTAGTGTCATATAGGCATTAGCTCCCATCCTTTTTTTGCATAGGGCTCCGTTCTCGCTCCGATTTTTTATATATTGGCTCCGCTTCAAATCGACAAGACTGTTTTAAATCAGATACGACAATTTTTAATGATGAAAAGAGACGCTCGACGCTTACCTGAGATAAAGGTAAACTCGATACTATTTGGCATAATCTAGGATCGCTTTAAAACCATCTTCGGTTTTAAACCTACCTTTATTCTCTAAAGCTAAACGCTCTCGTATTGAAAGTACAAAGCTCAATACATCTACAAATTTTTTATATGCATTGAAACATTTTTTGCTCATTTAGATTTTTCTATGAATTCCAATAAAATATTAAGGGTCTTCATCTAAAGTGGTAAACTGCTGGTAAATGCGGTAAAGTGATAAAATATTAATTGTAATAAATTATCTGTCAAAATTTGTATGAAAATATATTTAAGCAAAGTTTATCACTTTACCGAACGATTTTGTTGCGTAAATTTATAAATTTCGTTAAAACTCAAGTCTGACACATTGTCAGTTTTACTTTTTCAATTTAAAAGAAGAAATTGTGGTTTCCTTCGGCATTTTTTTTTGTTTATTTTAATGGATTTTTTTTATTTATTAATCAAGTTGACACTGACAAGAGTTTAAACAATTATTTACCAAGGTGGTTTCATGTAAAATGCGGATAAACTGATAAACTTTAAAAATTTATTACTTTATCACTTTAGATGAAGACCAGCTTCTACCTATAATTTTAGCTCCAGCTCCGCTCCGTGAAAAAGCCATAGCTCCTTAGCTCTTCGGTCCCTGACACGCTCCGTGGCCCTGCGTATCAGCTGTGAGCTTGACAAACGAAACAAGTTTGCCAACACGCTGGCAAATGAATTTTGCGTGTCAAATGTTGCCCAATGCGCTGGCAAACTACAATTTGAGTGTTTTCATATGGCTGTCATTTTATATGACAGCGAGTGGTCAAAACTGACTGCAAACGCATTTGACACAATATGCCAACCCGTTTTCATTTGTTTGACCATATTTGACGTCATATATGACCTAGTGAAAACCGGGCATTACACAAGAGCAACATATTTCTGCCTTATGGTGCTAACAGTCAACAACGAGTTGCCGCAACCCGTGTCAGCTGACACGATCTACCTTATGAGAGTGCCATATAAATGAAAACTCACCAACGACCGAAACATACGAGTACGCAGCCCGTACCGCAGAAATCAACGAGCATTTTGATTTTTGCCGGAAAACGTGTCAGCTGATTGCTTTTGCTCAACGCGGTGTTGCCGAACGAACTTTTTTAGCCACTAAAACATTTGAACGGCATTTTTCATTGTATTATTAAACGAAATCAATGCGAGTGTAAAATGTAATGGAATATATCTTTCTTCATAGGAAAAACAGCTTAAGTTTACTTAAGCGAAATATGAGTTATTAGATAATTGTTTAGCTCATTTATTGAAAATAATTATCATTTATGTATATGTTATTAATTCACATGAAACCATTTTTAATACGTTTATTTTAGTTTCAAATAAACTTAAAATCGAGATTATCCAGTTATAACTTTTTTCGGAGCATAAATTCGCACAGGATGAAATAAAAAAGTTACATAAATGATGTTAGTAACTAGTAATTTACGATAAATAAAAGTAATTTTTATTTCAAAATTATCCCTTTTTACCATTTTTGAATGGGTCAACGGATAGCGGGCCAGCGGATAGTGAACAACTGATATTTTCCGTCATAAAATTCACACAGGCAAACAAAATTGCGACAATGGCAGCTTTTAGAAATTTTTTGTGTAAGCACGAAATAAAAATTGCGTATGGTTATTCCTTTATTCATTGCCAAAAAAGTGTATTTTCTTTTACTTATTTTTCACTTTTCAACAAGAAAATAACAAAATACATCAGAAATGCAACTCTGACTCCTGAGGAGGGATAGGACCCGCCACTCAAAAACCCGTTTTTACACCGCCGTTTGTTGTTGCGTTAAAAAATTAAGTTCCGCTTCGTATTCGTGTTCATGTGATCAAAACGCGTCGATTGACACGCCACTTCTTGAAAATTTACCAATTTTCACCGTTGTCACCTAAACTAGATAATTACCAAAACTTGGAATACAAAATCGCGCATTTTTTTATTAAAAATTTTCGCCTGTGTCGCTTTTTTTCTTAAAGAAAACAATATATTTAAAAATTTTAATTGAGAGTAAACATCGGTACTAAGTTTGGGTATTTCATGCGAAATTTTTGTGTCTTCCGATTATTTCAAATGCGGCAACACTCACACGGCTGTTCAAAATAGAAAACAGCTGATTTTTATCTTTTCATACGGGCACGCATTTTGTCTAACTCGGAACGAACTCGGGCTTCGGAAACGGGTCGTCAACTCGTTGTTGACTGTCGGCACCCTTAGTGTGCGCGTATAAGCAGAGCACTGCAAGAATTTCGCTGTGATGATTTTCATAGTGGCGTTTAAAATTGTGTGATTTTATTGAACTAAAAATTTTAAAGCAAATTATGCATTGACGCTCATAAGAAGGGTTCAAATAAAAAAAATATTTCAATTCCGATTGAATTCTAATTCGGTCATTTTGTTGTCGCATACCTATTGCTCAGAAAAAAATTCTTTGCGCGATCGATGCACACAGCATGAAATTCAAGCGCAGACTAATGGTTCCAACAGTCATCAACGCCCGCACATACCCGTGTCAGCTGACACGATCTATCTTATGGGAGTTGCATGTAAACGAAATCTCACCGACGCTGACATAAACGCCCATAGCCGCCCGTATCGAAGAAATCAAACGAGTTTTGATTTTTCCCATAACAACGTGTCAGCTGATTGCTTTTGCTCAACGCGGTGTTGCCGAACGAACTTTTTTAGCCAATAAAACATTTGAACGGTATTTTTCATTGTATTATTAAACGAAATCAATGCGAGTGTAAAATGTAATAGAATATATCTTTGTTCATAGGAAAAACCGCTTAAGTTTACTTAAGCGAAATATGAGATTAGATAATTGAAAATAATTATCATTTCTGTATATGTTATTAATTCACATGTAACCATTTTTAATGCCATTATTTAATGGCGTTTTCTTTTCTCGAAATAATGTTGCCCTGTTTAATTTTTTTTAGCCATTTTATAGCTTTGTTTGGTCATTTCAACGAATATTAAGCTCTAACAAAGTGAGAGGATACCGTTAGCAACAAATTCAGCCATTTTATAGAAAGTCAAGTTACGTATTTCAATAATTGGAATATAGGAGGGCAGCATTTTTTCGTAGAAAAGAAAACGCCATTAGTTTCAAATAAACTTAAAATCGATATTATCCAGTTATAACTTTTGTTTTTCGGAGCATAACTTTTCGCACAGGATGAAATAAAAAAGTTGCATAAATGATGTTATATTTGAAAAATGTACATGTTTGAATGAAATAATAGTTATTTCATATCCCTGCTACATAGGAAATGGATAGCGTATTTTTCAAATAAGTGAGAAATTAGGCAATGAAAAGAAAAGAGTAATTTACGATAAATAAAAGTAATTTTTATTTCAAAATTATCCCTTTTACCATTTTTGAACGGATCAACGGATAGCGGGCCAGCGGGTAGTGAACAACTGATATTTTCCGTCATAAAATCCACACAGGCAAACAAAATTGCGACGAAGGCAGCTTTTAGAAAATTGTTTGTGTAAGCACGAAAAAAAATGCGTATGGTTATTCCTTTATTTATTGCCAAAAGTGTATTTTTTTTACTTATTTTTCACTGTTCAACAAGAAAATTACTAAATGCATCAGAAATGCAACTCTGACTTCTGAGGAGGGACAGGACCACACCGCTCAAAAAACTGTTTTTACCCCGCCGTCTTTTGTTAACAATTTTTTATTGCGTTAAAAAATTAAGTTCCGCTTCGAATTCGTGTTCATGTGATCAAAACGCGTCGATTGACACCCCAGTTCTTGAAAATTTACCAATTTTCACCATGTCACCTAAACTAGATAATTACCAAAACTTTGAATACAAAATCGCGCATATTTTTATTAAAAATTTTCGCCTACGTCTTTTTTTCTGAAAGAAAACAATATATTTAAAAATTTAAATCGAGAATAAATATCGGTACTAAGTTTGGGTATTTCATGCGAAATTTTTGTGTCTTCCCATTATTTCAAATACGGCAACACTCACACGGCTGTTCAAATTAGAAAACAGCTGATTTTTGTGTTGTCATGCGGGCATGAAATTCGTTCAACTCGTTATGTTTACGGGTACTCGATTCGTTCGGTCGACTCGTTGATGACTGACGACAACGAGTTGACGACCCGTTTCCGAAGCCCGAGTTCGTTCCGAGTTATGGTTCCAACAGTCATCAACGCCCGCACATACCCGTGTCAGCTGACACGATCTATCTTATGGGAGTTGCATGTAAACGAAATCTCACCGACGCTGACATAAACGCCCATAGCCGCCCGTATCGAAGAAATCAAACGAGTTTTGATTTTTCCCATAACAACGTGTCAGCTGATTGCTTTTGCTCAACGCGGTGTTGCCGAACGAACTCTTTTAGCCACTAAAACATTTGAACGGTATTTTTCATTGTATTATTAAACGAAATCAATGCGAGTATAAAATGTAATAGAATATATCTTTGTTCATAGGAAAAAACAGCTTAAGTTTACTTAAGCGAAATATGAGTTATTAGATAATTGTTTAGCTCATTTATTGAAAATAATTACCATTTCTGTATATGTTATTAATTCACATGTAACCATTTTTAATGCCATTATTTTAGTGTCAAATAAACTTAAAATCGATAATATCCAGTTATAACTTTTGTTTTTCGTAGCATAACTTTTCACACAGGATGAAATAAAAAAGTTGCATAAATGATGTTATATTTGAAAAATGTACATGTTTGAATGAAATAATAGTTATTTCCAGGGTGCGAAGAACGCTCAAAATAAACTCACTCAAACGAATTATCACTCTATAATTCTGAGCTATGCCATGCTCTCATGAGCGCAAATACACAGTGACAACGAACGCAAATGAACGCACGTCAGCAGCGATCGATGGGTCTCTGCAGTGGCGATAAGCTCTTACATAAATTCATTTTAAAATGAGAGATCGTTTGAAAATTCATTTTTTGAAAATTCATTCTATGAGTTTATTTTATAATTTTTGCGCTAGCGATCATTTTTTGAGTTTATCATTTTTTGATCGCTCTTTGAGTTATCATTTTATGCGTTCACAAGGGTTTGTTGTGAGGTTTAAGCAGCTAATGGCATTGTGAAGGCGCAATTTTTGGATGATGGCGTGCGTTTATTAGACCATAAATATGATGTATGTATGTATGTACATACATATTCATGCATGTGTGTACGTATATATGGATGTATGTACATAATTATAATATTTTAAAAAGCCTTAGCTCTCATAGCGATAGGTATGTATATGTACATATGTATGTAGGTATATCGAGTTTAAATTTTATTAAGTATGTATTTATTTAAACTAATTAAATTATTCAATTTATTTAAATTAATAGATATTTATAAAAATTTATATTTACATACCGATGTACCTACGTATATGTTGATGTACATTTGTAGTCTATATGTATGAGTTAAGGGTTGTTAAATATTTTATTTAACATAGGTACCTACATACATACATATGTATGTATGTATTTAGTTCTTACTTGAAAACTAGAATACAACAATTGAGCGTTCAAACAATAAGTTCGCATTTTATTTATTTGTACACATGTATGTATGTACATACATATGTATGTATATAAAATGAATGTATGTATGTAATATGTATGTATGTCTATTCAATGATGGAATGTAGGTATTGATATTTTCCAGGTTTTTTATACATTATTGCCCTTTTTTGTACCTACACAGTAAAAAAGGATAGTTTATTTCTAATATCATTTGGTACTTAATTTAATCATTCCTGGAATTAAATAATATTATATTATATATTATATTACCGTCACAGTATTTTTGGTTTAAAATCAAAACCAAAAAAAATATTAGAAAAAAAAAACCAGAAAAAGGTATAACAAATTAATACAAACTGTTTCTGAAAGTGAAATAGGAAGAATAAATTAAACTCATTAAAATAAATGGCCCAAAAAGCCTTCTTCATGTCTGATGTAGAAACTAATACAGGAGATTGGTTAAATATCTTATCGTGAAAACTGCGGGATGTGGGACATACGCATATGAACATACACACATACGCACGTTTTAAAGTACAATCTAAATATGTAGGTACCTATGTATGTTAAATAAAATATTTATATAGACTACATATCGATGGGTATTTCAAAAATTGTTTGAAAAACGTCTTATTTCAGAATTTTTTTCAATAACGTCCTATTTCAGAAAATTATTCAAAACGCCCTATTGCAGAGAAATACATACATATGTATATACATATGTATGTGTCGAATGAACACAAATACATATGTATGTAAACACATGCATATATAAAATTTTAATTAGATTGAATAAATACATAATAAAATTGTTAAAATGCAACTTCAATATACATATGTACATATATATCGCTATAAGACCTAAGGCTTTTTAAAATATTATAAATATATACATACATATGTACATACATATGTATATACGTACACAAATGCATTCATATGTATGTACATACATGCATATATCATATTTATGATCTAATAAACGCACGCCATCATCCAAAAACTGCGCCTTCACAATGCCATTAGCTGCTTAAACCTCACAACAAACCCTTGTGAACGCATAAAATGATAACTCAAAGAGCGATCAAAAAATGATAACTCAAAAAATGATCGCTAGCGCAAAAAATTATAAATTCAAACTCAAAGAGTGAATTTACCAGAGAAATTGTACGATAATTCATTTTTGAGTGAATTTATGCATTGAGTTTAACGCCACCGCTATGAGCGATCGATTGCTGTTGTGCTTTAGTTCGCTCGCTATTTGAGTGTTTATACATTTTTCTTTGAATATTTGTTTGTGATATGAGTAGAATGTATTTTTGAGCGTTCATGAGTGAGTTTTTCCGTACCCTGGTTATTTCATATCCCTGCTACATAGGAAATGCATAGCGTATTTTTCAAATAAATGAGAAATTAGGCAATGAAAAGAAAAGAGTAATTTACGATAAATAAAAGTAATTTTTATTTCAAAATTATCCCTTTTACCATTTTTGAACGGATCAACGGATAGCGGGCCAGCGGGTAGTGAACAACTGATATTTTCCGTCATAAAATCCACACAGGCAAACAAACTTGCGACGAAGGCAGCTTTTAGAAAATTGTTTGTGTAAGCACGAAATAAAAAATTCTTGTGGTTATTCCTTTATTTATTGCCAAAAAAGTGTATTTTCTTTTACTTATTTTTCACTGTTCAACAAGAAAATTACAAAATGCATCAGAAATGCAACTCTGACTCCTGAGGAGGGACAGGACCACACCACTCAAAAAACTGGTTTTACCCCGCCGTCTTTCGTTAACAATTTTTTATTGCGTTAACAAATTAAGTTCCGCTTCGAATTCGTGTTCATGTGATCAAAACGCGTCGATTGACACCCCAGTTCTTGAAAATTTACCAATTTTCACCATGTCACCTAAACTAGATAATTACCAAAACTTTGAATACAAAATCGCGCATATTTTTATTTAAAATTTTCGCCTACGTCTTTTTTTCTGAAAGAAAACAATATATTTAAAAATTTAAATCGAGAATAAATATCGGTACTAAGTTTGGGTATTTCATGCGAAATTTTTGTGTCTTCCCATTATTTCAAATACGGCAACACTCACACGGCTGTTCAAAATAGAAAACAGCTGATTTTTGTGTTGTCATGCAGCGTTGCGTGATTCGAATCAATTTTGATTTTAAATCAACTTTCAAATAAAGAATCAACTTGATTCGTGATTCAAACTATTTTCAAATAAAAGATAATTTTTATTTGTGATTCATTTCTCAAAAGAATCAAAAATACCCTTTGATTCGTGATTCAAACCATTTTCAAATCAAAGATAATTTTTGATTGTTGGGGTAAGTGGAAAAAAATTCAACAACTATTTACAGCGAAGGTTGAGTGTATAGCTATTTCACGAAAAACCATTTTCGATCATCAGCACTCTTTTCGGAAGTGGATGCACCGGGGATTGAACCCGAGTCCATTCCAACTTCAGCCGCAATGACCCAACGGATAAACACACTCGGCCATTGAGACTCTGTGCAAGCTGTTGGATTTTCCCCACTTTTGCCTTTTTCATATTCAACATTAACGTTAGTGTGTATATGCTTTTGCATATATTCTCCACAAACGTGCTGAATTTTTGTTGTAGGCAGTTCGCAATGAACATTGTTGTTGGTATTTATTTTATGTATATACCAAACAACGTTAACAATTTTACTTGAAAGAGTTTTTAGTGCTTAGCACGAAATTTTTATTTTTAATTCAATTTTTAATTGTTGGGGTAAGTGGAAAAAAATTCAACAACTATTTACAGCGAAGGTTGAGTGTATAGCTATTTCACGAAAAACCATTTTCGATCATCAGCACTCTTTTCGGAAGTGGATGCACCGGGGATTGAACCCGAGTCCATTCCAACTTCAGCCGCAATGACCCAACGGATAAACACACTCGGCCATTGAGACTCTGTGCAAGCTGTTGGATTTTCCCCACTTTTGCCTTTTTCATTTTCAACATTAACGTTAGTGTGTATATGCTTTTGCATATATTCTCCACAAACGTGCTGAATTTTTGTTGTAGGCAGTTCGCAATGAACATTGTTGTTGGTATTTATTTTATGTATATACCAAACAACGTTAACAATTTTACTTGAAAGAGTTTTTAGTGCTTAGCACGAAATTTTTATTTTTAATTCAATTTTTAATTGTTGGGGTAAGTGGAAAAAAACTAAAAACTCTTTCAAGTAAAATTGTTAACGTTGTTTGGTATATACATAAAATAAATACCAACAACAATGTTCATTGCGAACTGCCTACAACAAAAATTCAGCACGTTTGTGGAGAATATATGCAAAAGCATATACACACTAACGTTAATGTTGAAAATGAAAAAGGCAAAAGTGGGGAAAATCCAACAGCTTGCACAGAGTCTCAATGGCCGAGTGTGTTTATCCGTTGGGTCATTGCGGCTGAAGTTGGAATGGACTCGGGTTCAATCCCCGGTGCATCCACTTCCGAAAAGAGTGCTGATGATCGAAAATGGTTTTTCGTGAAATAGCTATACACTCAACCTTCGCTGTAAATAGTTGTTGAATTTTTTTCCACTTACCCCAACAATTAAAAATTGAATTAAAAATAAAAATTTCGTGCTAAGCACTAAAAACTCTTTCAAGTAAAATTGTTAACGTTGTTTGGTATATACATAAAATAAATACCAACAACAATGTTCATTGCGAACTGCCTACAACAAAAATTCAGCACGTTTGTGGAGAATATATGCAAAAGCATATACACACTAACGTTAATGTTGAAAATGAAAAAGGCAAAAGTGGGGAAAATCCAACAGCTTGCACAGAGTCTCAATGGCCGAGTGTGTTTATCCGTTGGGTCATTGCGGCTGAAGTTGGAATGGACTCGGGTTCAATCCCCGGTGCATCCACTTCCGAAAAGAGTGCTGATGATCGAAAATGGTTTTTCGTGAAATAGCTATACACTCAACCTTCGCTGTAAATAGTTGTTGAATTTTTTTCCACTTACCCCAACAATTAAAAATTGAATTAAAAATAAAAATTTCGTGCTAAGCACTAAAAACTCTTTCAAAGATAATTTTTATTTGTGATTCGTTTCAAAAAAGAATCAAAAATACCCTTTGATTCGTGATTGAAACCATTTTCAAATCAAAGATAAATTTGATTTGTGATTCATTTCTCAAAAGAATCAAAAATCTTTTTTGATTCTTGATTCAAAAAATATCTTTGATTCGAATCAAATTTTTGATTCGAATCAAAAATTTTATTCGAATCAAAAATTTGATTCGAATCAAAAATTTGATTCGAATCAAAAATTTATTACGAATCTTGATTCAAAATATATTTGATTCGTGATTCAAACCATTTTCAAATCAAAGATAATTTTTATTTGTGATTCGTTTCAAAAAAGAATCAAAAATACCCTTTGATTCGTGATTGAAACCATTTTCAAATCAAAGATAAATTTGATTTGTGATTCATTTCTCAAAAGAATCAAAAATCTTTTTTGATTCTTGATTCAAAAAATATCTTTGATTCGAATCAAATTTTTGATTCGAATCAAAAATTTTATTCGAATCAAAAATTTTATTCGAATCAAAAATTTTATTCGAATCAAAAATTTATTTAGAATCAAAAATACTGTAGCTAATATCAGAATTATTCAAGTACCTTCTCGGTAACTTAAAACACAAAAATGTATAAAATGCACCAAAAGTGCAACAACAGCCAAATTGTATGCTGACGCCAAATATGTATATGTGTATGTATGTATGTACATATATACATATTTCTGACTGTCGTATTTACGTTTGTGCTACGCCGTACGTACATACATACATATGTATGTATGTGCATAGGCCCTGTAAAAATCATAGGATTATATGATCCATTTTGCGGTAGGTAGGAGTACTTTCAAAGTGATCATAAACATAGACCCAAGCGAGCGACTTGTTTATCTGCATCGGCTCGTAGTTAGCCGAACATTGCTACGAAAACGAAATGTATGTATGTACATATATAGCGATAACGACGAAGCAAGTGCATACATTTGTATGTATGTATGTATGTACATATGCATGCTCGTTTGAACGTGCACGATTCAGTTATAAAGGGTAGGAATGCAAATTTTGAGGACCAACATCGATACATCGATGTTCGATGTATCGAAAAAATTACGCGACATAAAAAATGCTGGTGATTGCGCTAGAAAAATTTTAATATTTTATTTTAACTAAAGAAAAGCTTACTTATGAATGTATGTAAATTGAATTGGCAGTCTTTCAAAACTGTTCAGAGATTATTAAATTTGATTAATTTTAGTACCTACTCCGTAAATTAATCGCATGTGGGTAATCCTTGGATTACTCGGGTGTCATGCGGAAATGGGAGTATGTGATCCCTGCCTGGGACATCGCAATGTTAAATGGACCATATTTTTTATATGAAATGTGGCAGGTTGAGGAGTACTCGGTTGGTCCATAGCGAGTACTCTATACAAGCGTGCATGGAGTACTCGGATTTTTTGCAGGGGGCACTTGGGTGCATATGCATACATACATATGTATGTATATACCCTATAACACAGTGATAGTCATTTGATATATCATTTGAGGTGCACGTTTGATGGAAATTTCTGTCACACACTGCCTACAAGTTTCCATCATTTTTATATGGACGGTATGAAAATGTGATGAATGTGTTCTCCAAATGATGTATCAAATGACTATCACTGCTATATGTGTTAGTGTTTGCTGAGAATGTGTTGGAGTTTCCATCATTCCTGTCTTACAGGGTATGTACATATGTATGTACATATCTCCATAGAAGTAAGAATTAGAGTAGATATATGTACATGTATTATAGTAAATAAGTAGTACATAAGAAATTTTGTGTATACCCAATAAACACAGACGCGAGGATGATATCGCGGCGAATTCGAGATGAATTCGCGGAGGTGAATGTAATTTTTCGGACTTGTATCGAGTTCGAGATGGACTCGAGAAAAATCAATTATCGCAATAGCATTTATTAATTTTATTAAATCTTGCTTTACACGAAGAAATTCCCTGTTGGACTTTAATTTACCATTTAAAACTCTACTCAAGCGACTGCAAAGCTCGGATGATATCGTGGCGAATTCGAGGCGGATTCGCAGAAGAAGATTTTCCAGAATGTATTCGCCAATGAGTCTAAATCTCGAATCGCCAACGATCCGAGAATATAAAAATGCGCGAATCGCAAATGAGGGGTGACTCGCCTGGGAATTCGGATTCGCCGATCTATTGTCGCGAACTATCGCCGCGATAATATAATCAGAGAAGCGAACTCGTCTCGAATTCGAGGCGAATCCGTTGTGTTTATTGGGTAGGTAAATAAGAATCAATTTTACCAATAAATTCACTGATTGAATTGCTGTTCGTAAAGCAACACAACAAACCACTTTCGTTTAATTTGAACGGGTTTAAAATATGCATATGTATGTACCTATAGTGAATCCAAAATATATGTATTTCAAGTAAAAGATACTTTTAGTACGAGATCATTTTGGGTAAATGCATTATTATTATTTATTTTTAAATTCTGTTATTTTATTCTTTTTTTGGGTTCATTCAATGTATGTAAAATATATAAAATATAAGTACATAAGTAAGTACATGTGTGTGGATATGTATAAGAGAAATTTACATATGTATGTATATTCATTTACATATTAAGGGGTAAGACATATGTACATACATCATATATATGTAAGTATGTACATATGTATGTGTTAGATTACATCTGTATTTTATATGGAAATGAAGTCAGGAGGTAAGTGTTGGTCCCCATGCGAAAAAAAGTTATAAAAGTCTCCCCTAAGTTTTAAGCTAATGTTGAGAGGGTTAAGAAACAAAAAAACGAATGGGAGTTGTTTTTAATATTTTCGTTTTTCAACAAAACCACAACAACGAAATCAAACTCTTATATACATGCATTATTAAAAGTCGTTTAAGTAACAATGAAAAAGAATGTAAAGAAATAAATTTAAAACCACTGGTTGAATTTAAAAGTATATGGGTTACTATGCTTAAAACAATTCTACATACCTAGTAAACTTCAATCGAAAATGGGCAAGCTCGAAATTGATATTAGAGGCATGCTCTAGAACACATTTTTCATAGAATTTAATGCAGAATCCGATTTTTCTACGAACAGTATGGCTTAGAAAATTGACCCAGCCTAACGTATGCACATACATATTTACATATCGAAACCACTCTTTGTATGCATACACCTAACCATAATTCATTCATCCTTTCATTCAATTATTCGTTATATACCTACATATATGTATGTAAGTATATACATACATATATATGCACAAATGCTTGGCTAAGCAACTGCGAAAATCTGCTTGCATTTCCTCCCATACAACGTAGACGTTTGTTGAAATTTTAGATTTTTTGCATTTCAACTCGCGGGGGTGGTGGGATCACGTACTAAGTATTTTTTTATTTGAAATAAAGTTTTGATTCGAATAAAATTTTTGATTCGAATCAAACTTTTGATTTTGAAATTTGATTCGAATCAAAAATTTTATTCGAATCAAAAATTTTATTCGAATCAAAAATTTGATTCGAATCAAAAATTTATTAAGAATCTTGATTCGAAATCAAGTTTGAATCAAGAATCAAAAAAGATTTTTGATTCTTTTAAGAAATGAATCACAAATCAATTTTATCTTTGATTTGAAAATAGTTTGAATCACGAATCAAAGGGTATTTCTGATTCTTTTTTGAAACGAATCACAAATAAAATTTATCTTTGATTTGAAAATAGTTTGAATCACGAATCAAAGGGTATTTCTGATTCTTTTTTGAAACGAATCACAAATAAAAATTATCTTTGATTTGAAAATATTTTAAATCAAGAATCAGAAAATATTTTTGATTAGTGATTCAGTCAAATCAAAATCACGCAACCCTGTTGTCATGCGGGCATGAAATTCGTTCAACTCGTTATGTTTACGGGTACTCGATTCGTTCGGTCGACTCGTTGATGACTCGTTGATGACTCGTTGATGACGGCAACACTCACACGGCTGTTCAAAATAGAAAACAGCTGATTTTTGTGTTGTCATGCGGGCATGAAATTCGTTCAACTCGTTATGTTTACGGGTACTCGATTCGTTCGGTCGACTCGTTGATGACTCGTTGATGACTCGTTGATGACGGCAACACTCACACGGCTGTTCAAAATAGAAAACAGCTGATTTTTGTGTTGTCATGCGGGCATGAAATTCGTTCAACTCGTTATGTTTACGAGTTGAACGAATTTCATGCCCGCATGACAACACAGAAATCAGCTGTTTTCTATTTGGAACAGCCGTGTGAGTGTTGCCGTATTTGAAATAATGGGAAGACACAAAAATTTCGCATGAAATACCCAAACTTAGTACCGATATTTATTCTCGATTTAAATTTTTAAATATATTGTTTTCTTTCAGAAAAAAGACGTAAGCGAAAATTTTTAATAAAAAATATGCGCGATTTTGTATTCAAAGTTTTGGTAATTATCTAGTTTAGGTGACATGTTGAAAATTGGTAAATTTTCAAGAACTGGGGTGTCAATCGACGCGTTTTGATCACATGAACACGAATTCGAAGCGTAACTTAATTTTTTAACGCAATAAAAAATTGTTAACAAAAGATGGCGGGGTAAAAACAGTTTTTTGAGTGGTGTGGTCCTGTCCCTCCTCAGGAGGCAGAGTTGCATTTCTGATGCATTTTGTAATTTTCTTGTTGAACAGTGAAAAATAAGTAAAAGAAAATACACTTTTTTGGCAATAAATAAAGGAATAACCATACGCATTTTTAACACGCTTTTATTAGCTTCACCTGTATGTATGTGTGTATGTATGTACCCTGCAGCGAAATCAACTAGTTGTAAACTAATTGACAACTAGTTGGCCATACAGCTCAACTAGTCAGCCATCTATCTTTTTTCCATATTAGCAACTGGTATTTTTAACACGGTGATGACCTAGGAAATGGCAATTGTCAGTATCCACACCAGAGTCATACCACTTGACTGACTAGTCAGTATCCACACCAGCATCATACCACTTGACTGACTAGTCAGTATACACACCAGCATCATACCAATTTGCTGACTAGTCAGTGTAGATATCAGAACTATACCATTTGACTGACTAGTTTTACATGCTACTCCAATGAAAATAAAAATTGCAAAATAAAGTTTCTAATACATTTATTTAGTTATTAGAATATGATATTTAAATTAAAGAATTCAGGCGCATTAGATTGTGATCTTGCATCTATACTATCTATACTTCTATACTAATTATATAAAATTGATTGTATGGAAAATGTATGTAACGCGATAACTCAAAAAGTACTGCACCGATTTTAATAATTCTTTTTGTAAAATGTCAGAAATGGTAAATTCTCGAGAACCATGTACTTTTTTTTGTGCATTTCTGAGACTTTAATACCCTTTTCCCGGTTTTAAATTTCGAAAAACTCAAAAAAGCGCAAGCATAGACAGATTCGTTTGGTCATTTGCCGTGTTCAGTGGAGGCGTCACAGTCGTGCCAGGCAGCGCAGCGTAGGCGACTCATATGTTTGTTTTTGCACGGTTTGTTGTTTGGCTCGGTGACAATAAAAAACCTGTTTATGCATGCATACTATGCTATAACTCAAGAACGCCTGCACCTACACCTGCGATATTCGCATCAAATGAAAGGTGTTGAACAGGACTTCAACATAGAGTTCTTTTCATTGTGATGCGTAGACATCCTCCCCAGATATGGGCTAAAATGTGGACCCGGATTACTCCGGAATGTGGTTGAACGATATTGGTATGAAATTAAAGGTATTGAGCAGGGCTTTAATACAGACCTATTTTCATTGTGATTTCCATGACGGGTCTTCTGATATGGGTCAAAACGTGGAACCGGATGATCCTCGAATATTTCTGAGCGATATTGCTACCAAATGAAAGGTCTTGATGAGGACTTCGACGTAGAATTATGTTATTTGT